>JAABOM020000075.1:19992771-20009533 GCA_011800125.2 Solanum clarkiae
GCATGTGACAACCAGATTTTGGGCTATTTTCGTTAAGTTGACTTATTATCCGTAATTGAACTTTCCTTTTTATTATAATTCCGCATTTTTAATATTATAGTTTAGTTGTAGGCTGACTTGTCTTGGTGGGATAAGGCGAGTGCCATCACGCCTGAATTTTGGGTCGTGACAAAAGGAGTAAATAAGTAGCCCGTACAAATTAACTTAAAAACTAAGATTCCAATAAAATATAAAGTTCAGTACTTAGATATGAAAATGGGTATACAAAAAGAATACCTCTTGTTCGGGATAATAGTTATGATATTTTGAATGAAAAAATTGTCGACATCTTGAGGAAATTTCAGTAACTCTTTTCACTTATATTCATTTAATTCTTAATTTCATTAAAATTTCATCAAAATACAAAAAGTCTCAATATAAAGGTCGACTTACATTTTCAATAGAAAGTCTGTCAAGACATGTGTTTGTCAAATTTAAATTTGATATTTCTTCCCTAAACCCATTGCGCAATGGCGCAGGAGTCATGCCTTTCTTTAATATGTCGTCGAAAATATTGAGAGCAACATTTATTTGGCCAAGTTCAATGAAAAGTGGAGGAGATACATGTTAACACTTAGCTTTCACACCCTCTTATTTACTTATTATTCACCTCTTACCTTCCCCTTTACCATTTCTAACTATTTCCTGTATAGAAAGATTATTCGCCCTATCTAACTTTTACATTTTGTCTTATGTTTTTGGATAAATTGTCGCCCCCATTAACATCGGGTAAGTTCTCACCTTAATTCATATATTTCCCAACTACAACCCGTTGACCACACGGGAAAAGAGTCGTTCTACTTCCTCCTGTCTGTTGCCACCAAACAATTGAATAAATGGACTACTATTTTTTGACATAGTACCTCGACATTAAGAAAAATTTATGGTGCCAAAAATAAAAAATCAAACATCACTTTGTTAACAAATCGATGTATTTACTTAAATTGTCATCCTCTTCTTTTTGTTGTTGAAAACTATTAATCTATAGTGATGTTGCCACCATTGCTGCTGCCATTGCCTCCATCTCCACCACAATCGTTCCTGCTATCACAACTATTGTCGGAGCCTTTGGTAACATCAGAAAAATGTGGCGACGAATCTATTTACCTTGAGTCTCAAAGGAAAAGCTTACCGTTGTTGAAATATTGCAAACATAGATCATAATCTTTCAGCTTTTGACAGTTTAATTTTGACAGAGTTCATACAACTCTTTCCGAAAGAGTGAGTCCCTTTGTTTGTTGGTAAGTGTTGTTTGGTTATTTGTTGTTGTCGTTAGCACCTTTTCTTTCGGAGTTACTTTTATGGAATAAATTGTCTCCATAAGAACTAAAGGGATAAGAATGGTGAAGGGATGCAATGGTCACTTGGGCTGCTGCTCCCAAAGGGTTTTGTTTAGGTGTAAATGTATAATTAAGTTTTCCTAAGTGGGTTAATTAAGTAGGGGTATTTTAGTAATTTAATTTTAAAGATTTTTATCTTAAGTGGATTAATTAAGTAGGAGTATTTTAGTAATTCAACTTTAAAGTTTTTTAAGTTCATACTTTTATAATAATGTAGATTCTTTAACGAGAATTGTGTAATATCTTAAGAAAAGTGTCATGCCCCGAAATGGGGCATAAGTGGCACCCGCACTAACCCTACGATGGAGAATAAATACTAATCCAATCTAACAAACTAAGAATGAACAAGAAATTTAAGTATTAAATTGGTTTTAAACACCAAAATAAATAAATTGAATTTTCATAAACTCAACCAGAAACATAATATAACATATTATCCAAAACTAAAAGTCGTTGTACCAAAAATCTAACTACAAGTCTAGTATAAGGGGATGCAACCCTAGAAAATATAAATAGTAACTAAGTGTCTGAGTTCGAACAAATGGAAAAAGAAATAAAAATAAATCCATGGTAGCCTGAACAAGTTAGCTCACCCTTGAATTTAGAATATCACTAGTCTCCTAGCTGTATTTCGGTAGCCGCATAAAGATGCTCTATACTCAACAAAAAAAGAGCAAGTGCAATATTAATACAATTAATAATGATGTACTACTAGAATCACACAAATATTCCATTGAGCGGAATATATCAAGAACCTATAACACAGTTTATCATACTTATATAGAAAAGACGTAACAAATCCATAATTTATGCTCGATATGTCAATTCCATAATTATCAACCTCAATGCAAATTCTACAATATTCCTCTCAAGGTACTCACACTCAAACACGTTGTATGTCAGAATGTGACACCCGATCCAATGATGTGTTGGAGTGATGCCCTAGGAGCGTAGAAATCATTGCTGGTCCTCAAGCGAACCACTTGGCTCAATCACTCATTCAATAAACTACGAAAGACTCATGTTATGTACAAAGGAACATTCTAGTAGGCTAATAAATTAAAGACCCAATAAAATAATGATTTGAAACTGACAATCCAAATTAATTCAATATTATGAAAATAGTTTGAAAAGTACAAGTCTTAAGAATGAAAACATCAACAGTAATCCATCATTTTCTATGACGCATTTATCTCTAAGTATCTAGATGGTGTAAATGACAGGTTCTTGGATACCTTAAATCATAATAAAAATTCTAAACTCGAAGCACGAGAGATATAAGTGGTATCCTCCAAATGCAAGGAAGAACTCACCAATCAGCTGATAGAGATAAGATCCTCAACGAAGTTGTTACACCCAATAAATTACAAAAATACCCCTGAATGAGAAATTACCTACGTAACGAATTTTCCAAAACTTTTTCGATAAATCTGAGGCCAAAATCACGATCAGCATGAAACATTAAGTGGAAAAATTGTCTAGATAGAATTTTAGGCCAACCAGAGTAAAAAATAATTTTTGGGAGGCAAAGATGCAATTTCCAGCTAGGTGTGCGACACCTCCGCATCACGGTCTCAAGTAACTCCTGGCAAGTCACCAAAAACTCATGTGCATCCTTTGTCTTGCCACCCTGGAATTGAGGTGGATCCGTCTTCCTAAACCTCTCATATCTACGCTCTACTCATTAATGAAGGCAGCTATTGGTGGAATCTCAATAATCGATGTTACTAGTGGCTGCTCCACCTGAACCTGGGCCTCAGGGGCCTACTGCTGAAAATGGGGTTGAACTCTAACTCAAGTCTGTAAAATACCAGATGTATTAGCGAGGCTACCTACCTGCCCCAAAGTCTCAAGTACACCTAAAAACTCCCAACAACGTGTCCTGGAGTAGGGGTATTGCAGCAAACTCATGAGGAACCTTCTCCTGCCTAGGTTCCATGATTAGCTCGGGGCAGATACCCCGTTCATTATCCCTTGCCGGTGCAACCTCTCGCCCCCGATCTCTAGCTAGTCCTCTAGCATAAACCCTACCTTTAGCTGGGGTCTCAATAGCAACACAGGGGCTGCCTCTCCTCATCCTGTAACAGCAGTAGCTCTAGTCCTTACCATCTGTCAAAAAGACACATGACCAGTCAAAACTTAAACAAAACCTGCGCACAAATTGATTAGAATGAAGTAAGAAAGAATTTTCTAATAGCCTCCGTAGCCTTTATAATGCTTGATAAAATTATCAAAATACCATTAGAATAGAGATGTGCGCGTAATGTGTCTTCTCATGCTCCATTTGCGAATTTGAGACCGAATATGCAATCAACATGAAAAATTGAGTGAAAGAATAGTCTCGTTCAAATTTTAGAGCCATCGGATCGAAAAATAATTTTTCATAATTAATTCCAAAATAATGTTGATGCACACCCAAGGCGCGCCGCGCTAGGGACTCGGACCAACACTTGTTTTTTTTATTGAATTTTCAACGGGAAAAGTTGGGGAAAATAAATGAAGGTCCGCGCCCAGTCCGCGACGCAGACTGTGCAATTTTAGGATGGAACTTTTTCTTTTAATTTGAAGAGCATTCCGATCAATTCTCAACCCCTCCTAAACTCAAAATAGGATCAAATTAGGTCATTTTGATGAGTAAAAAGGGTCTAAAACCCCATTCTAAGTCCTTTTCTAAATACTTGAAAGACTAGGGCTTTTGAGAGAAGAAGAAGAAGAAGGCTAGATTGAAGAATTCAAGGAGAATTCTTGATGGTGAATTGGAAAAACTTTATCCCAGGTACGTAAGGCTAAAGTATAAGCATGAGATTGTTCTCTCATGTTCCCCATAGATGATCTTAGATAAGAGTTGAAAGTCTAATGAGTCTATATACATGATTCTTGAATGGTTTCGTGAAGAGTTTCTTGAAAAATTTATAATTTGTACATGTATTTTCATATGTTGATGATCCTCATAAACTTATTTTCTTGAATGGAATGTTTTTACAAGAATTATTGCATAAATCCTACTTATTATTTTCATAAAGATAGCATGAACAAAGATAGGGATTGAGTCTAGAGCGTTGATTGAGAATGTCGATAGAAATTGTGATTGTGAATGTGAGAATGATGATAGATTTATAAAATTTGATGGTCCACGAGTCTTCCCCAAATGAACTCTAATGAATTATTATTTGATTGTTCCCTAATGATTGTTCTAAACCTTGAGCTATTGATTTAGATGTTGATTGGAGAGATGATTAGAGTCTCTATGAGACTAATTGACAGATTGTGCCTCCGTGAGACTGATTGAGATGATTTGATTGAGATAGTTTAATTGGATGGATTGTTTTATGAGCATTGAGTTATGGAAGGAGTATCAAGCACTAAAAGAGTAAGAGTTAATCCAACTCGCACTTGTCAAACTACATAGCCAAGTGTAGGTGAGGATTAGGACCATCACATCACATTATGTTGAGGTTCCCTCTAATTAGAAGTCCCTGAAATCAATAGAGTTTGGACTTTTCTATGTGGTTTCGATTCGTTCCTTACTTGGCAAGTACGGAACGACTGTGGAAACATCAGCGTGATTGTTGCATAATCACTGGCTCATAAGTGATTGTTGTCGAATAAGAGAAACTCCCAGAAATTTCCCTTAACTGAGAAATCTAAGTCGAGATGAGATAATATTGAGATGAGAAAAGATGAGATGAGTGGAGATAAGTCTCTCTGAGATGAGTTTGATTTGATTAACGAGGTGATTGGTTGATGGGTCACGTATCTACTCTTTATTCTTGCTTTAGATAGATATTTGACATATTGATTAATTTTTATATTAAGTTGATTGTTATCTCTATATTATTCTACCTGTTTCAATTTTATTCAGCTATTTTATATACCGTACATTTCATGTACTGACGACGCTCTAGCGCTACATTATTTTATGATGTAGATACACGGGATAGAGATCATCAACAAGCGCATCATTGAGGATCTTTGGATGTTCAGCGAATTAGTTAGCCTCCCCTACTTCAGAGGATTCATTACTTTATTTTCTTCTTGCTTTAGAGTTAGATTTTCTTAAACTTTTATTTTGATTGAGGTAGTCATGGGTCTGTCGTTGGCACCACTTGATAGTGATAGAGGCTTCATAGACTAGAGCCGAATGTTGATGTTAAGACTTGTTGAGCTAGTTCCTTCTACTGGCCCTTTTATTTATTGATAGTATTATTTTGGGACCAGATGAGATGTGCACGTTCTTTCCTTAGTCTTCCATTGATTGTATTGAGTTTATTGATTGAAGGAATATGATGAGGCCAAGTGGTTCGCTTGGGGACTACCAATAGTCTCTGGGTACCGGTTACGTCTAGGGTATCCTCCTGGGGCATGACAGCCTCTTAAGGATAAGTAATGAACGTCTTTGCACCAATCCTTAAGAATCTACTCAACTAGGCTTATACATATGTGAGACCTGTGAACCGAGGGCTTTGATACTAAATTGTTACGACCCAAAATCTGGTGTAATGATACTCACTTAACCCACCAAGTTGAGTAAGCCCAAAGCCAAAACAATTCAACATAATAATAAAACCAGAAGATAAATAATCTAATAAAATAGATAGGCAGAGGGGATCAAAAGCACAACCTTCCCAAAATGGGTGTCACATGTAAAAGCCTCTAAATACAGAATACTCAAATCAAATACATGTATCAAATGTCTAGTTCTCAAATAGAACAAAACATAAAATAAAAATCTTCGAAGGCTTGGTGAAGGAACAAACAACTGCCTCATGAGTGATCCTAAATAAAGGAAGCTAACAAAGGAGACCGGACTCATAACCTATAAAAGAATATAGTAAAAGGTGAGCACCAAACCACAAGGTACTCTTAGCAAATGGAAATTAACCTAAAGTAAATCAATAAAGAACTTAAGTAACTTCTTCACTCCCAATCACATACCACCGAACTACAAGCCTATAAACAGAAAGTCCCAATAAATAAATAAATAAATATATCATATCTAAAAATGAACAACTGATACATAAGAAAAAGGGTACAACATATATCTAGTCTCATCAATAATTCATAAGATAGCATCAGAGTAGGAATGATATGAGATGACGTGGATGCCATGAGATGTACATAATGCGAGTCAATGTCAAGTTGTCGTGATGCATGTCTGTCCTACAATACACATCCATTGATCAAAGCTTGTGGCTTATATATATCAGACTAAACCTATGGGGATCTCATACAGACCATGTATCCGTGAACATTGTCGGCAGAAACCTCGACCAATACTCACCCATCCGAGAAAGACCTCGAACCCATCCGAATATGAGCTCAGATTCAATATGCACTGAAATATCACCTCGAATCACCGGCAGAAACCTCGGCTAACATCGATCGATAAAGACCTCGGCCACCAAGCCACATATTATCTTAATCATCTCTCGGTCATAGCCATCACAAATATCAATGCACAAGTAATAATAGATATAGTATGCATGATCATATTTATATAACATGTGCATATCATAATGCTTTCAATACTTTCATAGTATCAATGTCACAATGTCTTAATATCATCAATATGTCAACATTATCACTGTCTTATTATCATCAATGGTTAATGTCATTAGTGTCTCAAAATCGTTAATGGATCAATATCATTAATGTCTCAATATACATGTCATATTTAGCTCAATATAGGCATCATCTTAGTATCAATATCAAATCGTCCACAAGATCACAAGTCTTACAATTAACAGTTAAATTCATAAACTAATATTTCAATGTAAGGACAACCACTCACTCCGAAGACCTCAACATCAAGCCTCTGAGATAAAATTCTATCCCAAAGTACTAATTCTATACACAAAAGAGCATACAAGATTCAATCATACCTAACAAAAGGTTAGCAATCCACTTGTCTTTGATAAAATCTCGAATTAAGTCAAATCCAATGCCTTTCCTTTTCAACGGTATCTCGAATCACCAAAATCTATTCAAATATATCATCACAGTCAGATAACAAATCTAATGATACTAAAATCAATTAATTCGGAGAAAAAGGGTAGAATGGTAAAAAAATCATACCAAAAAAATAGCCATAATTTGAAAATTAATATATGAAATGTCCCCTAAGTAACAAGGAGTTCAACGGTGAAAATCGTTTCAAAAATGGAGTTTAGATGAGGGAGGAATCATCAATTAAAATTTAGAAATCAAAGTCGGAAAAATCCCCAAATTTCACCACTAAAATCTCAAATTAGAAGGTGAAAACACAATCTAATCAATGAAAATCAACAAATAGGTTAGAAAATAGTTATCCAATCGATTTGCCTTGAAAAAACTTTGAAATCCCTCTCTAAAACGAAGCTTGAATTGTTAAAAATAGTGGAAAATGAATAAAACACGTCTTTTATGAGATTACATCATTCAGACATAATTGACACTCCATGAACTCGAGGCTAATTGCAACAACCCAAACATTGTATGACTTTATCGGAGCTTAAAAACCATCATTTTTGGCAAAATTTGGACCAAGTATCACCTCAAGGGAGTACATGATCCGTGTGAGGTCACACGGCTCGTGTGGCCTCCGTTGAAGTGATACTTGGCCTTAATTTTGAGTATGTGGCCTTGGTGTGGAGTTTCAAGCTAAGGCACATTACGCTTGGACTCCACATGGGTCGTGTGATACTTCACAGAATGTGTGGAGGGCCATATTGGCCTTGAGCTTGAAACACCCGTTTGGAGCAAAGTGTGGTCAGACGGCCACCTTCACGGGCCGTGTGTTGGCTTACGAGCCGTGTGTCCCTTCCGTGGAGCAAATTTTATAATTTTTTTCTAAGTATGAAATCTTTAAGCTCAAGCTAAGTTTACTCTCAAGCCTTCAATTCAAGCTTATTTATATTGTTTAAGGCCATCATTGGTCTCGTACATCAACCTAAGTTCAAAGGAAATTCCATTGGCTAAGTTTCTCACAAGTATCTATAGAATGGTCAACTTTAAAGGGTCATATCTCTTAGCACAAAAGGAACTGAGTGGACCATGACCTGTCAATTTGAAGCTCTAAGCAACCGATTTCACCTCATTTAAAGTTTGTATGAATACTGAGTAGACCATGACCTGTCAAATTAAAGCTCTTTGAATTAGCTTTCTAAGCAACCAGTTTCACCTCATTTAAAGTTCGGATGAAGAAGTTACGCCTGTTTTCATAAAGTCCATCTCAGAGTTTTCTAAAAATTTCTAAGTGTTGCTATACGGGAGGGTTTCATGGTCCGTGAAGCCTTGTATGGACAATGAGACCTTTTCACGGACCCCTGGCAAGGAATATGATTTTTTCTTCATTAATGATATTTTTGTAATTATGGCTTCTTCTAAGGATCTTTTATGACTTCCTAAGCTATCTTAAGACCTCTAAATGCCTAAACCCTATTCCTAAAATTCAGATTTACTCCTCAAATTTGAAAAACACTCTCAAGTTGCTCTCAAGAACTCTTGTGGATTCAAACTTGGTGAATCAAGGCAAATTCAAATTTTCTTCAAATGTCTCTTGAAACTTCTTCATTGGGTCAAGGTATGTGGGTTTTGATCCTTGGTTCCTTCCAATTAAGGAGACCCAAATCTTTTCAAGCAATGTTCATAAAATTACGCTTACTTTAAAAGTGGGTTTTCATTATTATGATTATTTAAATTCAATTGATGTGTGGACTGTACTTTATTTATGATTTTAAGTTACTTTAAGCCCCATTATGATTGTTTACATTGAATTTATGAAGATATGAATATGCACCTCCCCTTTTAAGGCTTGTTTATGCATGAGTGATTATATTGTGATTTTAAATGTGGACTTAACCATGTTTTCACTTGAATTTCATATTATGTTATTGATTTTAGATTGAATCTCAATTACCCATGTCATTCTCACATCATGCATAGCATTTGCATTCATTTACATTGGATTTTGTGGAAATTATGAGGTGGGGTAAATCCAACCATGTTTTATGAAATGATTTTGATACGATATTGACTATGACAAGAATGTGATCACATATATGTCTAAGATTATGGCTCAAGGAGAAATTATGGGTGTTTACACCACTATGTTTATGGGAACATTGATTGAGGTTTGAGTCAGAGTGGGCTATCCCCAAGGGTCCATACTCATCTCTCAAAAAGGTGCTCCAAAGGAGCTATCTCTATGCATGAAAGTATGTCATGAAGAATGTTTTGGCCTTTTTGCCTATGATGCATGATTACGAAAATGAGATTTGGCCTTTAAGCCTAATAATTCATGTAAACGATTTGAAGTCTTATGCCTCTTTTACAAGCATGTATATATATGTATCCTAGTGGGATGACGACCTAGCACCGATGGATTGAATGTCGGCGTGGACTGTCCCCAAGGGTCCATGCTTCTTTCCTTGAACTATGTGCCTAACATAGGATTATGTTTATGCCCCAAGGGGGGAAAGAATGTTAAGGACCTACCTTTGGAAAGTAGGTCACTTCTTATCATTGTGGAGGAGACAACCGAGTTCTAAGGAATAGCTCACTTAGTCTGATATCGATTACGGTCCCATCCTCATATATACAAAGTACTTTTGCATTCATGCATCATGGATTTCATGGCATATTGTTGTACTACTCTTCTTTGGATATATATTTCTTTCTATATTATGTGCCGTTTCTATCTAACATTGAATGCAGGTTTGGTAAGTCATATGCATTGCATCCTACACACTTAGTACATTCAAATGTATTATCGCATACTTTTTCCTACATGATATCACCATGTAGGGACTGAGGAGTATAATCATCTATTGTACGTCGTCTAGCTTGGATCTCAAGATTTGCTTATTGTGGTGAGTCTTATCTTCCAAGGACAGCCCACCATCTTTCTACCTATGGTGCTTTTATCTATTTTACTTACTTTAAAGATGAACCCGGGATCTGTCTTGGGCCCCGTCCCATCTTTTGACTAAAGGCATTATTGGACATCTTGTAGACTCTTGTACAGATATATGCTATGTGTTGTATTTGGAGTTTATGGTTATGGTTATCTATTCGATATGGCTATTATGAGTTGATTATGAGTATTATGGTATGCATGTATGTTTGATGTGGAAATGTGAAAGATCTTAAGTCCCGAATTGTCCCCATAGAATGAGCCACACTTACCTGCCCCTTAGTTCTTATGTGCTATGTGCTATGTAAATCCATATTAATCCCTATCCCTATGATGTCCCCATAGCGTGAGTCCTATTTTCCATTCCCTTAGAACTATGTGTTTACCATTTCATATGCGCTTTTGAATCGATGATGTGTGAATGGATGCTATGGAGCTTCTTTAGGGACTCTTGAATTCTCATTCACCATGTCACTCCTTGACCCTAGATCCGAATCGTGACATAAATCCAATCATGGCACTCCGTGAATGCAATGAAGCTTCAATAAATGCGGAGGCTTATGGAGCTAGCTTCCATAACACTGCGAATCCGGTCCATATCCACCGAAAGCAAAGGTCTAAATAAATTGATCACCACGAATGCGGAGCTAGAGGCGTAAACTGGGAGAGTAACTTCACCTGCATCGGAATTTCTGAAAACCAGCAACACATGGCCAAAAACAAATCATAACTGGGACCTTGGGGATCCCTGGATCCCCTGAATACAAACCAAACATGGGACTTTACCAGAAATGATGTTTATGAATTCGAATCCAGAACCTCCATGGCCGAGAACCTGAGAAGGATCATTTAAACTAATTTCTGACTCAAAAACTCAAAATATTCACGGAAGCACTAGAAATTATGACGAAGCCATTTCTAACATTAGTTTCATCATCCCAAATCACTGGAGCTAACAGAATTTTGTTCCGAGTCTCTAGCTCCGAATGTTGACCAAAGTCAAACTTATGATCCAAAATGAACTGAAAAATGCAACTTTGGTCCTAAAATCTCCTTTTAACTCTGAGTTTAGTTCTACATGTTCTCCTAGACCATATTTTGTATTTCGGAATTGATGGAATCGACGGAGTCGCATTCTGACACATGAAACTCAAAATAACCTCTAAATTCAAAATTTCAAACTTTAAGCCCATTTACAACTCTTTTTTTCTTTTTATAAAACTCTAACTTTTTACAAGGTTTTCAAAATTTAACTTTTAGACTTGACCAAAAATGACTTAAAGTAGCCTTTCCGAAGGGGCAAAAATAATAATTTGGTCAAAAATATCAAAAATGACCTTCGAGTTCATTACATCTAGGAGAATAGAGGTCTTTCCTCCTGCACCAGATTTCAGAAAACCAGCTAGTTTTAAGAACTCAGAACGAACCCCGGGGGTTCATTCAAAACTCGACACACAAAAATTAGATATGTATCTCTATTAAAAATAACGTTTTGGACTCAGCGAAATTATCAAAATTCGATTTAGAGGACTTCTTGACCCGGAACCCGATAAAGCTCATTAAAACTAATCAAAAACTCAAATACCCAAAATGATCTCAGAAACTTTAAAAATTAAAACTAGACAATTTTTAGCGTTAATCATTCTGGTCTACTGAAACTATTAGAATTTCGATTAGAGCTTCCAAACTTCTAATGTTGACCAAAGTCAAATGATGATCCAAATTCAACTAAAAAGCACAACTTTAGGTCCAAAATATTCGTTTTTAACTCCAAATTTAGTTCTATCAGTTCTCCCAGACCAGATTCCACATTCTGGAGCTAATGAAGTCAACAGAATCATATTCTAACACTCGGAACTCAAGATGACCTCAAAACTAAAAATTTCAAACTGTACGTCTTTGAAAACTCTTTCTTTAGCAAAATTTTAACTTTTCATAACATTTTCAAAATTTGACTTTTCAACTCACCAAAAAATGACTCAAAGTAACTTTTAGGAAGGGTAAAAAAGTAATTAACTAAAAATATAAAAAATGACCTTCCGGGTCATTACAAAGTAGCTAAAGAACACGTGAATTTTTTTGAAAATTTTAATTAAGACATAAATGCGAAAAATGTTAAAAATAAATGACAGATTTTAAATAAATTAAGCGATAAATTTTAAAGGACTTTCTCATTTAGTGTAAAATGTAATTATTGTAATAACAATAAAAGAAGATTCTTCATAATAATTCATTTGAAATCCTTATTTGTTCATACTATTGCGTATTAAAAGCCATTTTCCTCTATATTGACCAAAAATTAATTTTAATTTCCGAAATTGAATAGGCGTTATATTTTCAAGAAAGTGCTTAGCAAGTGTGCACGTATAAGCTGTCAGACACTAATTGATTTTCTTCTTCATTTTAGTTTCAAGTCATTCATAATATATTAAGTGTTCAGGAGGAGAGAATTGAATTAACACATGCAATAGGAAGTTATTTTTCAGTTAATTCAAGATCGTAAGGAAATAGATCTATTTTTGCTTGTTAATTCTTACAATGAAGGACCTCAATTGGGTGATGGTAAGGCTGATTTTATCGAATCTTATTTTGTTTCTAAATTTTTTGCTCTTGTGTTTGATGATTTGATTTATCAAGTATCTCTACTTTATGAGAGATGCGCTTAGGTTTGCAATCTCTTTTGATTTGTTTTCTCTTTTTCTTCTGATTCTAAATCTGCATAATATCTCTAATAAATTTTGACAAACAAATAACAAAATTTATAAATGGTTGATATCTTTTTATTCTCTTTTTCTCGTTTGTTTAATTTATTCATTCAAGCATAGTGTGTAGTGAAATATATGAATAATCTCATTTAAAATACAATATTTATTTGCAAGTACTCATTTTTCAAGAAAATAGTACAAGCATATATCTAGTTCAACTTGATTAAACAAAGTTTTATCTTCTTCTTTTTCTTTTGTACTAAAATTAATTTTTTTTCTAGTTAGTTCTATATTTTGATTTGACAGCCATAAATATATTTCAAATATTTTATATCTTTGTATTACTATTTTGTATGTATCTATGCTAGATCTAACTTAAGTTTTGTATGAGAAAGTATATAGATGATTGAGAAAAAAAATCCTCCTTTTTTGATACATAATTCATATTGAAAAAAGGCCGAATAATTTTTTTTCTAGATTTCTATAATTTCATTTGTTTTTTAACTTTGAATTTATTAATGTGGGGGTCTTACTTTGTGTAAGCATGAATTATAACTTTAAATAATTGATTAAACTTGATTTTTGTATGTAATTTCATAGTATACATTCAATATGCTCGAACTACAAAAGAAAGAGAAAGAGGATGCCAAGAAGAAAAAATTTGAAGAACACAATAAAGGCAAAAAGGTCCAAGAAGACTCTTTGAAGAAGACATTATCAAACAATGAAAAACAAAAAACTATTCATGGTACGTAATTGACTAATAATTTTTACGACTTATAATTGAGTAATATTAATTATTTTTACTTGTCCACTTTTAGAGATTAAGAGAGAATTGATCATTTTTTAATTTTTTATTTTATCATTAAGTAATATTTTGTAAAATTAATTTAAATATAAGGAGTCAAATTAGATTCTTAAGAGTATCATTAATAAGAATTTTTTAATAAAAAAATATCCAATTGATAGTTTTTCATGAAGAGTGCAAAATGCAATCTAGACAAGAAAGATGGAATCAGGGGAGCAGTTCGAAATCCCCAAGAAAAGAGGGGAAGAATGTAGATAACTGTGTACAACAAGGATTATCAGAGAATACAATGTTTAGTTCCGATATTTATGATCTCACCATTAAGGTAACTCATATCTACTCATTTTCTCTTTATTCTTTGTTTTCAATTTGTGGATCAATTTTAATTAATATTGAAATACTACAATTAATTTCTTTGTCATTTTCTTTTTTTTTTTCATTTTCTTTCTACTCTAACAAATAACATATTATTTTATGGACGATCGTGCAACTTTTATCACAAATAGTTTTTTAATCTTCAGCTACTAGACAAAAATAAAAAGAAAATTTATAAAGAGATCACACAAAATGAAAGACTTGAAGAAAAGAGGGAAAGAGAAAAGCAAAAGGAGCAAAAGGAGAAAACACCTCAAAACCAAAAACAACAAAGAGAATATCATATCTATGGTATTAAATTTTATATCTCAAAATTGATTAATGTCATCTTTTTCATCACTTATGAAAAATTTTGAGCCATATGTATACCACATCATCTCATTTAGTTACATATAATTTTCAGGTAAGGCTGATCTCGACAGAATTACATGCATAGATAGACTATCGGATAATTTTGATCATATCTTAAACGAGAGTAATACTAATTATGGCTCAAAACTTTGGACAAGAGATAAAAAGGATGGAAATTATCATATTATGCAAGGAGTACCAAGGAGTATAAAATTTCGTTCTATTACTAACCTCTACAAGGTAATTCATATAGACCTTATGGTTGTCTTCTTATCTTAACATTAAGTATATTCAACAAGATCCTAGTGTATTATTCAACAGTAGTTTGTTCCATCTTTACTCCTGGTTCTTTAATAATTGACAAAATAGAAGAAATTGTCGGGCTTATTTTGATTATCACATTAAGTACCTTCATATTTCACAGTGTACTAACAGAATCTCACCAGTTGAAGATGAATATACTTGGAAATCAACTGATGAAGATTCAAATATGAATCTTTCAATAAAAGAAGAGCCAAGTATCATAACAGGCGAAGATAATATTGGTTGCAAGAGAAAATGGAAAGAATATTAGAAAGCCAGCGGAGAAAAGGATGCTACAACTTCTTATAACTAGCTTGAGAATTTTATTTTAATAATTTTTTGAAATATTGACTTGTATCAAATCATTTACAATTTTAAATTTAAGATACCCAATAAACTTTATCAATTATTTTTTCAGTTGTTCGTTATTATTTACTCTTTACAGAGGTTTTTAAAAACATTCTTTAATGAGAATTGTGTAATATCTTTAAAAAAAATTAAAAATTTAGTGATATAGTGTCATGGCCCAAAATGGTCCATGAGTGGCACCCACACTAACCTTTCGGTAGGAGAACCAATACTAATCCAATTTAACAAAACTAAGAATGAGCAAGAAATTTAAGTACGAAAGCAGGTTTAAACACCAAAATAAATAAATTGAATTCGTATAAATTCAACCAGAAACATAATATAACACACTATCCAAAATTAAAAGTCATTGTACCAAACCTCTAACTACAAGTCTAGCATAAGGGGATGCAACCCCAGAAAATATAAATAGTAACTAAGCGTCTGAGTCCGAATAAGTGAACAAAGAAATAAAAACAAATTCATGGTAGCTTGAACAAGTTAGCTCACCCTTGAATTTATTATATCACTAGTCTCCTAGCTAAGGTATTTCAATACCTGCATAAAGATGCTTTGTACTCAACAAAAAAGAGTAAGTTCAGTATTAATACATATAAAATGACATACTACTAGAGTCACATGATTATTCCAATGAGCGAAATATAAATCAAGAACCTATAACATAGTAAATCATACTTGTAATGGCCCCTCGTTTCGGAACCTTGAGTGAAGGAAAGTTGACCGGAAAAATTACTGAGAATCTGATTTACGAGACAGTTTACAACCCATAAGTTATTCTACAACTCGTAGGTACGATACTTAAACATAGAACTTTAGGAAGGGAAAAAGTTTTGAAGTGTGGGATAACCCACAGACCAATGTATGGCCCGTACTATATTTCATAGCTCGTGGATAGGTTTGTGAATGGGATCCCATACATGAAGAAAATTTAAAATTTTTTGGTAGGTGATTTACGAGTTATCAGATGGCCTGTATAATGGGATACGACTCATATAAGGTGTCGTGGAATAAGGTCGAAAATAAAGTGAAAGTTTGTCTAAGTGTAGAAGGACTCTACGTATCTGATCATGACCCGTAAATGATTGCATGGCTTGTCCTGTTTGTCATCATTTTCAATTAACCTAAAATCATATTAGGATTCTCAGGTGAGCCATTAGACAAAAGGACTTACGACCTGTAAGTCATGTTACGGTCTGTAGTTGGGGTCTCATAGATGGCTTCCAATAGTTTTTAATAAGGCACAATCATGTCATTTTGTGGATGGGAAAGGAACCTATAATGGCCCTCAAGACCTAATTTCCTTTATTATATATTCTCAAATCCTTTAAGGCAAAAGAGGTCCTTAAGAACTCCTTCGAACAAGCTAGAATTTCCAAGTTTCTTCCCCAAGACTTCAATTCCGTTCTCTCTAGTTCTCCAGGTATGTAAGTTTATTTATGGGTATCCTTTCACCCATATATTTTCCTACTATGTATTTTATCGTCATTCCAAGTTTCTAAATTCTTATGCATGCTTATGATGATTCCATGATTATTATGTTACTATATGATACCTATGAAGTTCAATGACTATTTTGCTA
>JAABOM020000075.1:20011072-20060947 GCA_011800125.2 Solanum clarkiae
CTGACTTCTTACTCCTATTTATGATTTTGTTCTATTGTAGCGACAATGTCATTTGATACTTGTGTTTTCTTTCGAATTTATTGTAATACATTAGAAGCTTGTGGACGTGACAACTAGGTCTTGGGGGATTTTTATCAAATTGAACTTTTATTTTTATTATAATTTCGCGTTTTTAAGGTTATAGTTGGGTTGTAGGCTGACTTATCTTGGTGGGATAAGACGAGTGCCATCACGCCCATTTTTGGGTCGTGACAGGAGAAAACTTAGGATAGAAGCATTAATTTTTTTTTGTGAAACGTAGATATAGGTTAGCATACTTTCAGCACCTAAAGTTACATTATGTTACTGCTATTGAATTTTAATTTACTAATTACTTGACCACCCCGACAATTCTTTCTAGTATGATTTTAGGCATATATGCATATTACATTACTATTGCAATTACTTATTTATACTAAGCTACAATTTTCTTTATTTTGCAGTTTGTGCATCCTTTTTTTTCTCTCTTTGATTTTAGAACTCCTTTATACTTATGCAAAAACTATGAAAATCCTTACAAGAATATTTATCCAAAAGAAAAAATTTAAGGAGGTGGATTATTTTTCTTCAAGGACCAGACAAAAGAATCTGGCCTACTTATTGTCATAGTAGATCAGATTCTAACGTAATTTTGACAAGTGGATGGGAGAAATTTGCAGCAACTTATGGTATAAATGCAGGAGATTTTTGCCTTTTTAGACTTGTAGATTGGAAGAACGTCTACTTGATGTACGCAGAGTCTGAAATCATAGAAGCAAGATGTCAAAAGAACTACTTGGAGTCGATTAGTTACAAGAGGCATGAAACATAACAAGATTTATGACAGTTTTTATTAATGGTTTTTGATAAACATTTAATTATTGTTGTGATGGGCAATATACTTTATACTATCATTCTAAAGTTGAATTGTTACACTAATACTTTTAAAAAATTATCAGTTCATCAGAGACAAATTTGGAATTTTTGTCCCAAGTAAGATGGGATCATGTAAACTTATTCAAAACTTTTCATATCTCATACATTTACTATATTTTGGGATTTTTTTTTTTTTTGGGGGGGGGGGTTTCTAGTC
This sequence comes from Solanum clarkiae, assembly GCA_011800125.2. NCBI lineage: Eukaryota > Viridiplantae > Streptophyta > Magnoliopsida > Solanales > Solanaceae > Solanum > Solanum clarkiae. The sequence continues at coordinate 20,012,184 of JAABOM020000075.1, forward strand.
AAATGTTTGTTTAAATATAATGACCTAAACATCCATATTTAGAAATTCTTGAGAAATTATAGTTTTACCCCTCTGTAATGACCATTCGATTTATTTCTATGATTTTGCAGTTATTTTTGCTTATTTGAGCACGTGTATAGTGACCTTGGGCCATTGGTGATTTCTAGGGACTTGTGAGATGGTTATTCGTTGGGTTATTTGGGAGTTATATGGATTTTTGAGTTAACTGGGAAGTTATACCTATAAAATGAATTTTCTAGTAAACTGCTAATAAACGGCATTGGAGTGAAATTCTGACGATTCCATTAGCTCCAAAATGGTGGAATTAGGCTAGGAGAATGTTCAGTGTTATCACGACCTAAAAATATATCGCAACTAAAAAGAATAAAGTAAAGCAACCACAACATTTAATCTGAAATCTCAAAACCTGGAGTCATGAATACAAGAGCACCTAAAGTAGTATGAATGAGTAAATTCAACTGTCTCAAATGAAAATAAAATGATGGACGATAATATCTAATACATTGATTGGAACAGAAAACATCGAAGGAAATCTCAAAAAATCTACGACAACACGAAGTCTGAGCCTCAGTGCTAAGATCTGGGATAGAAGGAAGAAACCCGGTAGAATGAGATCAGCTACCCTGTAAGGGTCCCTATGCTCGATCTACAAGGTTGAAACAAAGTAGGGAAGAGTACACCAAAATATTCCCAGTAGATTCAACCAATAAGGTGAGCCAAATCGAATAAGTATGTAATAATGATGAATACTATTACTTGCTTGGAATGGGGTTAGTGCACCATATAAAAATATATATGAGTAGGGTAAGATAATAAAAGCAGTCAAAGATGCAATGCACAAGTATTGCATGAATGCAATGCATGGGATGGAATCACAATGGACTCTGGCATTAGTGTATACATCTATCGAGCTGAACCTTCAAGGTAAAATTCATAGGGGTCTCGTCAAACCATATACAAAAATCTATCAAGTGTCACAGTAGTCTCTGGCGCCAACAACACCTCAACCGACTCTAGTGTCAGTAAATAGGTATCTAGTATCACGACGGAAGCTAGTGCCAATAATACCTCAGTGGACTCTAGGGCACGAATAAATAGATCTCAGGTAACATAATTGATATAGAGCCAATGCAATATAAGATAAAATGCATGCCAATGTCACAATATCAAGATCCATATTAGTGGTAATACACCTGGTGGACTCTTGTCCTGTAAATAGGTCTTAAGTAATACGATTGTCTCAAATATCACAATGTCTCAGTGGTATAGATGCAATATGAGATGTATACATGCAATAGGCATAATGAAAAAAGGCTATGTTAGTTGCATCAGCTAGTGCCGCACTGCCATTATTATGTCTCATATTACCACTCCCTCATCAATAATCAAGAAATCAATGAAACCAGACTCCATAAGTCCCAAAAATGCTCATAAATCTCGAACATATCGTAGTTATACTAAATTAACCACAAAACTCCCCAAATGGTATGACAAGTCTTATATTATCTTAATAGTATTCAAAATACCTCAATACTCTAGATTTTATCTCAATTTATCAATAGAATCATAGTTTACTCAAATGTTGGCATTTTTTGTATCATATTTTCATCACAAATGTATCATATCAATCTGATTACCCATGAATTAGTGTAAATCATACAATTATCACATGAACATATCCAATAACTCAAATTAAGTCCCAAAGGTTAATCAAATCTATGTCAAGGTCGAAATCGCACTCAGACAAGCTTTCAATCATTTCAAGCCTCCAAAATGATCAATCGCTATCAAAAATTGATACTACAAATCAAGAGATGAATTTTGATATCCATATTAATACGAATTAGGCTTAGTTGCAAAGTGGTCAAAATAAGGCCTTACATACGAAGATCCTGAATGAAAACTTGACTTAAAATTATGAATCTACGCAAGAAAAGGAGTTTGTGGGTGAAAATCCACTAAAATCGAGTACAAATCGAAGGAGAAATCATGAATTAAAATTTTCTAAACATAGACCAAAATTTTCCAATTTTTTATATTCAAAATCATGAAATTCAAGATGAAATAAACATAAAAATCATGAAAATTAATCAAAACGATGTTAGAAATATTTACCCAAAAGATTTCCACAAAATCTTCGTCAAAATTCCCCCCAAGCCTTGAAATGTTTATGAAAATGGATCAAAATGGAGGTTTCTTGGATTAAAAACTGACTCAGGCTCAAACCAGCTTTGAGAACGCGGTTCAAAAAGAAATAGCCCTCCACGAATGCAGATTGAACCCCCACGAGTATAGAGCTGATGACTCCCAGACTTTTGCGAATCAAAAGACTTCTCCATGAATGCTGAGAAGAAGTGTATGCTGCACCAGAACCAGATATATCAGCTATTCTAAAAACTCGATATGGACACTTAGGATTCATCCGGAATCCAAACTTCACAAACTGGACATGTATCCACACCAGGAACGACATTCCAGACTCAACAGGATAATCAGAATTCAATTGTGAGGTCTCCTTGATACAGTTACCAATGCAACTCAATAAAACTAGTTTGAAACTCCAAATACCCAAAACTGCCCACGACAACTCCAACAATTATGACTAGACCATTTCTACCATTAATTTCACCATTCAAAACAATTGAAACTATCGGAATTTCAATATGGGATTCCAAACTTTGAATGTTGACCAAAGTCAAACTTTGGCTCCGAACATAACTACAAATGCAACTTTGGATCTAAAATCTTTGTTTTAACTTTGAATTCAATTCTGTAACTTCTCTTAGACTAGTTTCAATGTTTCGGAGCTAATCGAATTGGTCGATTTTCAATCAGAAACCCAAAACTCAGAATGGTACAAAAACTCTCTTTTTAACAACTTAGGCTTCCAAAAATGTCAAAACACATATTTTCTACTTTTAAAACTCAAGATTTCATTTCAAATGTTGTATGTAGTTCAAAATAGGTTCAATGCAACTTACAAAAGGGCAAAATAATGATTTTTACCTACAAGTTCAAAAATGACCAACAAGGTCATTCATCATTCACCACTAAAAATAATATTCGTCCTCGAACACAAAGGAAAAGAAGTACTTGAAGCCTCAAAAATAGGATATCTTGCCTGCATGTCTGACTCCAACACCCAAGTAGCCTCTTTAACTGGATGGTTTCACCATTGAACCTTCATTGATGGTATATCCTTGGACCTCAATCTTTGGACCTGTCTGTCTGATATAGCTACTAACTCCTCCTCAAATGACAAATCTGGACCCAGCTCAACTGAATCATAAGAGATGACATGCGACTCATATGGAATGTACCGGCAGATATGGAAACATGAAATACAAGATGAACTGCTGATAATCTAGGTGGTAAAGACAACTTATAGACCATCTCATCAATTCTCCTCAAAATCACAAGTAGGCCAATGAATCTAGGATTGAGCTTTCCCCTTTTCCCAAATCTCATCACACACTTCATGGGTGAACCTTTCCGTCAAACACTACTCCCAATAGAGAACTCAAGAGGCCTACTTCTCCTATCAATATAACTTTTCTGGCGGCTTTGGGCTATTAAAAATCTAACCTGAATCAATTGGACTTGGTCCATGGCATCTCAGCGAAAATCAACACTTAACACCATAACTGACCCCGAATAGAACTAACTGATCAATAGTCTACACCTCCGGCCATATAATACCTTACATGGTGCCATCTGAATGCTGGAGTGATAACTATTTTTCATGAGAACTCTACAAATGATAAGTGTTGGTCCCATCGGGCGCCAAAATCTACCACATAGGCCTGAAACATGTCCTCCAACACTTAAATGGTGTGCTTGGACTGTCTGTCATTCTAAGGGTGGAAAGTTGAACTCGAATTCAATCGGGCACATAGACCATGCTGTAGAGCCTTCCAAAAATAGGAGGTGAACATAGATCCTCTGTCTAATACTTTTGACACTAGCACTCCATGCACTCTGACAATATCCCAGATATACAACCTAGCTAACTTCTTCGCACTGTAGCTAGTCTTCATTGGTAAAAAGCAAGCCGACTTGGTGAAATGATCAACAACCAGCCAAATTGAATCGAACTTGCCCCAAGCCATGGGGTAACTTGTAACGAAATCCATAGTCACTCGCTCCCATTCCACTTGAGAATAGGCATCCACTACATCGATCCATCGGGCCTCTAGTGCTCATATTTGACTTGTTTACAATTCAAACACTTTGCCACGAACTCAGCTATGTCTCTCCTCAACCGAAACAACCAGTAATGTTTTTTAAGGTCATGGTGCATCTTTGCCACAACAGGATGGATGGAATATCTAGCACAATGGGCCTTCTCTAATATCAACCTCAGACAATCCCCTAACTTAGTACACATACTCTAGCATTTATCCTCAAAGCACCCTCAGAATCAATGCTAGCCACCTTGGATTTACCCCTTAACACTTAATCACGAATAAAGCATAGTTTAGCCCCTCAAACTGATGAGCACAAATTTGATCAAGCAATGATGATCTAACCCCTCCAAAGGCTAAAATACTCTAAGGTGGGGAAATATCCAACCAAAATAGTTGTCCAGCAAGCAACTGAACCTACAAAGCTAAGGGCCTCTCCTAGCCCTAAAGAATGCCAATATCCCCAAAGTATGAAACACCCCTCATGCGCTTCAGAATTTACCATAATCGTAATTTCTATATATCTCAAAATCTGTGCCTGATTTTGGAAATCTGACTTCATATTTTTTATCGGGGGAAAAATTGAGTGAGAAATGGGTATAACTCGGATTTTAGAAGACCCATTGCAAAAAATAATTTTCACTAATTTTTATTTCTAATGTTTGTCTGTGCTCAAGCCGCAACACGCCTGGGGCGCGGATGAGTGGATTTTGTGATCCGTGTCTGATCTGTGACATGAATGGGGCACGGACCAGCGTAATATTTTCCTTAGTTTTCTTATTTTGTCCAACGGCATTGTGGTCAGAGCTCCATGCCCATTTAAATGTGAAATCTCCCATATGCATCCATTTTTCAACTCTATAACTCACAAAATCCTCTTGGAAACCTTTCCAAAACTTTATCAAATCTCTTATTCAAATTCAAGGATTTCATGCTCAATGTTTTAACTCTAGAACCCATCTCAAACTTCAAGTCTCCTTCAAGTCCATCACAAGGGATTCAAGGTTTAAGATAAGTGGTTCTTCATCCATGGGTCGTTTCAACCATGGAACTCAACTTTCTCTTTTAATGAAAATAAATTTTAAGTTGTATTACTTCTGGGTATCTTATATTATGAAATATGAAATAGATTATGTTGGGGTTTTATCAAGTATTGATTGATTATGCATGAATATCTACTTTAAACTTATTCCATGAGTTGATTTATATCTATTAAGATTATGCATAATTTGAGCTATGAAAATGAGTTATGATGAACTTTTGATATGGATTTCATGATACCCAAATTAGGGGTTTTACTACAATATTGGTGGGTTGATTTTAAATGGATTTTACTCTCCTTATTATAATATTGAGTTGCATGATTTTGAACAAGTATCATGAACCCACCATGTGTTTAATGAATTACATGACAAGTATTCGCAAGTTGTTTACATGATTTAAAAGTCAAGAGACTTCATGATGGTTAAGGGATTTGAGCATGTATTTAATTTATGAAAAATATCTATGATTTTACAAGTAACAAGTTGAGCCCTATTTTAAGATTTTTACCTCTTGTGAGCCATTATGCCAAAGAAAGGGTTCTTGTATGATTATTTTCTACTCTTGTATTCATGTGAGGCTCATTAGTAGAAGTCAAGCATGTTTAAGAGCTATTCATGTCATGTTATCATATTTCTTACGATTTATTAAATTTACGATTATTTCAAGTATTCTGTGGGATTAGACTTAGCACCAATTGAGGTTTAAGACGGGGGCTCGACACAAGGGGTCCTTATATAAAGTCCTTATTCTCTAAACTATGTACCACAATAGGATGATATTTTACCCTTTCTATACTAGAGGTTCCATCTAGTGCACATTATCATGTTAATCATATTTGGCTTTCCTTGGAAAGTTAGGCCACATTTTGCCGGGGGATGTCATGCCCGTTCACCTGAACCGAGAGGGTGTTATGCCTTGGAGTCCAAGTTGTAGCTACTTGGTCTATGTCGATTGAGTTCTATTCCCACATATGTATGATATATTATGCACGTTAAATATTTTATATGCATGTTTTATTACAAGTATTGAGCATACATGTCATATTGAAATTATATCCATTACCTATATATATGGAGTTTAAATATGATGGCTTATATCTTAACTCATACTCTATGCCTACATGATATCACCATGTAGGGACTGGAGCTTCTTTTGATCATTCTCCTCCACGTGGCTAGTTTGGTTCTTGAAGAAAGCTTTTGGTGTGTCCTCAACTCCAAGGACAATATCTATATTATTCATGTTATGTTAAGACTACTTCTTTATATTAGATACTTATTACTATGAGTGGTGAGCCCGAGAAGTGTCTTGGCCCCCACTCCATTCTAAAGTAGAGGTGTTGTTGGATACTAAGTTTGTATATGCTTTTGAGCTTGACTCTTCTTATGATTTTGTGATTATTTAAGACTTCCCTTAGTCCCACTTCCCTTTTTATACTTGAATCTTGTTTATGTTCATTTTTGTTTCCGAAACCAAGGATGTGTACAAGATATACTTATCTCCAGACTTCTCACTCATTCTATCACGTCTAGGCCTTAGGTTTGGATCCTGACAAACTTGGTATCACAACACTAGGTTGTCAATGTTCCTTGAAAATCTAATACATCATGTCGATTAGCATCTTATTCATGGTTGTGAAGCGCGCCACAAATTTGAACGGGAGGTTATGAGGAATTTTAGGAAATGGTTCACTTCTTCATGATCCATTTCATGGGTTAGAGCTAAGTCCCCTAAGGCTTATTACTGATTTCTAACTATTACGTTTTAGAATATCTGTCAGGCTATTCAGGATGATGGATAGGGCAATAACCATCTCTCACTTGAGAGTCAACTTCCCAATTGTGGCATATCAAATGCGGAGATTCACAATGCTCTATGGCTATTAGCCAAGGTTGTACCTGCTCAACTCAACCAATCAGTGGGTGCCCCCAAGACCTCAAATAATAAGATGGGGGAGAAAGGCCAAGAGAGGCCAAGTTGAGGGTGCTTCTTTTTCTACTAGACTACCAGTGCCCAAGTACAAAGTGGGAAGGATCCATTTCGTCATTAGTCAAGGGTGTGGCAAGAATCTTCAAGGGAAGTGTTTGGCGAGCACAGAGGGTTGTTTCAAGTGTGGCGGTGTTGGGCATAAGATGAGAGATTGCCCGGTGGCCTCAAAGGAAGGGAGAAGAAGAACAATTTGAAAGTAGGATTCCATATGCTAAGTGCGGTGGCAAGGGTGGAGAGACCCATCCTAGGTGCCCAAAATGTGAGAGAAATAATAGTGGCACTTGTTGGAGGAACAGAGTGCAGGCTTTTGGTGTAGTAAGATAGGCCACAATATGGTTGATGTCACAACTGAAGCCTAAGGCCTAGACGTGACAGGACGAATGGGCAACATAAAGGAACCCCAACAGCCCTCTTAACTTATCATTATACATCATTGGTCGAGGAAGCATATAAAAGACATAGAGAGTAAGAATAGGGGAAAAGGGGTAAGGAGAAATCTTGCATAACATCAAAATCATGAGACAAAAAGTCAAAGCTTATATCATAGATACATAACATGATAAAACATAGCAACTGGTCACACCCTCATAGTCAAGATAGAAAATAAAGAAGAGTGTCTCAATACATAATAAGAGAAACATAGACTAAGGTCCTCGAAGTAGAGGACTCACCAACTAGCTTGAGTAGTACCGAACTAGCCATGTGGAAGAGGAGGATGATCAACTTGGGCTTCGATTCCTACATGGTGATATCATGTAGTCAAGAGTATACATTAGTATATTTGAATGTACTAAGTATATAGGATGCAATGCAACAAGAAATAGGCATCATAATCAAAATGCATGACAGTAGGCAATAGGCATAATATAACAACATGTCATGTATGATAAATGAATAAGTAAAACATGCTCAAGTAACTCATGCTCATTTAGGATATCATATGTGTAAAAGAGACCAAGCTAGCTTTCCAAGGTACAAACCCCTTGGTTGGTTTTTTTAGGTGGTGAGGTACAAACCCCTAACTAGGTTGAATAGTACAAACCCCTATCTAGTTTGATGATGATGTCACCCCATCACCTTAGTGGTGAAGTACAAACCACTCACTAGGTTGATGAGTTCGAACCCCCATCTAGGTTATCCAAACTCTTAGCCCCCCTCCCCCCAGATTGGGCATGGTCTAATGAAATAATTTATATAGAATATATCATATATATAAGCTCCTTTCATTATCATAACATCAATCATATCATATCTCAAGTTTTGAGCCTTCATTTCCTCAAGAAACCATAGCCGGACACTTTATCAAATACTTGGCGGGTGTGAAATGGTATTGTAAAATCATGAAATATAGAGATGAAATCATGCAAGTAAATCCATTGTAATAACATCAATCAACACCTTGAAATACCCTCAAGTAATATACATCAAAATCCCTTATAAAATCTTACGATAGATCCAAGATTTAAAGCTCAAAACATGCAAAACAGTCACAACTTTACATAGCTTTGACATAGTTCATAGACATATTTCACAGTAGTAAACCCATTAGTAAAATCAACTTTAAACCATGCAAATTGAGTAAAAAAGAGATTAGGGAACCATGGATGGAAGGACCTAATGGCTAAAATCGACATACCTTGACCTCGGAGAAACTCTTGGTGAAGATTGAAAACGGAACCTTGAAAGAAATCCTTAGTTCCAAATGAGGATTTTGAGACTTGAATTTAGGAGTGAAAATATGGCTAAGTGTTTGAGTGAGTATTAGGGAATGTTTAGGATGATATGAGGGTGAGATATGGCTAAGTATAGGTCAAAACATGTTTGGAAACACTTAGTCTAAAGATCTAAAAGTCTTGGACCGAGATAGAAAAATTAGACAAAAGAATGTAGCGCCAGGTGCGCGAATCGTCTCTGAAAATCGCATTTTTACGATTTTCAAATTTTTCTACGGTTGCTTTTAAATCAGGGTTAGACCTTTTTTCCTCTAATTTTGACCCCCTAAACAATAATATGAAGTCGTACTTTTGATATCGTGCATGCATTTTGAGATATATGGAATTTAAATTTTTGGGCGTTCCGATGCATATTTCGGGCACTTTTTGGGGTCATTTCAGTTGGTTGTCTTCATGCTCAAAACAAGGGTAGAAATGGTCATTCTCAAGGACTAGGAGCTAATGTGATTCATAGAGTGCAAGATAGTGACAAGGGTATTGGTGTTCAAGCTTCTTCTACGTGCCACAAGTGTGGAAGGTACCATTCGGATGATTGTTTGGTTAGTTCAAGTGCATGTTTCGAGTGTGGCGCAAAGGATCATATATCGCAACATTGTCCATGGGTTACTAAGAATTATGAGGATGACCGTCAATGTTCTCAACCATACCCCTCTAAGGGTCAATAGACTTGGCATGGTACTTCACCGGTATATTAAAAATTTTGGATTTTGATGTATATGCATTGATAGATCCGAGTGTGACTCTTTCTTTCATTACCCCTTTTTGCTGTCAAAAAGCTTCATGTGTATCCCGAATTATTATGTTAACCTTATGAAGTGTCTACACCCGTTGGTGAGTCCATTGTTGCTAAAAGAGTCTGTAGAAATTGTCCTTTGTCTATATTGCATAATGTTTTGCCTTGTGATTTTGTTGAATTTTACATAGTGGATTTTGATATTATTCTTGGGATGGATTGGTTACACGAATACTATGCTTCCATTGATTGTAGGATCCGTAAAGTGAAATTTCAATTCCCTAATGAACCCAATCTTGAGTGGGGAAGTCATAATGTGGTGGATAAGGGTAGATGTGTTTCTTGTCTTAAAGCCCAAAAGTTAATTTCTAAGGGTTGCATTTACAATCTTGTGAGGATTAGGGAGGTGGAGACTAAAGTTCTTCCTATTGAGTCGGTTCCGGTGGTCAATGGGTTTCTTGATGTCTTTCCCGATAAGCTTCCTGTTGTTCCTCCTGAAAGGGAAATAGACTTTTGCTTGGTAGCATTGGTGGAGGCCTGGTAGGATTTTATAGACCGATGAACAGGAATCAGATGATTTCAATAGTTTTCTGCATTCCCCCTTACTGTATGGCCCCGGCAGAATTGAAGGAGTTGAAGGGTCAATTGAGAGATTTGTTGGAGAAGGTTTTCGTAAGGCCTAGCAAATCACCTTGGGGTGCATCGACATTTTTTATGGATCTCATGGATAGGGTCTTTAAACCCTACCTTAATATGTTAGTGGTAGTCTTTATTGAAGACATATTGATTTATTCCTAGAGTGAAAAAGAACATATGAATCAATTTAGGGTGGTGTTGCAAATTTTGAGGGATGAGAGGTTGTTTGCTTTGAAAATGTTGTATTATTATTTGTATGGGGTTCATGTTGATGTGTTTACCGACCATAAGAGTCTTCAGTATTTGTTCACACAAAAGGATCTTAACTTGAGGCAAAGAAGGTGGTTAGAACTCCATAAGAATTGTGACATGAGTGTGTACTATCGTCCCAGCAAAGCTAATGTTGTGGCCGATGCTCTAAGTAGAGTGCCTACGGGTAGCCTAGCTCATTTTAATGTTGGTAACAAGGAAGTGGCTAAAGAAGTTCACCAGTTAGCTAGGTTGGGGGTTAGGTTGAATGAACTTGAAAATGGTGGTGTAGTGGTTGTTGATGGTTCGAAATATTCTTTGATTGAAGAAGTCAAGCCAAAACAAGACCTTGACCCCCCTTCCCCCAATAGAATTGACGGCCTTGGTAAAGGATGATAAAGTGGAGGTTTTCTCCCAAGGGGGAGATGGTGCCCTTAGGTACCAAGGTAGATTATGTGCGCTTAATGTTGATAGGTTGAGGGATGTGATTTTGAAGAAGTCACATGATTCATCCTATTCGATTCTTCCCGATTTTTACAAATGTATAGAGATTTGAGGGAGGTGTATAAGTGAGTGGTTTGATATGGGGAAGATGGCTTTATTAAGCCCGAATTTGGTTGTTGAAGCTTTAGAGAATGTGAGATTGATAAGGGGAGGTTGAAGACAGCCCAAAGTAGATAAAAGTCCTACTTTGATGTGAGGAGAAGAGATCTTGGGTTTAAGGTTGATGATTCGGTTTACTTGAAAGTCTCACCCACGAAAGGTGTGGTCCGATTCGACAAGAAAGGAAAATCGAGCCCAAGGTTTGTGGAACCTTATAGAATTTTGAGGAGATTTGGTAAGGTTGCATATGAATTGGAGTTGCCTAAGGAAATGAATATGGTTCATCTGGTTTTCTATTTGTCTATGTTGAGGAGATGTGTTGGTGACCCAAGTGCTATAGTGCCTTTAGAATTTGTGGGTGTTGTGGAGGATAAGTTGACCTATGAAGAGGTTCCAGTGGAGATATTGAATAGGCAAGTGAAAATGTTGAGGAACAAAGATGTACCATCCGTCAAGGTCTTTTGGAGGAATCAACAAGTGAAAAGTGTCACATGGGTAGCCAAGGAAGGAAATGAATATGGTTCATCTGGTTTTCTATTTGTCTATGTTGAGGAGATATGTTGGTGACCCAAGTGCTATAGTGCCTTTAGAATTTGTGGGTGTTGTGGAGGATAAGTTGACCTATGAAGAGGTTCCAGTGGAGATATTGAATAGGCAAGTGAAAATGTTGAGGAACAAAGATGTACCATCCGTCAAGGTCTTTTGGAGGAATCAACAAGTGAAAAGTGTCACATGGGAAGCCAAGGTGGACCTGAAAAAGCCATATCTATACCTCTTCCACTCTACTCAAGTCCGAGGTAATAAGTTATGTTCCATCTATGATTTCGAGTCCTAAGTTTCAGCTCTCATTTCATTTTGCATGCATTCATGTTCATGGTAATAGTTTATGATGATTTTTAATATTCATGTTGAGATATTTTGAAAATGATGTTTAAGTGTATTTGTTGCACTCATGTCGGGCTGAAAGCTTCATAATTACTTCACTTACTCATGCTTCTTTTACATTTGATGATGAAAGTTCCCTAGGGGGAGATATTGAAATGCCCCTCATGTGCTTCGGAATGCCCCATAATCATAATTTTCATATATTTTAAAATATGTGTGTGCTTTCAGAAATTCGACTTCATATTCTTGATCAAGGGAAAAATTGAGTAGGAAATGGGTATATTCCAGATTTTAGAAGATTCATAGCAAAAAATAGTTTTCGCTAATTTTTTATTTCTAGTGTCTGTCCGCGCCTAGGCCGAGACGCGCCTTGGGAGTGGACTAGTGTATTTTCTGATCCACATCTGGTTCGCGACACGTCTGAGGTGCAGACTAGTGTAATATTTTCCTTGGTTTTCTTATTTCGTCCAAGGGTATTAGGGTCATAGCGTCATGCCCATTTAAATGTGAAATCTCCCATATTTAGCCATTTTTCAACTCTATAACTCATAAAATGCTCTCTAAAACCTCTCCAGGACTTTATCAGATCTCTCACTCAAATTCAAGGATTTCAAGCTTAATTTTGGAACTCTAGAACCCATCCCAAGCTTCAAGTCTCCTTCAAGTTCATCTCAACGGATTCAAAGTTTAAGGTATGTGGGTCTTCATACATGGGTCCTTTCACCTCCTCAAGGGCTTCAAGGTTTAAGGTATGTGGGTCTTCATCCATGGGTCTTTTCACCCATGGAGCCTAACCTTCTCTTTTTTGTGAAAATTGCATGATTTCAAGTTGTATTACTCATGGGTATCTTTTATTATGAAATATGAACTTAAATTATGTTGGGATTTTATCAAGTATTGATTATGTATGAATATCTACTTTAAACTTGTTCCATGAGTTGATTTATATCTATTGAGATTATGCATGATTTTAGCTGTGAAAACTATAAGCTATGATGAATTTTTGATATGGATTTCATGATACCCAAATTAGGGGTATTACTAAAATATTGGTAGGTTGATTTTAAATGGATTTTACTCTCCTCATTAAAATCTTGAGTTGCATGGTTTTGAACAAGTATCATGAACCCACCATGTATGTGATAAAATTACATGACAAGAATTCTCAAGTTGTTTACATGAATTATAAGTCAAGCGACTTCATGATGGTTAAGGGCTTTCAAGAATGTAGTTAATTCATAAAAAGTATCTATGATTTTACAAGTAACAAGTTGAGCCCTATTTCAAGATTTTAATCTCTTGTGAGCCATTCATGTCAAAGAAAGGGTTCATGTATGATTATTATCTACTCTCGTATTCAAGTTAGGCTCACTAGTAGATGTTAAGCATGTTTAAGAGCAACTCATGTCATGTTATCATGTTTTTTAAAATTTATTGAAGTTATGATTATTTCGAGTATTCCGTGGGATTAGACTTAGCATCGATTGAGGCTTAAGATGAGGGCTCGAAACAAGGGGTCCTAATATAAAGTCTTTAGTCTCTAAACTATGTATCACCATAGGATGATATTTTATCTTTTGCTATACTAGTGGATCCATCTAGTGCACATTATCATGTTTATCATGTTTGGTTTGCCTTGGCAAGTAGACCACATTTGACCGAGGGGTGTCATGCCTAGTCACATGAACCGAGGGGGTGTCATGCCTTGGAATCTAAGTTGTAGCTGCTTGATTTATGTCGATTGAGGTCTCTTCCCACATATGTATAATATATTATGCAATTTAAATATTTTACATGCATGTTTTATTACAAGTATTGAGCATACATGTCATATTGAGATTATATCCATTGCCTATATGTATGCATTTTGAATATGATGGCTTATATCTTTGTTGCATTGCATCCCGCGTACTTAGTACATTCAAATGTACTAACACATAATCTATGCCTACATGATATCACCATGTAGGGACTGGAGTTCCTTTTGATCATCCTCCTCCATATGGCTAGTTCGGTTCTTGAAGAAAGTTTTTGGTGAGTCCTCAACTCTGAGGACAATATTTATATTATTCATCTTATGTTCAGACTTCTTCTTTATGTTGGATACTTCTTACTATGAGGGTGAGCCCGGGAAGTGTCTTGGCCTCCGCTCCATTGTAAAGTAGAGGTGTTGTTGGATACTAAGTTTGTATATGCTTTTAAGTTTGACTCTTCTTATGTGTTTGTGATTATCTATGACTTTCCTTAGTCCCGCTTCTCTTTTTATACTTGACTCTTGTTTATGTTCATTTCATTTCTGCAACCAAGGATTTGTACAAGATATGCTAAGAGGCTTGTTTGGGTTGTCTCCGGACTTCTCATTCGTCGTGTCACGTCTAGGCCCTAGGCTTGGGTTGTGACATAGTAGTAGCCTTCTGCTTAAAGTATCTTCCACTACATTTTCCTTCCCAAGGTGATATAGAATAGAGATGTCATAGTCTTTAAGCAACTCCAACCACTAGGTTGTCTCATGTTCAAATTAGGCTGAGAAAATATGCAATTTGAGACTCCAATGATCGGTAAAGATCTCATAATGCACCCCATAAAGATATTGTTCCCACAACTTCAACAGAAACACAATCGCAGCCAACTCCAAATCATGGGTAGGGTAGCTGCTCTCATGTACCTTCGCTATCTAGAGGCATATACTATTACCTTCCTTTTTTGCATTAATGCACCACCCAAACCCAATCTAAAAGCATCATAATACACCACAAATGGTACTCCTTCCTCAGGCAAAGTATATAATTAGTGTTGAAGTCAAAAAATCCTTAAGAACTTTAAAGCTCGCCTAACACTCCTCCGACCACTGAAACACAACAACTTTCTGAGTAAGCCTAGTCAATAGAGATATTATAGAAGAGAATCCCGAATAAAATGTCGATAATACCCCACCAAACCAATGAAAGTCAAAAACTCAGTCAGAGAAGTGGGCCTAGCCCACTCACGAATAGCTGCTACCATGGTCGGATCTACCATAATACCCTCTTCTATCACCACATTCCCAAGGAAAGCTACAGACTCAAGCCAAAACGGACACTTTGAGAACTTTGCATACAACTTCTCTTCTCTCAATCTCTGAAGTACAGTCAAGTCGTTGAACATGGTCGGACTCACTCTTGGAATAAACCTACTTTTGGAATAAACCAAGATATCATCTATAAACACAATTACAAAAATATGTCCATGTAGGGTTTGAAAACTCGGTTCATCAACTCTATAAATGCAGTTGGGGCATTAATCAACCCAAATGGCATGACCACAAACTCATAATGATCATAACCGGTCATGAAAGTTATCATCGAGATATCAAACTTTGAACTCTCAACTCATGATATCTGGGCCTCAAATCAATCTTGGAGAATATCCAGGCACCCTGTAGCTGGTAAAAAAATCATCGATGCAAGGCAAAGGATACTTGTTATTTATGGTCACTTTGTTCAGTTGGTGATATTCTATACATATACACATAGTGCAATCCTTCTTCTTCATAAATAAGACAGGATCACCCCATGGAGACATACTCGGACGAATGAATCCTTCCTTCAACAAATCCTCCGAATATTCCTTCAACATAACTAAAGCCATCCAATAGGGGTCAATAGAATTGGGCTTAGTAACGGGCTCCATATTAATAGAAAAGTCAATATCACAATCTGTGGGGACACAAGGAAAATCAATTTGGAACACATCCATAAACTCTCTAGAAATCTTGATGGTCTCCAATGATGGTGAATCTTGAGAACAGGCCTGAACATGAGCCAAATATGACAAGAAACCCTTATCCATCAACTGACAGGCATGTATATAAGAAATAACTCCCTTAGGATAGGAGCTAGGTGCTCCAGTCAAGACCAACTAAGGCTAGTCAGGGAAAGATAAGGTCACGCTCTTCATATGGCAGTCAAGAATAGCATGATGAGGGCACAACTAATCAATGACCAAAATCATATTGAAGTCAACCATATCAAGCAATATCAAGTTAGCAATGGTATCTCTCCCAATAAAAGTCATAACAAAACCCCTATATACCCAATTCATCACTAATGATTCACTTATCAGGGTGGAAACACAAATAGGATCGACAAGTGGCTCGCACACCTCGGCAATATCTCTCACTGGAAATGACCTTAGCCAACAAAAATGACCTTGACAATATCATATGCCAGATACGAACTCAGAAATATCACGATTGATAGAACTCTCGGCCCCATATAACAATATCTCTCTCAACAACCTCGATCGGTGGCAACTTTGGTCTTAAATATCAATATTTCTTTTTCTCTTCTTCTCTTTTTCTTTTCATCAGAATCATTTTTCTTCGATCTTTTCATCATCAATGGGACATCATGCGCCACACACACATACACACACATATATACATATATATATATATATATATATCATCATAATACAATTACTACTTTCATAAACATGAATGCATACGAGATGTCCACATAGTTAATTTATTCATAAATCATCAATGATTTTCATTGTTCTTTCAACATTTGAGTCATCGTCAACACATTACATGATGATCATAATATAATATAGTTCAAATCTTCCAAATATATTTTATCATCATAGTTTAGAACAATTCCTCATTAAAGTCCTCATTTCACAAGCATTTAATTCAACACTTGCCACAATATCTCAACATAAAGGTTTAGCTCGATATTTCGCATATATTAATTTAATAGACAAACTCATGTAACATGAATCAAAGTTCAACAAATAGAGCAACATGAGCACTTTTACAACATCAACAATGACATAACAAACTCATTTCACAATATCAACTCACAAATCTAAAACTATAATAATAATCGTCGATTCATGAATCAAGTCATACCTATCATTATTTTCACCTTTTCATTGCCCAAATCATATCTATTAAAATAGTTCACTAACCCTCAAGTTTTACATCCAAAGAAAATATTAAATTCAATAAATTCAACAAGGGTTAGAGTCCACTTGCCTCAATTAGCCAATCAATCACTCCAACAACAATGGCTTCTCCTTCCAGAGTGAATCTGAAGAACCACAATCTACTAGAAAATAAATTCACAATCACAATATGAAATTCACAACACCAAAATCAAGCAATTCGGAAAAGATGCAAAATCATCCAAAAACTTATTCTGAGAAATCTATGCAAAATCTGAAAAATTTTAGATGAAAATATTTCTTTCATGGTTAGAAAATCACCAACAAAACTCAACTCAAAAACAAAGTTGAAATGAGTTCATAATCATCAATTTCGTAAAACTCTCAAAGTTCATGCGAATCCCCAATTTTCTCATAGAATTTTTCAAATTTGATAATAAAATCAAGGGATAATTAATGAGTAATGATAACGGAAGTGGAAAGTACCTTTGTTTAATCAAAAGTCTTTGAAAAATCAATCAAAAGTCATCCTAGTCAAGCTCTCAAGATTTGAAAATGGAGAAAATGTTTAAAATAGGTGTGCATGGGTTTGAAACCCCTTCCTGATGTCGCTATAGCGACACCTAAGCTTACTGACAAGCCTTTGCTATGGCGAAACACACCTTTCTGTAGCGACGTCAAAAAATCGGCCAAGCATTCACTATAGCGAGGCCTGCACCAGAACACAATAAAATATTTTTCAATCAATTTGAAGACTTAGAATCACCCTTTGAAATTTATTCAGAACTCTGTACACACACATCATATGTTCAACCCAACTAAATTCAATTTTCTAGACTCAATGAAATTGTCAAAAATGGAATCTAAGACCTCCTTGATCTGAAACTCGATTAAGCACCTTAATTCTAACTCGGGTCATTGAAATATCAAAATGACACTAGGACATTAAAAACTTATGAGAAAGTTATTTTCAACACTAAAATCACCTCTCAAGACAATTAGAATAATCAAAACATCAATCCGAGCACCAAAACTTAAAACATTGACCAGCCAAAGTCAACTCAAACTCAAATTTTAACTCGATTTCCAACTCAAGACCAGTAACAACTCCAAATCTGATTTTGAAAACCCTCTAAGGCCACTTTTCCCATTTTCAAACTAATGTAATCGATATAATTTTATTTTTATACTCAAATCTCCAAATGACTCAAAGTTTCAAAATTAGGCAATTTTAACCTCAAAAATCCTATCTTTGAAAAAAATCTCAATTTTCATAAAATTTTCGAAAACAACTTTTAGAAATCAATCAATCGTAACTCAATGAAAAGGATAAATGATAATTTATCAAAAAAAATTAAAAATGACCTTTAAGGTCACTACAGTGCACTCCACGAGATAGCACCACGAGTCGTGGTATACACCACAAGCGATGGTGGGCTCCATGGTGGAACATCTTCACTAAGGCTTCCCCAACAAGGCCCCAACACTACAAAGTGGTGTCACCATGATCCATGGTGTGCACCACAAACCGTTGAGGGTCTCTTGGTGGGACACTTTCACAGATTATTAGAATTATTTTACTCTAAGGCTTGTTTCCAACATCCAACACCTGCGGCCTTACGACAATGCTATTTATGGTTCATGATATCATTATAGGTCTAGTTAACTTTCATTCAACTGCATGAATTAAGATTTTTGTTATTGTTTATTTACTAAATTAAGTATGGATCATAATTAAATTGCATGACATCAAGTGATCATCATATAGGCCCATGCATTATGTCATATTTTAATTCATAAATTTTTTTAACCAGTTCTCTTAATCATGATTCAATAGATATTATCCCACGTGGATATGAATGATTTCAATTCAGTTATAGGATTTTGAGATAATTGAAGCGCCCTCAAAAATGTGCTTTAGAATGCCCATGACCGTAATTTTCTTATATCTCAAAATCTGTGGGTGATATAAAAAATCTGACTTCATATTCTCGATCAGTGGAAAAATTGAGTGGGAAATGTGCATAACCCAAAATTTCAAAGAGTCATAGCGAAAAAATAATTTTTGCTAATTTTTCGAGAAATAGTGTCTGCCCATGCCCAGGCCGTGACGCGCTTGGGTCGCGAAGCAGTACAATTTGGTCCTTCGCGTTTGGTCTGCATCGTGGACTAGACACAAACTAGTACAAGTTTTTCCTTAGTTTTTCTTATGCGCCCAAGGGCATTGGGGTCATAGCCCCATGCCCACTAAAATGTGAAATCACCCATACTTAGCCGTCTTTCAACTCTATGTCTCACAAGACCCTCTCTCAAACACCTCTAAGACTATATCAATTCTCTCATTCAAATCTAAGTATTTCAAGCTCAACTTTGGAACTCAAGGATTCATTTCAAGCTCTAAGATTACTTCAAGTTCACCTCAAGGAAATCAATGTTTAAGGTATGTGAGTTTTCATGCATTGGGTCCTTTCACCCATGGAGCCCAACCTTTCCTATTCATGAAAATTGTATGTTTTTAAGTTATATGTAACACCCCACACCTTACAATATTGGTAATATGCAAATGAAACATGACATGGTTTGGTCAAATAAGTGCTAATTTTTAAAAGTACTTGAATCTCATGTTAATGGGCTATATGTGCATCTAACATTTAAGAGGGTCGAGTATATACATGTTTTGTGTCGAATTGAGGAGATTACGGCCTTAAATGAAGTGAGAGAATTGAGGTTCTTATAGAACTTAACAAGCTGGCATGTGAGTCACCTACTTGCTTAGCTTAAATTTGCTAGCTAAACGGAGACAAGGCTCGATGTCGAATTTATCTAAGTCCGATTATGAATAAAGTCCGTGTTAAACGTGTGACTTTAGCCCATGTTTTAGCATCCTAAATGTACTATATTTTCAGCCCAATAAGGATATTAAAAAGGGCCCAAATACATCACAATACACCTAACCATTTGGGCCCAAACTAAGTGAAGGAAAAGTTGGAAAATAGGCAGCCCAAGCCCATCAACTTGGAGACCCATTTAGGACCAAGTGTAATGGCCAAGCTGCTGGATAACCAGCTTATTAATGTGTGGTTTAAGATTGTGAGAACATCAACAGTAAGTCGGCCAAATTAGTCCTTTAAAAAGGGCTTACAAAGAGCAAAGTTTATTCACTCTTAGACTTGAAAAAAATTCAGCTTTTCACAATTTTCTCTCTACACTTTATTGACCTAGCAAGCAGCTACAAGGGAACTTCTAGGATTCTTCAAGAAACCCAGCACCTTGAAAGTAGTGGTAAGTAAGTTTACACATGTGTTTAGTATGGTTTTCTTATGAAAAACAAGAAGTATATGCTAGTATGTTGTGTTGGAAATTTGAGACAGCATGTATTGAGAAAGTTGTTGCATACTTGCCTTTCGTTTTAGTGACTTCTCTATAGTTTGTGGTCTGTAATATGAATAGAAGTTTATGTTCTTAACATGATTTAAGTTATAAATATTATCCTAAGGTTTCTTCCCTGATTTTGATTTCATTCAACCAACACGTTTTATTGTGCTATTTTAAGTGTAACGTTGATTGAATCTTGTGGACTGTTGAATGGAAGGTCATTGGCTCACGTCCTTCATGACTTCTTAAGTGCGGTAATAAGACTGTTTTAGGTCTATTTGCATGTGTAAATTTTGTTGGAACAGTTTGGGTTAGAGTTGGAATAGGTTTGGAATTGTCGATGTCGAAATGTAGCGAAGGAAGGTAATGTTATGTTGTCCATTTTTAGGTTGTGTAGAATTGTTATATGTTGTGCTTTATAGGCTGTTCCAAGACTGTTATAACACTAAAACTGGCTGGACATGATGTGTACATGTGAATGTGTGCTAGAAAATACGATTATAAGTGAAAAGATTGAAAGAATGTGTTTGCATCGCCAATTATAAGCTTGCTGCCCAGGTGTTAGTTTCTGTGATATTGGGCTGCCAAGAAGTGTCTCTTTGCTGCTAATACTAGTCTTATTACCTACTATGTTGTAGATAAGTACTTAGAGGAAAGGAAGGTTATTTCGAGGTAGTAACAAGGTCATACAACGAGGTATGTAAGACTACTTGATTTCGTATTACTTGGCATGAAATCTAGATTCTTCATTGGCACTTAAAGGCACTTGCCAACTCCGACAAAACTATTAACCATGTCTCCATTCTTTGACATGTTCATATGCTTTCATACATAGTCAACTTCAAATCTGCATACATGTTTGGATACCAAGTCACATGGGTTCTTGTTACTAAATAAAGTTCACGAGTTGTTCTATTTCATACACATTTCATTATTTGTGTAATGTACTCTTTTTCATTGTCATATTGTCTTATATGATTAGCTACATGTCACATGCTACATATACAGTCCTATAGCTCCAATATGTTGACCACCAAAAGAACCATCTCAAAGGTAATTGAACGATAAAGTACATTGTTTACTGATAGGTAGTAGCTCGAGGGGTGGAAGTAACACCTAGCCAGGGACGATCCTCTCACGGGTGGTAGCCCAAGGGTTTAAGGAAGAACCTAGCCAGGGACAATCCCGATATATAGTTTTTGATGGGTTATAGCCCGAGGGGTGGAAGTACCACCTAGCCAGGGATGATCCTATCATGGGGGGTAGCCCGAGGGGTTCAGGAAGAACCTAGCTAGGGACGAACCGGATACAGTTCACCACTGATCAGTTGGTTATTTATATTACAACTGTGCACAAATTATATAGTAAAGGTAAAGTGATATAAAGAACATAAAGTATATGATTCCAAAGTATAACTAAAGGTGTTATCTTATCCTACACCAATACATAGTTTCATTTGAGTTGTTACTTCATGTACAGTATATCCTGCCTTACATATTCAATACATTATCCCGTACTGACGTCCCTTAAGGGGGAATTACATTTCATGTTGTAGGTACAGGTGCTAGTAGATCTCCCCAGTAGGAGTACAGGATATGCAGCTGCTGACACCAAGCTCCAAGTTGCTTCGGAGCTCTGCATGTCTAGAGTTTATATGTTTGTAGTATACAGTTAGTCGAGGCGGGGCCTGTCCTGACCCTGATCAGTTATTTTTCCTCATCTAGAGGCTTTGTAGACTATGTAAATTAAAGTATGGTCATGCCTCATACTTTAGACACCATGGCCCCAACGGCCTAGTCATATGCATTTCCTTTTGGCTTTTTATCACTATTTGTTTTATTAAAGGCATGTCAAACGTAGAAATCCCTTATTATATGCATAGAAAGAGAATGGATACAGGTTGGTTCTCCTGGGCCTTATAGGTAATGGGTGCCAGTCCGCCCTAACGGGACTTGGGACGTGACATTATTTACCTATGGAAATCTCTTATTATGAATTATGAGCATGAATCTTGTTGGGGTTTTACGAAATATTTATTGATTATGCATGACTATCTATTTTAAGCTTATACCAAGAATTGATTATATCTATTGGAACTATGCTTATTTTGGGCTATGAAGCTATGCTTTATCATGAGCTTTTATAATGGATTTCAAGTACCCTACACGAGGGTTTTACTACATGTTGGTGGGTTGATTTGAATTAAGTTTACTCCTCTTATTTCACTCTTAAATTGCATGATTTTGAATAAGTATCACGAACCCACCATCTGTTTGATATAATGTCAAGTTAAAAATTCTCAAATTATTGATGATCTATTACATGATTTACAAGTCAAGTGACTTCATGATGATTAAGGTCTTTCAAGTATGTATTGAATTTATGAAAAAACATCTATTTATTTTACAAGTATCAAGTGAAGCCCTATTTCGAGGTTTTTACCTCTTGTGAGTCATTCATGTTAAAGCAAGGGTTCAAACATGGTATGATCTACTCTCATGTTGAAGTTAGGCTCACTACTAGAGGTCAAGCATGTTTTAAGAGCTACTCATTTCATATTTCCATGTTTCTTACAAGATAAGCAATTTATGGTTATTTCAAGTATTTCATCAGATTTGACTTAGCACCGTTTGAGGCTTAAGATGGGGGCTCGACTCAAGGGGTCCTTACATAAAGTCTTTAGTCTCTAAACTATGTGCCACCATAAGATTATGACTATTACCCTTTCTATACTACTGGATTCATCTAGTCCTTTTATCATATTTAATTTGCCTTGGCAAGTAGACCATACCTAGCTGAGGGGTGTCATGCCCGTCCACCTTACGGAGGGGTTCTCATGCCTTGGATTCCAAGTTGTAGCTACTTGGTCTATGTCAGTTGAGGTCATTTCTCACATATATATGTTATATATATATTGTGAAAGATGAATATTTGACAACCATATTTTATTAAGAGTATTGATCATGCATGTCATATTGAGATTATATATCTATTGCTTATGATTATGCATTTTGACTACATTGGCTTATGTCTTGTTGCATTGCATCCCACATACTTAGTACATTCAAACGTACTAACGCATACTCTATACCTACATGATATTACCATGTAGGGACCAGAGTACCTTTTGATCATCCTCCACATGGCTAGTTGATACTTTGGAGATAAGCTTTGGTGAGTCCTCGAGTCCAAGGACACTATCTACATTACTCTTGCTATTTTGAGACTTCTTTATGTTGAACACTTATTATTATGAGGGTGAGCCTAGAAAGTGTCTTAGCCCCTACTCTATTCCAAGTTGGAGGTATTGTTGGATATTGTGATGTACTTATGCTATGAGCTTGACTCTTTTATGCTTTTATGTAAATCAAGATTTCTCTTATTCCCGCTTCCTTTTTTATTTATATCTCTTGTTGGTGTTTATTTTGCTTCCGCGACCAGGGATGTGTGATTGATATGCTAAGAGGCTTATTTGGGTTCCTTCATGTTCCTATTCACCATGTCATGACTAGGCCATAAGCTTGGGTCGTGACAATGATCAAGCATGAAATTGTATTCTTCAAAAATAGCTTTATGTTATGATTATGTATTTACTAATCTTTCAAGCAAGCTACATGACAAATATGAGCTGAGTTTTTATGATGAAATTGAAGCAATGTGTTAATGATGAAGGGAAATTCTCACCTAAGTATGAATATGTGATGACGAAAGGCCTATACTTAAATCACATAAGTTCAAGGAGCTATACTATATTTTATCATTGTATATGGGTGATAGAGATGACCCTTCCCACATCACATGATTTTAAAAGTTATGACTTCTCTTACGCTGAGAGTTTACTTAGAACAGAGTGGACCTTGGGATTGAGGTGATCTCCATAGTAGAGGAAAGAGGCTCATATTAAGATCCCATTTTCTCATAACTACGTGTCACCACATAATGAAGGATCACCCATAGTAGAGCTTTGATTCCTTAAGAAGGGACACCCATAGGCTTTATCTCTTATGTAGCTTAGTTGATCCACATAGGCATTAGGAGTCTATCTTGGCAAGTAGTCTCCCCTTTTCTTCAATGTAGGGATAACATTGGAACTCCATGTTATAGCTCACATGGTAGGCTTCTCACACTCCTCGTGGATAGTTGTCTTGATAGCATATCAATTGATTGGTAAGCCCTCATAGTACTTCGGGAGTTGCTCATCAAGCCTATGATCTCATTGTTAGCTTGGTTTCCATTTGGCACATTTACATTACATTTGTTAAGGGAAAGCTGGAAGCATGTCCATAAACCCCACCTATGTTAGTGCAATAGAGATATGTCAATATAAAGAAAGGTGTAAGTACATTTAATCAGGCATAAGCTCTACCTTTATTGTTTGACTTTATTTTGAGACTTACCTATCATTTTTCTTTCTATTGCTAATTTACTTACCTTATGTATGCTTGATATGCTAAGATGGATCAATAAGATTTCTTCAAAAGTTTTAATTGTCATGTCACACCTAAGGCCTAACTTAGATCGTGACACATAATGTAGGAGGGTTCGAAAGTCTTATTTTGATTAGAAGTATTTGAATAAATTTTGTGAAGTAAAGGAATAGAAATGATAAATTATAACAAGTACAAAGGTGTCATAATCCATTTCCGAAAAGAAATAAGGTAACCTCTCTCCTCTTATGTCATTCCAATATGAAGAAGGTAACCTCTCTCCTCTTATAAATCTTTGATCTATTATAAGATTTGATTAGGGATTTTGATTTATATTGCTTGAGGGTATTGCAAGGTGTTGATTGATGGTTTTACAATGAATTTTTTTGCATGATTTTATCTCTATATTTCATGATTTTATACTAGCATTACACACCCTCTAAGTGTTTGATAAAATGTTTGGATGTGGTTTCTCGAGAAGTTGAAGGCTAAAGCATGAAGATATGATATGAATGGAATATATGATGATGAAAGGAGCTTATGTACATGATAAATTCTATATAAAGTGTTGCATTAGACTATGCCCTATTCGGGGGGACTAGGAACCTGGATAACCTAGATGAGGGTTTGTATTCATCAACCTAGGGAAGGGTTTGTACTTCTCCACCTAATGATGGGGTGGCATCATCACTATGGGGGTTTGTACTCATAAACCTATGGAAGGGTTTGTACTTCTCCACCTTGGTGATGGGGCAACATTATCACCTACCTAGATGGGGGTTTGTACTTATCCACCTAAGTGATGGGGCAGCATCATCACTAACCTACCAAAGGGTTGTACATTTGGAAATCTAGCTTGGTCGCTTCTACACATATGATATCCTATATGAGTATTAGTTACTTAAGCATGTTTTACTTATACATTGATCATGCATGTCATATTGTTATGTTATGCCTATTGCCTATTGTTATGCATTTTCATTATGATGCTTAATTCTTGTTTTCATTCCATCCTACATACTTAGTGCATTTAAATGTAATAACGCATACTCTATGCCTATATGATGCAACCATGTAGGATCCGGTGCCCAAGTTAATCATCCTCCTTCTCCACGTGTCTAATTCGATGCTATTCAAGTTAGTTGGTGAGTCCTCCACTTCGGGGACCTTAGTCTATGTTTTTCCTATTATGTACTAATCCACTCTTCTTTATTATCTATTTTGACTATGAGGTGAGGCTGACAAATTTGTCTTGGCCTCTGCTCTTATCTACTTATTAGAGGTGTTTGTTGGAATGTTATGTATTTATGGTATGTGCTTGACTTTTATCTCTTGATTATGATGATATGGAAGTGTTTCCCCTTTGCCGTGATTTCCCTACTTTTTCTTGTGATGATTGATTTATTGCTTTCTGACTAAGGATGTGTAATGATGTTCTAGAAGGCTTGCTTGGGGTCCCTTCAAGTTCCCCTTGCACTGTGTCATGTCTAGGCCCTAGGCTTGGGTCGTGACAAACTTTGTATCAGAGCACTAGATTGATAGATCCTCAGAGTCCAACACACCGTGTCGATTAGAGTCCTATTCATGGTTGTGAAGAACGCCATGACTATGAGTAGGAGGCTATGAGATGTTTTAGGAAATATTTCTCTTCTTCATGTTCTAAGTCGTGCTATAGAGTTGTGGAAAGTTTTTCCCCCTAATGATTGTTCTTTGCTGTGCTAGATCATGACAAAAACTCTAGGATGAAGGGACCAAACTCTCAAGGAGCAACCTAACAATGGTGTACTCCGGGATGCTCCCACCATGCTTGCCCAAGTTGTGGCCAATCAAGTCAATCAAGGGGCCCAATCCCCTCATGCTACTG
This sequence comes from Solanum clarkiae, assembly GCA_011800125.2. Taxonomy (NCBI): domain Eukaryota; kingdom Viridiplantae; phylum Streptophyta; class Magnoliopsida; order Solanales; family Solanaceae; genus Solanum; species Solanum clarkiae. The sequence goes on from JAABOM020000075.1 coordinate 20,038,853, forward strand.
CCCCAGGAGTAAGGGTAAAGGACTTCATAAGGATCAATCCTCCGGTGTTCTATGGGTCAAAGGTAGATGAAGATCCAAAAGAGTTCATTGATGAGGTCTATATGATCTTGAATATCATGGGTATTGGCCCAAACTAAAAAGTAGAGTTGGCAGTGTACTAACTCAAAGGGGAAGCTCAAATATGGTATGATCAATGGAAGGGTGAGAAGGGGGTTGGTAATGTGGTGCTTTGGAGGAGTTCAAATTGGCTTTCCTTAACTGGTTTTTTCCTCTTGAGCTTAGGAAAGCTAAGTTGGTGGAGTTTATGAACTTGAAACAAGGTGTTATGAGTGTGAGGGAGTATGTCCTCAAGTTTAACCAACTTTCAAAGTATCTTTCTCATTTGGTGGCCGATCCTAGATCTAGGATAAACAAGTTTGTGATGGGGATCTCTGACTTGGTAAGTGAAGAACGTCGATTCACTATGCTAATTAGTGACACGGACTTGTCTCAATTGATGACCTACGCCGAGCAAAGGGAGGAGGAGAAATTGAGCAAGAGAAGGGGGCATGAGGCCAAGAGGGCCCCTCTTGGGGTTAAGATTCAAAGGGGTAGCCGGTTCCATCAAGGCCAAGGGTTTCACCATGCTACTAATAGGAGATTTGCCAATGACCTCCCTAGGCCTTAAGGTGTTAGTGTTGTGGCTCCTATTGATATGTGTCCTACATGTGGGAAGGTTCACAAAGGCCCATGTTTGAAAGATTCTAATGCATACTTTGGTTGTGGGGAACTTGGGCACAAGAAGGTAGATTGTCCAAGAAACCATGCAAAGTCTGGGGTGCTAATGCGGTCCTATTGGGGAGACATGGTCCTCAAGGTGGTTCCCCATGACACAATTAATTTTATGCTCTATATGGGAGGCAAGGGGTTGGTGAGGTCCCCGATGTTGTTACCGGTATGTTGAAAATCTTTTACTTTGATATGTGTGCAATTGATCCGAGTACCATTCTTTCCTTTACCCCTTTTATTGCTAAAAAGTTCCATGTGTCCCTGAGTTGTTGCATGAGTTATATGAAGTGTCTACTCCTATTGGTGCCTCTATCGTTGCTAGGAAAGTTTATAGGAGTTGTCCTATTTGCATTTTGCATAAGTTATTGCCTTGTGATCTTGTTGAATTAGACATGGTAGATTTTGATGTCATTCTTGGGATGGATTGGTTGCATGCCTACTATGCTTTTATTAACTGTAGAACCTACAGGGTCAAGTTTTAATTTCCCAATGAACCTGTCATTGAGTGGGAAGGTTAAGATGTGGTGGTCAAGGGTAGACTAATTTCATGCAGTAAAGCCCATAAGTTAATTTCAAGGGGGTGTTTGTATCATCTTGTGAGAGTAAAAGATGTGGAGTCCAAAGTCCCTTCCATTGATTCAGTTCCGGTTGTAAACGAGTTTCTTAATATTTTCCCAAATGACCTTCTCGGTGTCCCTCCCAAAAGGGAGATAGATTTTGGCATAGATCTCCTTCTCGATACTCAACCTATCAATATTCCCCCTTACCATATGGCCCCAGCGGAGTTGAAGGAGTTAAAAGAACAATTGAAAGATTTGTTGGAAAAAGGATTTATTAGACCTAGTCAATCACCTTGGGGTGCCCCGGTGTTATTTGTGAAAATGAAGGATGGGTCACTTAGAATGTGTATTGACTACCGACAACTTAATAAGGTCACCATCAAGAATAGCTACCCTCTTCCAAGGATTGAAGATTTGTTTGACCAATTGCAAGGGGCTCACTTCTTCTCTAAGATTGATCTTCAGTCCGGGTATCATCAAGTGAGGGTAAGGGAGTGTGATATTTCTAAGATGGCCTTTGGGACTAGATATGTGTATTTTTAGTTTGCGGTGATGTCTTTTGGGTTGACTAATGCACTGGCCATCTTCATGGACCCAATGAATAGGGTCTTCAAACCTTACCTTGATTTCCTTGTTATGGTCTTCATTGATGATATTTTGATCTACTCACACAGTAGGGAGTAGCATGTGGGTCATTCGAGGGTTGTGTTGCAAAGATTGAGGGACGAGAAATTGTATGTCAAATATGACAAGTGTGAGTTTTGGTTGAAGGAGGTTGCATTCTTTGGTCATGTGGTGTCGGGGGATTGTATAAAAGTGGATCCTAAGAAAATCAATGTACTTAGAAATTGGCCTAGACCATTGACCCCATCGGATATTAGGAGCTTCTTGGGCCTTGCAGTTACTATATGGGTCATTCGAGGGTTGTGTTGCAAAGGTTAAGGGAGGAGAAATTGTATGCCAAATATGACAAGTGTGAGTTTTTGTTGAAGGAGGTTGCATTCTTGGGTCATGTGGTGTGAGGAGATGGTATAAAAATGGATCCTAAGAAAACCGATGTGATTAGAAATTGGCCTAGACTATTGACCCCGTCAAATATTAGGAGCTTCTTGGGCCTTTCTGTTACTATAGAAGATATTTGAATTGGGGTTCTCCTCTATTGCTTTCCCTATGACAAAATTGACTCAAAAGAAGGTTAAGTTTGTGTGGACCGATGATTGTGAGAGAAGCTTCCAAATATTGAAGGATAGGCTTGTTTCCATTTCTATATTATCACTACCGGATGGGCTTGAGGGTTCTGGTGTGTATTGTGATGCATCTAGAGTTTGTTTAGGTTGTGTGCTAATACAAAATGGTAAGGTCTAGCCTATGCGACTAGGCAACTCAAAGTGCATGAAAAGAACTACCCTACCCATGATCTTGAATTTCCCACCGTGGTGTTTGCATTAAAGTTGTGGCATCATAATTTGTATGGGGTGCATGTTGATGTCTTCACCGATCATAAGAGCCTCCAATATGTCTTCACTCAAAAGGATCTCAACATGAGGCAAAGGAGATGGTTAGAACTTCTTAAAGACTATGATATGAGTGTACACTATCATCCAGGTAAGGCAAATATGGTGGTCGATGCCTTGAGTAAGGTGTCTATGGGTATCTTAGCCCATGTTGATGGTGGTGAAAAGGAGATTGCTAGGAGGTGTATCAATTGGCTAGATTGGGGGTTAGGTTTGAGGAGGTTGGTGATGATGTTTTGGTTGTTGATGGGTCTAAGTCTTCATTGGTTGATGAGGTGATAGCAAAACAAGATCTTGACTCCTCCTTACTTGAATTGAGGGCCTCGATGAAATAGGGCAAAGTAGAGGTTTTCTCCCGGGAGAGATGGTGCCCTTAGGTACCAAGGTAGGTTGTGTGTGCCTTATGTTGATGGTTTGAGCGAGAAAATCCTTGATGAGGCCCACAATTCTTCTTATTCTGTCCACCCCGATTCCACCAAAATGTATAGAGACTTGAGGGATGTGTATTAGTAGGGAGGCATGAAGAGGGACACTGCCAAATTTGTTTCTAGTTGCCATAGTTATCAACAAGTCAAAGCCTAATATCAAAGGTCGGATGACCTAACCCAAGACATAGAGATTCCTACTTGGAAGTGGAAGGTGATTAATATGGGATTTCTGGTTGGGTTGCCAAGACTAGGAAGGGTTTTGACTTCAAATGGGTGGTGGTTGATAGGATGACAAAATCGGCTCACTTTTTACCAATTAAGACCACATATAGGGCTGAAGAGTATGAAAGGTTGTAAATCCATGAGATAATGAGGTTGCATGGGGTTCCTTTGTCCTTCATACCGGATCATGGTGCACAATTCACTTCAGACTTTTGGAGGTCTTTTCAAAGGGGTCGTGGTATAAAAGTTCACATTATTATAGCCTTCCACCCTCAAACGGATGGCCAAGCCGAAAGAACCATTCGAACCCTTGAAGATATGCTTAGGGCATGTGTATTTGAGCTGAGGGGTAGTTGGGATGACCATCTTCCTTTGATTGAGTTTGCCAACAACAATAGCTATCACTAGCATCGGTATATCTCCTTTTGAGGCTCTTTATGGGAGACGTTATAGATCGCCCTTGGTTGGTTTGAGGCTGGAGAGATGGATTGTTTAGGACCAGATCTGGTTATGGAGAAGAAGAGACCTTGAATTCAAAGTGGGTGATTGGGTTTATTTGAAAGTTTCTCCAATGAAAGGTGTGGTCCTCTTTGGTAAAAGGGGGAAGTTGAGTCCAAGGTATATTGGTCCTTATGAGGTCTTGAAGAGGGTTGGCAAGGTAGCTTATGAGTTGAAGTTACCAAGTGAAATGAATTTGGTTCATTCAGTTTTCCATGTCTCAATGTTGAAAAATGTGTTGGTGATACTAATGCTATTGTGCCTCTTGATGTTGTGGGTGTTGTTGAGGATAACTTGACTTATGAGGAGGTTCTGGTTCAGATCCTAGATAGGCAAGTGAAGAGATTTAGGAACAAGGAGGTGGCATCTGTTAAGGTCCTTTGGAGGAACCAACAAATCGAAAGTGCTACTTGGGAGGCTGAAGCGAACATACAAAAATGGTATCCTTATCTTTTCCACTCCACTCAAGCCTAAGGTACTAATTCTAAGTCCTCTACGTGATTTCAAGTTTTATGTTTCAGCCCCAATGTCATTCATATGCATTCATGTTTAAGTTTGCAAGTCACGATGATTTTACACATATGTTGAGATTTTGAAAATAGTGTTTTAAATGTGATGTTGCATTCTTGTTGGGGCTGATTTGTTTATAATCATGCTTGACTTGTATGTCTCTTTTACATTCGGGGACGAATATTACCAAGGGGGAGATGTTGAAATGACCCCGAAAAGTACCAAAAAACGTGCCTTAGAATGCTCAGAATTTTAAATTCCATATATCTCAAAATCTGTTTGCTATCAAAGTTCTGACTTCATATTCTTGTACTGGGGCAAAAATTAGGAGGAGAAGGGTCTAAACCAATTTAAGAGCGAAAGCGTAGCAATTATAAAATTAAAAAGTGCAATTTCCAGAGGGGTTTTCGCGACCACTTCGCAACGTGCCACTGTGTAAAAGTGAACTACTTCTTTTAGCTCAGTCCAGGACTTCTAAGTGTTGGCCCTAAGTGTTCCCAAACGTATTTTTACCTATACTTAGCCAAATTTCACCGTCATATCATCCTAAACATTTTATAATACTCACTCAAATACTTAGTCATATTTTCACTCCCCAAACTCAAGTACCAAACCCTCATCCTAGCTAACGTTCTCCTTCAACGTTCTTCTTCAAGCTTCAAATCTCCATCTCCAATCTCCACAAAGTTAATCTCTAAGCTAACGTATGTGGGTTTCTTTCATGGGTTCCTTTCACCCATGATACCCAAGCCTTTTTTTACTCAAATTGCATGATTTAAAGTTGATTTACAAATGGGTCTTGCATATCATGAAATTCATTGCGCACTATGTTAAAACTATGTAAAGTTGTGACTATTTTGCTATATTTTGAGCTATAAATTTTTTATCTATTGTAAGATTTGATAAGGAGTTTTGATGTATATTTCTTGAGGGTATTGCAAGGTGTTGATTGATGGTTTTACAATGAATGTTCTTGCTTTATTTTATTTCTATATTTCATGGTTTTATACTAGCATTATACACTCGCCAAGTGTTTGATAAAATGACCGAGTTAGGGTTCTTGAGGAAATGTTGGTCCAATGTATATCCTATGAGTTGAGTGGCCATATGATGATTATATGATGATGAAATAATGAAGAAATGACTATTAAAGTAATTTATGTATATGCTAACTATATGATGATGATAGGAATGTTTGTATGAGTTACTTTCATGAAAGAGTACCTATGGTGTTGCAATTACATTGTTGGGTTTCCATGATTGTTGTGCTCTTGAGAAAATGGATAAGGTCTTCCCTTGTTTTTTGAAATGAAATGTTGTGATGAGTTATTGAGTCCTTATGCTAAGACCTATACCCTTGCAAATTGTGAAGCCAATTAGAAGGAGTTATAAACATGTTATATACTTTACACTCTAGTGCAAGGACAATTTCTACGTGAAGGGTTATGAGCTATGTTGTACACCTTACCCTCATGTATGAATCAATGTACTCATGTTTGAGGTTATGCTACTCTTGATGAGGTTATGTACACTTGATAAGGTTATGCTACTCTTGATGAGGTTATGCACTCTTGATGAGATAATGCTACTCTTGATGAGGCTATGTACTCTTGATGAGGTTATGCTACTCTTGATAAGGTTATGCAATATATTATTAACTGAGGTTATGCTATGTAGCTCACATGAAGGGGTTATGAACCACGCAATCTCTTTACCCTCATGTGCTACCCATTACCTACTAGAAGGGGTTATGACTCATGCTAAATCCTACACCCTCTAGTATAAGGTATTTGCATGATCTAATCATGCTATCTTAATGGGTTAAACAAGCTATATCAGAATGATTATTTTCAAGCATGTTTTTTACTACAAGTATTTTTCATGCATGCCATGTTACTAATATACTATCTCTTCTTATGATTATGTATTTTGATTATATTGCTTATCTCTTGTTGCATTGCGTCCCACATATTTACTACATTCCAATGTACTGACTCATAGTCTATGCCTACGTGATATCACCATGTAGGAACCAGAGCCCCACTTGAGCATCTCCACCCACGTGGCTAGTATGGTTCCACTCAAGCTTGATGGTGAGTCCTTCATTTTAGGGACGTTGGACTATGTTTCTTATTCTATGTTATGTTGACTATGAGAGTGAGTCTGAATGCTTTGTCTTGGTCCCCGCTAAGCATCTACGATTAGAGGTGTTGTTGAAAAAGTTGTGTATTATGCTTGAGCTTGATTCATCTATGGTATTTAAGTATAAAACTTTTACTCTATCTCTCCCTTAGTCCTATTTCACCATGTTTATGCTTATCCCTTATTGATATTTTAATTGCTTCCGCGACCAAGTATGTGTAATGATATGCTATGAGCCTTGTTTGGGTTCCTTCGGATTTCCCATTTGCCAGTCACGTCTAGGCCCTAGGCTTGGGTCGTGACAGAGGAGAAGGATGATCAACTTGGGCTTTGATCCCTACATGGTGATGTCATGTAGGCAAGAGTATGCGTTAGTATATTCGATTATACTAAGTATGTAGGATGGAATGCAATAAGAGATAGGCATTATAGTTAAAATGCGTAACAATAGGCAATAGGCATAATATAATAATATGGCATATACGATTAATGCATAAGTAAAATATGTTTTAAGTAGCGCATGCTCATATAGGATATCATATGTGTAGAAGAGACCAAGCTAGATTTTCAAAGTACAAACCCCTTGGTAGGTTGGTGATGATGCCACCTCATCATCTAGGTAGTGAGGTACAAACCCCCCACTTGGTTGGTGATGATGTCTCCCCATCACCTAGGTGGAGAAGTACAAACCCTTCACTAGGTTGATGAGTACAAACCCTCGTCTAGGTTAGTGATGATGCCATCCTATCACTAGGCGGGGAAGTATAAACCCTTCACTACGTTGACGAGTACAAACCCTCCATCTAGGTTAGTGATGATGCTACTCCATCACTAGGTGGAGAAGTATAGACCCTTCACTAGGTTGATGAGTACAACCCCCATCTAGGTTGTCCGGGTTCTTAGTCCTCCCGGATTGGGCATGGTATAATGCAACACTTTATATAGAATTTGCCATATACATAAGTTCATTTCATCATCATATAGTCAATTATATTATATCTCATGCTTTGGACCTTCAATTCCTCAAGAAACCATTACCAGACATTTTATCAAACACTTAGAGGGTGTGTAATGCTAGTGTAAAACCATGAAATATAAAGATGAAATCATGCAAGAAAATCCTTTGTAAAACCAGCAATCAGCACCTTGCAACACCCTCAAGTAACATACATCAAAACCCCTCCTCAAATCTTACAATAGATCAAAAAATTATAGCTCAAAACATAGCAAAACAGTCTCAATTTCACATAGCTTTAACATAGTGTGCAGTGAATTTCATATAAGCAAGACCCATTTGTAAATGAAATTTAAGTCATGCAATTTGAGTAAAAGGAGTCTTGGGTATCATTGGTGAAAGGAACCCATGAAAGAAACCCACATACCCTAGCTTGGAGATGAACTTGGTGAGAATTGGATATAGAGACTTGAAGATTGAAGAGGAACAATGAAGGAAAATGAAACGACACCAAAAAGTGCTCGAAAATGAGCCTTGAATGCTCGGAACTTTAAATTCCATATATCTGAAAATCCATGCACGATATCAAAAATCCGACTTTATATTCTTGTTCAAGGGGTCAAAATAGGGAGGAAAGGGTGCAACAGTGATTTAAGTAAACGATTAGCAATTTCAATTTTCATAATCTTTCTTATCTAAAATCGATCCTCGATAGCACCGCAATGCACAGCAGTCGCAGACATGTGTTAATTTGGCCTCTGCGACAAATCCATATCGCAGACTAGACCTACACTTGTGTATTTTGCAGCCAGTGATTACTATCTCGGTCCAAGGCTTTAGGGTCTTGGTCCTAAGTGTTCCCAAATGTGTTTTTACTTATACTTAACCAAATTTTACCCTCATATTACCCAAAACGTTTCTCAATACTCACTCAAACACTTGGCCATGTTTTAACTCCCAAATTCAAGTCCTAAACCCTTATCCCAAGCAAAGGTTCTCCTTTAAGGTTCTTCTTCAAGCTTCAAGTCTCTATCTCCAATCTTCACCAAGTTCATCTCCAAGATAAAGTATGTGAGTTTCTTTCATGGGTTCCTTCCACCCATGATACCTAAGCCCGTTTTTACTCAAATTGTATGATTTAAAGTTGATTTACAAATGAGTCTTTATTATTATGAAATTCATTGCACACTATGTTTAAGCTATGTGAAATTGTGACTATTTGGATATATTTTCAGCTATGAATCTAATATCTATTCTGAGATTTGATGAGGAGTTTTGATGTATATTGCTTGAGAATATTGCAAGGTGTTGATTGATAGTTTTACAATGAATTTTCTTGCATTATTTTATCTCTATAATTCATGGTTTTATACTAGCATTACACACCCTCTAAGTGTTTGATAGAGTATCCGGATATGGTTTCTTGAGGAATTGAAGGTCCAAAGCATGAGAGATGATATGTTGACTATATGAACATATAATGATCTTATGTATATGATATATTCTATATAAAGTGTTGCATTAGAACATGCTCGATCCAAGTAACCTTGTTGAGGGGTTAATATCTCAACCACTAGGGTGATGGATGCTATCATCACTAACCTTATTGAGGAGTTTGTACCTCACATACTAAGGTGATGGGTGTTATCATCACTAACCAACCAAGGGGTTTGTACTTTGGAAATCAAGTTTGGTCTCTTCTACACATATGTTATCCCATACGAGCATGAGTTACGTAAGCATATTTTACTTATGCATTGATCATAAATGCCATATTGCTATATTATGCCTATTGCCTATTGTTATGCATTTTGATTATGATGTCTAACTCTTGTTGCATTGCATCTTACATACTTAGTACATTCAAACGTACTAAGGCATACTCTTGCCTACATAATATCACGATGTAGGAACCGGTGCCCAAGTTGATCATCCTCCTCCACGAGTACTATACTACTCCAGCTAGTTAGTGAGTCCTCTATTTCGGGGACCTTAGTCTATGTCGCTCTTATTAAGTATTGAGACATTCTTCTTTATTATTTATTTTGACTGTGAGGGTGAGCCCAGTTACTTTGTCTTGGTCCCCAGTCTTATCTATGTATTAGAGGTATCTGTTTGACATGTTATGTATCTATGCATAGAGCCTTAACTCTATTGTTGCTGATGTCTATTGTATGAAAGTGCTTCTCTTAGCCCCAGTTGTCCCATTTTATTATCTCATGATGCTTGATTTATTGCTTTCGCGACCAAGGACAAGTAATGATCTCCTAAGAGGCTTGGTTGGGGTCCCTTCGGGTCCCCCTTGCGCCGTGTCATGCCTAGGCCCTAGGTTTGGGTTGTGAAAACTTGGTATCAGAGCACTAAGTTTATAGATCCTCGTAGTCCAACACACCATGTCAATTAGAGTCCTATTCATGGTTGTGAAGCATGTCATGACTATGAATAGAAGGCCATGAGGCATTTTATTAATTGTTTCCCTTCTTCATGTTCTAGGTCATGCTATAGAGTGGTGGTAAGTTTTTCCCCCTAATGATTATTCTTTACTATGCTAGATCGTGCCAAACACTCGAGGACGAAAGGCCCAAACTTCTGAGGAGCAATCTACCAATGGTGAGCTCCGGGATTCTCTCACTATACTTTCCTAAGTTGTGTCCAACCAAGTCAATCAAGGGGCCCAATACCCTCATGCTACTACCGCAAGAGCATGCGTAAGGGACTTCATGACGATGAATCCTCCGGTGTTCTATGAGTCAAAGGCGGACGAAGATCTACAAGAGTTCATTGATGAGGTCTATATGATCTTGAATATCATGGGTGTTGGGACAAATGAAAAGACGGAGTTGGCGGCATACCAACTAAAAAGGGGTAGCTCAAATATGGTATGACCAATGGAAGGGTGAGAAAGAGATTGGTAATGTGGTGCTTTGGAAGAGTTCAAATTGGACTTCCTTAGTCGATTTTTACCTCTTGAGCTTAGGGAACCTAAGTTGGTGGATTTTATGAACTTGAAACAAGGTGTTATGAGTGTAAGGGAGTATTCCCTCAAGTTTAGTCATCTTTCAAAGTATGCTCCTCATTTGGTGGCCGATCCTAGACTAGGATGAACAAATTTGTGATGTGGGTCTCTGACTTGTTAAGTGAAGAATGCTGGTCTGCCATGCTAATTAGTGACATGGACTTTTCTTGGTTGATGACCTACGCCGAGCAAATGGAGGAGGAGAAATTAAGGAAGACAAGAGGGCATGAGGCCAAGAGGGCCCGTCTTAGGGGTAAGTTCCAAACGGGTGGCCGGTTCCATCACGGCCAAGGGTCTCATCATGCTACTAATAGGGGGTTTGCCAATGACCTCCCTAGGCCTCAAGGTGTTGGTGTCGTGGCTCCGACTGATGTGTGTCCTAAATATGGAGGGGGTTATAAGGACCAATGTTTGAAGGGTTCTAATGCTTCCTATAAATATGGGGAGCTTGGTCATAAGAAGGTGGATTGTCCAAGAAACCATGGCAAGGGTTGGGTGCAAATGCGGTCCCATTGGATAGAGGTGGTCTTCAAGGTGGTGCCCTAAGGCACAATCGGCTTTATGCTCTACATGGGAAACAATGGGTTGGTGAGGTCCCGGATGTTGTTACTGGTATGTTGAAAATCTTTGACTTTGATGTGTATCCTTTAATTGACCCGGGTGCCACACTCTCCTTTGTTACCCCTTTTATTTCTAAGACCTTCCATATTGAGTTCGAATTGTTGCATGAGTCATATGAAGTGTCTACTCCTATTGGTGTCACCATTGTTGCTATGAAAGTTTATAAAAGTTATCCTATTTGCATTTCGCATAAGTTGTTGTCTTGTGATCTTGTTGAATTAGACATGGTAGATTTTGATGTCATTCTTGGGATGGATTGGTTGCATGCCTACTATGCTTCTATCGATTGTAGAACCCATAGGGTCAAGTTTCAATTCCCTAATGAACCCATCCTTGAGTGGGAAAGTCAAGATGCAGTGGTCAAGGGTAGATCATTTCATGCATTAAAGCCCGTAAGTTGATCTCTAAAGGGGGTCTTTATCATCTTGTGACGGCTAAAGATGTGGAGTCCAAAGTACCTTCCATAGAGTCAGTTCTGGTTGTAAATGTATTTCTTGATGTCATCCCAAATGACCTTCCCGGTGTTCCCTTTTGGCATAGACCTCCTCCCCGATACTCAACCTATCTCTATTTCCCCATACTGTATGGCCCCGATGGAGTTGAAGGAGTTAAAGGATCAATTGAAAGATTTTTTGGAAAAGAGATTTATTAGACCTAGTCAATCACCTTGGGGTGCCCCAGTGTTGTTTGTGAAAAAGAAGGATGGATCACTTAGAATGTGTATTGACTACCGGCAACTCAATAGGGTCACCATTAAGAATAAATATCCTCTTCCAAGGATTGATGACTTGTTTGACCATTTGCAAGGGACTACCTTCTTATCTAAGATTGATCTTTGGTCTGAGTATCATCAAGTGAGGGTGAGGGAATGTAATATCCCTAACATGGCTTTTCGGGCTATATATGGGCATTATGAGTTTGTTGCGATGTCGTTTGGGTTGACCAATGCATCGGCCATCTTCATGGACCTAATGAATAGGGTCTTCAAACCTTACCTTGATTCCTTTGTTATGATCTTCATTGATGATATTTTGATCTATTCATATAGTAAGGAGGAGCATATCGGTCATTTGAGGGTTGTGTTGTAAAGATTGAGGGAAGAGAGATTGTATACCAAATACGACAAGTGTGAATTTTGGTTGAAGGAGGTTGCATTCTTGGGTTATGCAGTGTCGGGGGATGGTATAAGAATGGATCCTAAGAAAACCGATGTGATTAAAAATTGGCCTAGACCATTGACCCCGTCGGATATTAGGAGATTCTTGGACCTAGCTGGGTATTATAGAAGGTTTACAAATAGGTTCTCCTCCATTGCTTTCCTTATGAAAAAATTGACACAAAATAAGGTTAAGTTTGTGTGGACCGATGAGTGTGACAGGAGCTTCCAAACATTGAAAGGCAAGCTTGTGTCCACTCCTATATTGCCACTACTGGATGGGCTTGAGGGATTTGTGGTGTATTGTGATGCTTCCCGGGTTAATTTGGGTTGTGTGTTGATGCAAAATGGTAAGTTCATAGCTTATGCTTCTAGATAACTCAAGGTACATGGAAGGAACTACCCTACCCATAATCTAGAGTTAGCTATTGTTGTGTTTGCATTAAAGATTTGGCATCACTACTTGTATGGGGTACATATGTATATGTTCATTGATCACAAGAGACTCCAATACGTCTTCACCCAAAAAGACCTAAACTTGAGGCAAAGGAGATGGTTAGAACTTCTCGAAGACTACGACTTGAGTGTGCATTATCATCTGGGGAAGGAAAATATAGTGGCGGATGCACTGAGTAGGGTGTCTATGGGTATCCTAGCCCATGTTGATGGTGGTGGTAAGAAGATGGCTAGGGAGGTGCATTAATTGGCTATATTGGGGGTTAGGTTGGAAGAGGTTGGTGATGATAGTGTTGTGGTTGTCGATGGGTCTAAGTCTTCTTTGGTTGATGAGGTGATAGCATAGCAAGATCTTGACTCCTTCTTACTTTAATTGAAGTCCTTGGTGAAAGAGGGGAAAGTAGAAGTTTTCTCCCAAGGGGGAGATGGTTCCTTAGGTACCAAGGCAGGTTGTGCGTGCCTTGTATTGACGGTTTGAGGAAGAAATTCCTCGATGAGGCCTATAATTCTTCTTATTCTATCCACCCCGATTCCACCAAAATGTATAGAGACTTACGGATGTGTATTGGTAGGGAGGCATGAAGAGGGACATTGCTAAATTCATTTCCAGTTGCCATAGTTGTCAACTATTCAAAGACGAATATCAAAGGTCGGGTGGCCTAACCCAAGACATAGCGATTCCCACTTGGAAGTGAGAGGTGATTAATATGAATTTTGTGGTTAGGTTACCCAAGACTAGAAAAGGTTTTGATTCTATATGGGTGGTGGTTGATAGGTTGACGAAACTGGCTCACTTTCTACCAGTTAAGACCACATATGGGGCTGAAGAGTATGCAAGGTTGTATATCCATGAGTTGGTGAGGTTGCATAGGGTTCCTTTGTCCATCATATTGGATCGTGGTTCATAATTCAATTCACAATTTTTGGAGGTCTTTTCAAAGGGGTCTTGGTACAAAATTTCACCTTAGTTCGGCCTTTCACCCTCAAAAGGATGGTCAAGTCGAAAGAACCATTCAAACACTTGAGTATATGCTAAGGGCTTGTGTATTGGAGTTGAGGGGTAGTTAGGATGACCATCTTCCTTTGGTTGAGTTTGCCCACAACAGTAGCTATCACTCTAGCATCGGTATGGCTCCTTTTGAGGCTCTTTATGGGAGACATTATAGATCACCGGTTGGTTGGTTTGAGGTCAGAGAGGTGGCTTTATTGGAATCGGATCTAGTTATGGAGGCTCTTAAGAAAGTTAGGATGATTAAGGAGAGATTGAAGACATCCCAAAGTCATCAAAAATCCTATGCCGATGTGAGAAGAAGAGACCTTGAATTCAAAGTGGGTGATTGGATTTATTTGAAAATTTCCCCAATGAAAGGTGTAGTCCGTTTTGGTAAAAAAGGGAAGTTGAGTTTAAGATATGTTGGTCCTTATAATGTCTTGAGGAGGGTTGGCAAGGTAGCTTATGAATTGAAGTTTCCTAGTGAAATAAATTTGGTTCATCCGGTGTTTCATGTCTCTATGTTGAGAAAATGTGTTGGTGATCCTAATGCTATTATGCCTCTTGATAAAATGAGAATATGTAACAGATACTCACTTGTAATGAGAAGGTGACATGCTTGTGCAAATACTCTTGTTTTATTCGAATCCATATTCTTGTTGACCCATCTCAACAAACTCTTCATGGTCATGCGACACTCATCCTCTGTGGACACCTCGACTATGTCTTTCACTTCATCCTTGAAAGACTTATTTTGCCTGTATCAATTAAACACCTTAATTTTTCTCTTTGTGCATACATTCACCTAAAAGGAAAATAGAGAGACGAAGAAATTACAAAATCTTGAAGGGCATGCCAGTCATCCACCATAGGTAAGTGTTGAACACAATAATGTCAGCTCCTTTCCACTTTTTTTCCATGCTTATTTATTGATCCTTTCCGGAAAACTCTATCAAATCCTATGTATGACTGCATCATCAGCATTTGATTCCAGCAGAAATGGTGCCCAGTAATATGCGATTCTTGCATTATAATCCTAAGCAGTGAAAACAGTGAGGGAACCAAAAGTTTCCATGGATTTGGTATTCTTGGGAATGAGTTAATGAAGAAGACGAACCATGGAAACAAATTGTTCTCTGTTCAACGAATCACTAACGAATAACATCCTCTTTCCTCGAAGGCTTTCCAGCATCAGTGTTCCATTGGAACTACCATAAATATGTCAACAAATTAAAGCCCCATTCTTGTCAAAATTATTAAAGCTCAGCCATCATTGATGTAGGAACAATACCCATTCCTTTAAAAAAAAAGTAACCAGGTGTGATTGGGTATAAAGTTTAACGAATTAAGAAATTTTTTTAATTTTGTTGTTCAAAATTAAAGTTATGTGAAATTATCCTTTAATTTTGTTGTCTTAAACTTGTCATTTGGCAAGGGCAGATAGAGCAGTTGAACTAAAAATATAAAATACTTATTACTTTATCCGTTATCAGCCACTAACACAGTTCTAGTTGAATCATAATATATAATTTACAAATAAACACGTAAACCAGTTCAACTTAATTAATAGTGCAAATTAATATATACTTTTCTATTTTTATGGCGGTGGTGTTTGGATTCTTATTTTTACTAGTTATATATATTTAATATATTAGTGGTCAAGGCTACAAAAGAAAAAAAATGGAATTGAGAGAAAGTGAATAGTGTAACCTTGGAAGAGAGCAAGAAAGTGGCTGCCATCTTCAATATAGATAGTCCTTTTCTGGGCGACCATGTTGTTGACACGTTAATTGTGGTTGTATGTAAGGACATGACTCGTATAATGGCTGGCTCTTCTTCTCCCAAACCCAACTTCCGCTGAAAACGTCGCATCCTTCTTCTCCAATTGCAAATGCCAATTTCTGTTTCTTCCTCTCTACCATCACAATGACAAATCTTGTAAGCCAATATATGTTATCAAAAGGTAAAAAATTAATGTGAATTACTCACTGATTCCTGAGATGGGATTGTAATTAGAGCTAGATAGCTTGGGATAAGGTTGGCTAGAAATGATTTCACCGTAAAGAATAAAGAAAATAATGAAGGCGAATAAAGTCAATAGAAAGGAAAAAAGAGGAGCTTTTCTTTGAAGAGAAGAGGGAGGAGGAGATGACTTCATTTCTCTATAAAGGCTTTGGCCGGTTGGTTCGGTTCCCTTCTCATGTGATTCACTTAGGGGTAAAGTTGTCAAAATACAACCACCGATTCATGTGAACAAATATTTGTATTTTCTTCTCGAAACCTGCGACTTGTTTTAAATTTCCCCAACTTCTACTTGCTTTCTTACTCTCTCTCTCTCTCTTTTTTTTTTTTTTGCTGAAATGGAAATTTGATTAATTAGATAGTATTTACAACCCTTATAGTTGGATCCCTGCCCCGTGGTTAGTGTTTTGTTGGGACACACCCTGGCCCATAGGCAAAAAGATTGCATTGTCTTGTTGGGCCACACATCGTCCCATAGGAAAAATATTAGTGATATTAATTGTTCTTTCAATAGGAGTTCCTACTAGGTCTGCCAGTAATAACGATTGGATATACATAAGTGGGTCCCTCAAAAAGTATTGAGTGTCAGTATGATGTGTTTGTATGCCATGCTTAGCTAGCGCGTCTGCCACCCTGTTTTGCTCCCTGAACACGTGCTCGAGTTCTTGAACTTCCATTAACTGAATCAAGTACTTGCAATCAAGGATTAGATTCTGATAAAGTGTACTACTTTTTTTCAAGTAAGGAAATCAACTCCTTGGAGTCAGTTTCAATTTTCGGAGGGACAATTCTCTCTTTCGTTGCCCAAAGAAGTCCTTCCCAGAGTCCCTGCAGTTCAGCTTGCAAAGGGTTAGTCCATGCTAGATTGTTGCTGAAGCCCCCCACCCAGCTTCCTTGGTGATCCCTAAAGACATCTCCTCCTCCTCCTGGACCTGGGCAGTCTTTTACAGCTCCATCAAAGTTCAAATTTTTTCCAACCCAAAGGAGGAGGATGCCAGCTAATTTGGATTCTTACCCTGTGGAGATTGGTTCTTTCCTTTTGGGTTACCAGAAGATTATATACCAAGGCTCTCTCGTAAGCTAGGGCTGCTTTGGCTTTGTCATTTTTGTTGTTGAACTGATTGTGGTTCCTTGCCAGCCAAAGATGCCAAAGGCAAAACGGAATGAGGTTTCCCTATGATAGCATGGCGTTAAAGCTTTTCCGTTGAGTAGGCCCCAGATTTGCCTCCAGTTTTGGTTGTCGACAGCACTGATGTCCAAAGTGGGAGGAGAGGTGGAGAGAGTAGATATGTCATGCCAGAAGGCAGTAGCATTGGGCATCTGAGGAAGATGTGAGTGGCATCCTCGATAGGGTGACCACAAGTACTGCAGGCAGGGGAGATGTTCATGCCCTTGCTATTTAGCGATTGGTTTGTGGGCAACCTGTTGTGATTCGTGAGCCAGAGGAAATGTTTGAGCTTTTTTACTCTCACCATCCCATATATATCACACTAGTAAAAGTAAATAATAAAATTAAGATGAAATTAAAAATATTGACTCCACTTATTTTTTTACGTCTCTATATTTTGACATTTTTAGACTGTTGTCACTGCCCCTATCCTAACGACTCCGGAATAAAGGTCTACCTTTTTTTATGTATAGAAATTCATTTATAAAGGAAATTTTGAACAGGCTTCAGTAAAACATGCCATTTATGAACAAACAAACAAAAAAAAGGTTCTACAAGCTGGGGCCGTGTTTTTATATTAGAAAAATGTTTGATACAGAAATTTTAGTAAAAAAATATTGTTAAGTCATGTGGGTTGTTTGTGTGGAATATGGAGCATTGTTTTCTTCCTAAGCCATGTGTGTGGAGTGGGGAACATTCGTCTTGTTCCTAATAATATCATGTGGAACGAGGAAGAGAGGAAAAATTATTTTCCATAAATATCTCTATAGTACTTGTTCCTTTCGATATATTGTTGATCTTTTATGATTAACTATTATACATTTATTTATAATAATATTTGACAGTTAAATGTTATTTGATTGTTCTGGGTAAAAATTATTCAAAATTTTCATTTTTATATTATAAGAAGATAAAATTATTCAATTTTAAAATCTCAAAACATATACATATTCCACTTAACTAAAAATCAGAAAGAGCTAATGCATTAGACTAAATATTAGCATTTTTTTCACCACTTAATACAAAGTTAGCAAGAGAATGAAGTCTTTAAATGATGAAAGTATGCATTCACATAATATATTTTTGTCATAAATGATAAAATAAAGTTTCAGAATATTTAACCGAAATATTTCCACTAATTGTTGGTAAGTTTGATGGTTTCTATTTCAACAAAGATGGTTGTTACATTACTATAAAAGAAAAAGAGAATTGTTATGTAGAAGGATAGTTTACAAAAAATATGTAATTATAAAAATGATTATAGTTGTTAGTACAGATAAAAATAAATCTATTATAGAGAGATAAATATAATATAAAATATACAAATAAAAATGACTTTATAATAAAATATTAATATATAAAGATATTATTACAAAGAGTATAATCAAGAATAGCCAGACTTATACGTCTATTTTTATATTATTGATTCAAACTTATATTTTTAATCTGCTTTATGCCCTCTGAAGCATGTATATGCACTCTAATCCACCCAACCCAAATGAGTTGTCCTTTTAAGACCTTACCATATTAAAGAAGTCCATTTTGCCTGTTGCCTTCTATTTTGTTCTTTCCAAATATGGATCTTGTTGGAATCCATTGATTGTTAGTTAAGCAAGGTCTCAGCACATGGAATGTTTTTTTTTTCTTTAATTCTGAAGACTATTAATATATCATATCATTTATTGACCTTCATGTGTATAATGTTCACATGAAATCTTGATGTGCTCTTATTGTTATATGATAAGTGTTCAATAAAGATCCAATAGAATTACATGGCTTAGTCATATGATTTAAGTTGATTCTCTTCTCCAAATTCTTTCTCTATACATTCAGTTTGCATGATCAATATTTATAAAGCTTTATCAATTAGATTAAATTGAAATGACAAACTAAGGACATTTAATCAACAAGTTTCTAGAACCTAATTATATTTTCATTATCCACAAATGAGGCAAAACCTTCATAGTGATTCAGACTATAATGCTGGGATTTGACATGAAACTATCAGTAGTAAAAAAAATTAACTTGGAAGTCTGCATCATTTTAGCTAGAATATAAATAGGATTGTACTTGCCTTTTTTGAACTATATTTTTATATTTGAAACGGTAACAAGTTGTCACGATCCAAATTGGGCCGTGAGTGGCACCCACACTTACCCTTCTAGGTGCGCGAACCAACATATAAATCTCAATCTATACTAACAATTCACTTATAAAATATGATAATAATCAAAAGGTTGAACTCATAAGCATAAATAACCCAAAATTACTAAGTTTATTACTTAATGTTCCCAAAATCTAAAAGACATCACATCAAGGATATCTAATCTCGAATACTAAGTCTAATTATATCAACACCCAAATAAATGAATAAAATAATTTATGTCTGAAAACTAAGGATATGCATCATGTTATAACTAATAGAATCCAACACGATCTAGAAGTTTAGCCCACCCAAAGATCTGATATACCAAGGGGCAACGACAGGCTAGAGCTGAGGGCAAGTCGAAGTCGATGGAACACTCGCTGCACTCCATAAAAGTAAAACAAAGAAAAATATAAGTAGGAGTCAGTACGAGTCACATGTACTAAGTATGTATCGTTGGCTGACTCAAAATAGAAATCAGTATGCATAAAATAATAGTAGAAAATCAACCATAACACTTACTAGGTAGCAACAACAAGAACAAGTACATAACCAATCAACGATATTAATGATAAACATGACGACTCAAGCCTCCACATCACACTTCTTTTGGGAGATTGGTTCTTTGAAATTGAGTATATCAAATTATTTTAACTTCATTCCTTTATTATTATCGTACCGAAATGTGGCACCCGATCCTCTATGTGTGTGTGTGTGTTGGACGTGACACCTGATCCTATAATATCGTATCAAAACGTGACACCCGATCTATAATATATAATATATATGTGTCGGACGTGACACCCTATCCTATAATATAATAATATATATGTGTCGGACGTGACACCCGATCCTATAATATCGTGTCGGAACATGACACCCGATTCATAATATATAATATATATGTATCGGTCATGACACCCCACCTTATAATATAATAATATATATGTGTCGGATGTGACACCCGATCCTATAATATTGTGTCGGAATTTGACACCCAATCCATAATATATAATCTATTATTCTTTATCATTACTTCTCACTTCACTACCAATGTTTCACCAAGCCTTCTTTATTCAAGGCATCACTTTGAGAGATCAAGTCCAAGATTATTATGGGTTTCATGGTCTTGAGATTGCAGACCAATCACAACAATATATCAGTCAACTAAACCACAACAATTAAGTGCATAGAAAATATCACAACTTTACTCAATGACTATCAATCACTATTAAGAATCTCTCTATTGGATAGAACAAACCATAACCTAC
Source organism: Solanum clarkiae (assembly GCA_011800125.2). Taxonomy (NCBI): domain Eukaryota; kingdom Viridiplantae; phylum Streptophyta; class Magnoliopsida; order Solanales; family Solanaceae; genus Solanum; species Solanum clarkiae. The sequence continues at coordinate 20,059,297 of JAABOM020000075.1, forward strand.
CTCATTCGAAGAACCGATGTCAAGCTTCTAATCCACCAATGATCTTCCTTTCTTCAATACCTCAAAACGTTTTAAATCTATCAAATATACAATTTTCATAACAATACGAATTTAAGGACGCCCATATCAGTATATGTTTAGTCTAGACCCAAAAAATCACCTAATTCGATAATCAATTAACCTAAATTTCAAACTTAGGATTAAGTCTTAGTTCCTCCAAAGAACCTAACTTTAATGGTTATTGACATAACGCAATACACCTAATCTAATTACCTATTTTAGTATATCAAAATTTAAATTATAAAGTGATAATTAAAAGAATAAAATTTAAAATGAAAATTTACTAAATTAAGACCCTAAAAAAAAAAAAAAAAAAACAAGCTACGGAAATTAAAACTAATCAACATAGATGCTAAGGTAAAATCCTAGAAATTTCTAACTATGAGATCGGCGCACAAAGGAAACAAATTACAGTTTCTTAAGGTCAATAATGTCTCCCACAAAAAATATATGCACTATATTATTAACCTATCTATTGTTGACTTATTCTAATATACTTTCTTCTAATCATTACCTCATCATTAGCCCATTATTCTATCATGCTTATCCATCATAATCTATTAACCATTTTTCCATAAATTGTTTACAGAGATAAGAATAATATTAGCTACATCTCATATCCCACCATTATCAATTAGAAACAAAACTAATATGACTTATATCTATGTAATAATGCATAGATGGAAGGATACATAATTCAAACCTGAGGCAGTCCATTGTTCTGGTTGTCATGCAGATTTTCTCCAAACGATTTTTCTTTTCTTACCAAAATAATTATGTACTATAAGTTACAAACTCTACTAACTTATTTTAATATGTATATGGATTAAGTAGTATGGGATGTTACATAAATTATCACTTTAATCTACCAATTAATTTAATTATCTAAAATTACCTCTGAACTAAATAAAAGAAATTATCAAATAGTCCACATACCCTTTTAAAATTATATGAGATGAATAATTTATAGAATAAGATACTCCAGTACTCAGAACGACTCAATTGGTCGTTACACAAGTATCACTACCATGTACTTAAAACTTAAACTCAAAAAATAAATGCAAATGAAAATCATAAAGAGATGTCACATCACTTTCTCTATGTTTGTCTTTTATACTAGATAATTTAAGGCCGGTAAACAGGCCCAATATATATGTCCTATTATTTTACCTATTTAAACAAAAATATTTGTTAAATATATTATATAGTAATTTGACATATATTTTGTTGACATTAATTATTGGAACAATCAGTTTTATATTGTGAAACTTTTGTGATCTATCCTTTAATTTATTTTTTACCACTATATAATGACATATATTAATCAGGAATCGAAGTTAATCTATTTATTATATTGAATTGAATTATATAATAATCACAATTCATTGTGCGTTACTATTTCAAAGAATAATATTTTAAATTTATTCCTCAAGTAGAAATTAGAACCAAGAAATGCAAACATGAAGTTCGACATATAATATATCTTAATTGATAATAAAAAACTTATTTGCATATATAATATTTATTTGTTCAATTTCTTCATGTAGAATAATATCTACAGTTATAAAAAAAAATTAGCTATTAACTTCAT
>JAABOM020000075.1:20069293-20079999 GCA_011800125.2 Solanum clarkiae
CGTCATGTTGCTGAAACCATGGGAATTGATCTGGAGGTTAGCTAATTTCTCAAATCCCATTTTGTTCTACTTTGGTCTTACAGTAAGTTACTACTGCCTCTTTTTTTGTTTTTATGTGAAGGTAGTTATCTGGATATTCAATTTTACATGTTATTTCTACTACTTGTATAATTAGTGATAATGGATGGAAAATATTAATGTAAGGGATGGGAAGTTAGTTTGGTTTCGAAGAAGTGGTATCTAAGTTTAAAATATGGAATACTTTAATGAATTTGAATTATTGCAACATCTGTAAATGGGAAAAGTGTCATGCATATTGAAACAAAGGGAGCAAAACATTCGATTCAATTTGGAATTCAATTGAATATGAGGTCTAAGGATATTAGGAATTATTTAAGTGCCAAGCAAATGGGCTGACTTAGCATTGTTGTTTTGGCATTTTCTTGCACTCCCATTCTGAGCTTTGAAAGGCGTACTGTCCTAAAGATAAACAATAAATCAAAAGAAAAGTTCATGCGAAATCATTATTAAATTAGGTTTCTTGGACAAGGTGGAATTCTCTGCTTAACCTTAAACAGCATGATGAAACAGATATCTCTTAGAAGATCTCAGAGAAAGAAAAACTGTGGTTTGGGAAAAATTTAGCTATGAGCGTGACCCTTTGTGCCATGCCTGAAAGATTAAGGATAGACGTATGTATATTATTAAAAAAAAACAGTTTAAGTTTATGTTCCATCATCAATTTGTTTGTAGGTACCATCCAATTGATTTCAGTTCTTAGGAACTCCAGCTTGATATAGAGATGTAGAATACGTGGATTTGCAAAAAATATGTTTCACAATTTATTCTGTCACATTATTGAAGTTTGACCAATGTTAGCTCTGCTGTTGGATTTAGTTCTTTGGGTAATGCCATGCTTAAAGCAAAAGCAAGAACCGGAAGTGTAATCTTTGCTTTACAGGGAGTGCACAAAAACAGTTGATGTTATTGCAATTGGATATGGTCCATGGTCAATGTAGGGTTTCAACATATATTATTTTTGAATTGCATTGAAGAGTGAAGAGGCCTGTTCTGCTGGTGTAATGGTCTGGGCCTGCTGGATTGGTGTAACACAGAGCTTTGAAGAAATTCTAATGACTATTTTATGAGATTTATCTGGTTAGAGTTAGTCAAGTTTTGAATATTGATTTGCTATCACTTTCCTAACTCTTTGCACCATAGGTATACCAGTTACTTTTCTCCGCCTTCCTGTTTTGTATCTGGGAGTGCGTAAATGTACTATACTCTAGGTAATGCCTTAACATGAAGGAGTTTGTTACTTTCATTTGCTCTTTCTCTCTTTCGTTGCCGTTGTTATATGTTGGCTAAATTGCGATTATTCTGTCCTGGCATCTGGATGATTTCTGCATTATTTTATGAATCTCTGCCTAGAATTTCTCTAAACGACTGTCGCTGTTTTTTTTCTATGTGCCCTTGGCCATGCAAACTGTTTTACTTGTTAATTAGAACTTCTGCTTCTTTTAAGGGAATGTCCATTTATCCCCCCTCCTCTTTTCTGTTCTGAGGAATGAGTTTGCCATGAACTGCTTTTCCTAAATTTGGTCATGTACTGCAGGAAATGCAATTATTTACTGTTTGAGGAATGAGATGATATTCATCATTATTTCATCATCAACATATCCAGTGTAATTCCACAAGTAGGGTCTGGGGAGGATGTGGTGTATGCAGAGCTTGCACCTAATCCCCTACCTTAGTGGGGTAGAGAGGAATATTCATTATTGTTTATTAGGAAAATGTGTATCCATGTAACTCTGTTAAGTTTTTTCCTCTTCTAGAATCCCTGTCTGATAGAACTTTGAATTTTTACTCTTCAATTTCTCTTAATCAGTGGACATGTTAATTGCAGGACTTGTACATTCATGTAGGTTGGCCTTTATACAGAAAATATGGTCATGCTTTTGAGGTGAGAATTGTATCAAATCCAAGTATTCCTTTTCCCGCTTCTGATTTGCAAGATTCATTATGGATTTCTAGGTTTTAATTTCCAGGCATTCAAATTGGTTGTCAGTGATCCAGATTCAATTCTTAATTCCCTCACCCGTGAAGTTAAAGAAATTGGCCCTGATGGGAAGGAGGTAGGTCTTATATCATATCATTTTCTAGGTTAATTTCGTCTAATGATGTCAAATAATATTTATTATCTTTTCTTCTCTAGGTAATTAAGGTTGCTCCTGCTTTATCTGAGGAAGTTAAAGATGCATTAGTAAAGAATATTAGGAGGAGAATGACTCCACAGCCATTGAAAATTCGAGCAGATATTGAGATGAAATGTTTTCAGTTTGATGGCGTTCTTCACATTAAGGTTTTTCCATTTGGCATCATCATTTTCATGTTATTATCTATTACTTTAACTATTTGTTGTCACTTGTGCAACAACAAACCTAGTGTGTTCCTACACGTCGGATCTGGAGGTTGCATTTTCTTAATGCCGGTGTTGTTCAATGAGGTTACACATTTTTTATAATGTTAGCCTTTTTTTAATTGTTTTTTCATGTATGGTGCAGGAAGCTATGCGTAAAGCTGAAGCTGCTGGTAATGGTGATTGCCCTGTTAAAATTAAACTTGTTGCTCCTCCAGCATATGTGCTCAATACTCAGACTCTTGACAAGGTAACTAACCATTTATCGCATATAATTACGGTAAGCCTGTTTTACTTGTAAAAGATTTGTTTTTACCTTCTAAATGGATCAGCTTGATTTGTGCTTGAGCTTTTTTTTTGTTCGGAGGACATTATGGTCAAGCACATGCAGTATATGTTAGTTCCAGTTTAAATGGACATCATTTATTTATATAGACTGCTTGCTTGTTATCTGCTATTACCTCCTTCACCATGATTTTGCTTACGAAACTCTCTTTTTTTCTCTTGGTTCTCTAATTTATCTCAGCTGTTGCATATCAAATTCTTTTTCTTCATGGGTGATTCTCCTGCTTATCTATTACTCTTTCGGTCCCATTTTATGTGACACCCTTTCCTTTTAAGTCTGTTCCAAAGAGAATGTCGTGTTACTAGGATTAGAAACAATGTAACTTTAAAATCCTCTTTTTTATCCTTAATGAAATGATTTTCAACCACATAAATATCTATGAATGAGTTTAGACCACAAGTTTTGAAAGTCTTATTTTTTTTCTTAAACACTGTGCCAAGTCAAACTGTGTCACATAACATGGGATGGAGGGAGTAAGTTTTTATGGTCAAACATGAAGGATGTCTGTTTGGATAATACTCATTACTGTTGTTTCTAGGACACTAGCTAAATCCCTTTTGCCTACAATGATCCTTCTTGGACCACCTCTTCTATTTCGTTTTTTTTCCTATTACCCTCTACCAAAATCTTTTTGTTTTCATGTGCTTATTTTCAAGTTGGGTGGTGAATGAAAATATCAACTTTATAGGATCATACTTTTGAACTGCCATTGCTATTTCTATCTCAAGTGTACTGTCTCCTTTTCAATGTGTTTCTCTTCTCTCGTGCATCAATTATAGTCAATATTAAAGTCTTAAGGATACTTCTAGGATTAATTTTTTATGTTTCTTCACTGCTGTAAAGTGAAAAAAATAATGGAAAAGCTTCAGTGGGCATTTGTTGAGCACAGTTCCTTGAAAAAATTCCAATTTGTGGAGAATGAACCTTCTTAAAAATTGTAGGAGTAATGCAAACAATTTCCACTAGTTTCTTAACTGGTCACAAGGCACAAGTATAAGCAACTAAATTGTATATGCTAAACTAGGGTGGGCATGGTATGGGAATGGAAACGTCGGTTCAGGTAATTTTTTTGGTTTTGATTATTAAAATACTAGACCATTATCATACCAAATTATTCGGTATGGTTTGGTATTTTTGAAAGTTCGGTCTCAGTATTTTTACGGTAAGGTAAATCAGTAATCATAGTTTGTTTGGCTTTGACTTACATATACTCATATAATGGACAATTATGACTTCGACATATCAAGAAACATCTCAATGATATTATACTAACACCTCACATAGAAATATTCAAAGTAATAGTACAAGCAATTCCTTTTATTAATCAATCACAACAAAGGTCATTTTAATTAGGATAAGAGTAGTCAAAGTTCCAATCTTTGAATAATTAATTTGTGTTTATACTATTTTATACAATTTCTAATATTATAATAATATATTCCCTCGGTCTCAATTTATATAACTCACTTTTTTTGCGTCAATCTTAAAAAGAATTACACATTTCTATATTTAGTAACAATTTAATTTTAAAATGCCCATTTTACTCCTATTAAAATGAGTTTTAACCACGCATGCGTCTATCACTTATTTTAGACTACAAATTCCACAAAGTTTTTCTTTCTTTCTTAAACTCCTTGTCAGGTCAAACTACATGTAAAATGGGACAGAGGGAGTATATGAATTGTATATGTAACTATATATTTTGGCATGGTATGTGGTGTTTTAGTATCTTTTTTAAAGGTACTGTAACTGAAATTTGAGCTGAAGGTTTGTCAGAAATAACCTCTACCCCCACAAAGGTATGTTTTGCATACACCAACCCTGCCTGGACCCTATTTGTGGAACTATACTAGAGATATTGTATCAAATACCAAAAAAATGGAAAACCACAACCATAATACTGAAAACGCCGTATCAAAAATTTCGGACCAGTCTACCATAATATGCTATTGTTGTTATTATTTCTAGTTTCTAAATTTATAATTTGAAAGGAAATTCAATTTGTTAGATTACAGATTCTATTTATTTCTTTTGGCAGGAGCAAGGCATAGCAATCCTTACCAAAGCAATTGCAGCTTGCACTGAGGAAATAGAGCGTCACAAAGGAAAGCTTGTTGTCAAGGAGGCTCCAAGAGCTGTGAGCTACTTTTTTCTAAAAAAAATTATGAGTGCTTTTTTATTTTCATCATATTGTGGAATGTGCTTCTTCATACCTTTGAGAGATCTTAATTTGATATACGCCATAGCTTAATTGGGATATGAGATTGAGATGTGAAACTTGAGACCAGATTAACCATAACGCATATTGTTGGAAAATCTCTGAATAATCATGTGATTGTTGGGGCAAGAGTCGCGGGGTGGGGTGGGGTTTTGTTCTGTATCCCAGAAGCCATACTTCACTATTATGTTTACTCTTCAATGACTATAGCATGGTCCTTGAGATATATATGTGGATGCAAATATGTGGATTCAACTTAACGAAGGTGCTCCTTTGATTTTTCTCTCTTTGCAAGGCGCTGGTAGTACTCTGGATGCTTACTATTTGCAGTTGTCATATAAATTGATTCTAAAATCTCTAATTTGCTTTTGCTTGCAATAATATAGATGTACATGGGCAAAAGTTTTACAGTTGGTAAAATGGATTTCCAATCCTGATATTTTTAAATTGTGATGGACTTGTTTTAGGTTTTTGAATAAAGAACTACTAAATAATTGGGGAGAATTACATTATTCAACATACGAATTAGAACTGAATATTATGTGAGTTAGACCCCTTACATGATCCTAGGTGAGTTCTGGAAAATTGAATTGACTGGAATGGAACAATTCAGTAAGGAACAAGATTAAAAGAAATGCATGCATTCTCTACCTATCTTTTTTATTTCTTTTCTTGCTTTCTATATTTTGCTCTGTTATTCTTATTTCGTCTGTGGTGATTCTGATATGACTTATCTATTCAGGTGAGTGAACGGGAAGACAAATTGCTTGCTGAACAGATGGCTAAGCTCGGTCGTGAAAATGAGGAGATCAGTGGTGATGAAGATAGTGAAGAGGATGAAGATACAGGGATGGGAGAAATTGACGTGGAGAACGCAGGAACTGGAATTAGAGAGTAAAAATTGTGGCTTTTATGGACTTGAACAGCACATTCTTCACAGATGCAGCTCCTACAGAACCTACCTCACCTTTTCTTCTCGTCCTTTATTAGCCCTTTGTTTACTTTGGCAATTTTCCTTGACGAGCATTTTAGTTTTTACCTAAAATCAATCTTGTCATTTAAGTCTGTGCGGCTGTTTGATAATTCCAATCCTATTAATACATTTTTCAATGAGAATGAACTACTGTACACCTTGTTATATCACTTCTTTTTCTTTCACAAGTATACTTTGGAATAGGTTAGGCGGGAGTAGTTTTGAACCATGATTATGATACTGCTGGTGAATGTGAAGCTGGATTAGTGTTGAACAATGGCTATGAAGATCTGGTGAGTTCGTCATAATTTTGAGAAGCTTATAATCTAGCTGATGAATGCGAAGCTTCAGTCTTACTGTTGGATCTTGATCTTATTTGTAGTAGAAAATTCTGCCTCTGCTGCTTTCTCTTGCATTTGCTCAACTATTATTTAAACAAATTAAGCTCAAGCAGGTGCACATTGGTCCGATATACTGACATATTAACTTGGCCACTGAACTGGGTTGGCCAGACAATGTTCGTTTCATTTTAGCTCACTTCAGCCTTTGCCTTATCGATCGATTTTGATAGAACCTTGGTTTAGCTAGGTTCTAGATTTAAGTTTGGCTCGAATGAAATTATTCAAAGTTTGACTCTGAGCTTGGTTTGGGATGAGGCTGCCCTTCCCAAACTGTTTTGATTGGTGAGGATTCATGGACAGGGGATCCTTGGGAGTCAATTTGTGCAAAATATTGAACAATGAGGCTGAGGTCTCTGCACTAGAGTGCAACGTCCTTGTTACTCTCTCAGTCACTGGAACTCAAAAGCTGATATTTCCACATAATGAACGTGATAGGGTCGATTTTACAAGATGCAGTATTAACAGTAAACACTATCTTTAAATTCTTAATTTTTCCGTTAGGTACTTTCTAGTATGTGGTATATAGGATTCACTAGAACGAAGATAGTAACAGCATTTTAAATTCCGAATAATAATGAACCACGACCTACTTCCCAGAAGAGACGTGATGGAACTGGAAGCTGCAGCTGCTCCTTCATCACTGAGGATTTGAGGAAACAAATCTTGAAGGTTATTGATATCCGGAAGCCAGGAAAGACAGTTCAATCACGTGCCAAACAAGAAACACCTGCAAATAATCAATGTAAGTTCATATCCTGGCAGTTAACATTCTAATTGAACCCGAAAACTTGCATACAAGAACACAAATTGCTTATAATTGATACTGAGACAAGATTTAGTGGATCAAATGATCATTATACACTACAGTATGGTCACAGGGAAAGGAATGATCGTGGGAATGGTGCATTAACACTCCTAAAAACTGAACTATACTTCACAAAGCTGAAAATGAACAAAGACTGCTTGCAGTGTCGATCATAAGCGTGCCATTGGCAGCTGAAACGATCCGAGAATAGCAACCAACTTCATTCCTATAAGAATAAGTTTGTTGAGTGGATGCGCCACCAGATAGAACATCATGATCTTTAACGACCATCCAACCATTGCATTTCTGCCGATTTGTCAAGGAGATTGGTGAACCCCCAATAGACTTCTTCTCCCTCCATTCATGGTCTAGATCAGTAAGCATCAAGCTTGTATCATTCTCTGATGAAGGTGAATTCTTAGTGGTCATGCTAAGTGGATACATCTTCTTCATAGTGGTATGAGAAATCGTGATACCTGTATCAGACAGTACACTTATTATAGTCTCTTCTCTCACATTCAGTCTTACCCTTTTTTCAGTGCCATTAAGATAGAACTTTATCGTATTCTTAAACTTCACTTCTCTGGAAAGTATTGTAGTTAAATTTCCTGAAGTTGAATTCACCCACCCTGAAACCTTGCTCTTTCTCTTCATCTCAATCTCACATGACCCATCAAGTCCTCGAAAGCTCGAAGATCGCTCAATGTTTAACTTCGGAATACCATAATCAAGAACTTTAGCCTGAACTTCACACAGCAATGCGCAATTATCAACCCATAGATGCAAATTCCCATCGACTAACCAAAATGGGATACTATCCGCCACTCCAAGACTCAGAAAGTGGGATTTATCATCAAGCAGAAGCCCCAAAAATGGGGTTAAATCAACATCATAAGAAGGAAGATCAAAGGCACCAATTGAAACCACTGGTTCCCAGAACAAAGGATTGATTCCTCCTGTGAAAACCACCGGAAATGGAACCAAAGATCCAACCAAATTCTCATCTATCTTCAACAAAACCTCTCTGTATGCTCCATGTCCTCTCTTTGTAGTCAAATTATTCATCTGTATATACGAATCCGACGGATTTGAGTACCAAAACTCATCATTACCGTGAAATGATACATAAATCTCCATCACAGCTTTGTAAGTATTCCTCGGAATAACAACTTTTTGCCCATGCAACTCCAATTCACTCTCAATTCGAAACCAAAGCCCATTATCTCCACTTGCCGATATGGGCAATATCAAATCCGCTGGTCTGTCATCTGAACCCAGTGAACTTCCCAGATTGCTCAGTCCCAATGAAATCGGATTATCAACATAATTATTCAATCGAATTCCTGTAACGTTCTTAGCATCATAGTATAGAAAAGTAACATTCACATGATAAACTCCAGTGAAAATATCATTGACCAGATTTTCCAGCATAACAGAAAGAGTAATATTCTCCTTAACAAGAATAGAAGTGTACTTGGTGACATCTTTTGTTACAGTCCAGAAAATTCCGTCATCGTTGGGCTCAGCAGTGCTAGTACGGAGGAGCTCAGCGCCGTCTAACCAAACGGCAGCAATACGGTCATACTGCTCGCCTTTGCAAGATGCATTGAACTGGAGAAGCACATGGGTCCAAGAGCAATTGAAGGGAGGGGAGTAAGGGATGGTGACAGGTGGAAGGCCATATGTGTTACCGAAGTTGTGGGTGAATGAGGGAAGAGAGCAAGATGGAGTGAGGTTAGTGAAGGGTAATGGGCGAGTGATTTCGATGTATGGATGTGGATTAACGGAGTAGGAATGAGTGTGTTTGATGAAGTGATGTTGTGGTAGTGAAGAAGAAAATGGGGCAACCAAGGTGATGAAGAAGAAGAGGAGAACAGTGGGATTAATGGAGGTGCTCATCCTGAAAGGAAACAAGAATCTGTTGACTTTGGGTAAGCACAGATGAATTGGCGTTTTGACTTCTAATACTATAGAAGTTTGATCAAACTAAGCCATTATTTAAACTAACAAAAAGAATAAAAAAAATACTTTAAAATTATTTAAAATGGAACAGAAATATTGCTCTGTTATATTTTGATTCAAAAATATCCATTTGTTATATTATTAGATCAAAAATGCCCCTTCATTATATTTTTAGTTCAAAATTATTCCTCCAATAAATTTCTGGCTCAACAATATTCTTCGTCCTAATAGAAAGGGGTCAAAAATACCCCCTTAACTATTAGAAATAAGGCAAAAAAACTCTTTTTTAATTTTGGGCTAAAGAATACCCCTCCGTTAAAATTTTAAAGTTATTATTTAGAATATCCCTCTTCCATTAAAAATTCAACTTCAGCTCATCTTCAAATCAATTTTTATTTGACTTTGAGTAGTCCAGAATCTTAATCTATTAAAAAAAGCTTTTATTTATAATTACAGCTAAATTATCTTTTGAAAATGATAACTTATATTAATTATATTACATTGTTAACATAAGTACAATAATTTCTATACAAGTTTCATAGGCTAAAAAAATTTGAAGAATTGGATCCTATTGAACTCGAGGACCTGATTGGAAGAGGAGACAACGATTATAACGAAAATGAATCAATGTTATCATTCAGTGATCGACTTTTTGAGACGTTTGCATGTGAAATAACAATCTCTTTTGACATGAAAAGATTAGTCTCAGACCTAATATCGGAAGAGAAAATCTCTTGGGTCCCTAAACGGGGTTTCACGTGGACTGATCATGTGTCATTTTTTGTCCACATAATATGCATAGTGTTATTTTTATTAGAGAGAGGGGTACTTTTTTTTTTTTTTTTTTGTAAAATTTTAAGGGAGGCGTGTTTTTGAACTAAAATCTAACCAAGAGGTATTTTTGCTCCATTTTTGATAGTTCGGGAGTATTTTTAATCATATTTTGTTTCAGTTAGAGAAAAAAGTATTTTTGAGCAAAAAATTTAATTGAGGGATATTTTGATCCAAAACATAACGCATGGGTATATCTACTCTATTTCAAATAGTTTAGGAGTATTTTTGAGCCTTTTCCCTTTAAACTAATTCACCAAAATAATATGTTTTTTCAAAATTTTACAAAAACTAGTATAAATGTATTTCCTAGTAACATTCTGGGCTATTTTTATTTAAAAAAATCTAACGGGCAAAAATTGACGCCATTAAATGAATAAATGTTACTGTGAGTAACGTTTTATAAGTAAAACGTACTTTTGAGTAATGTTTTATAATACGTTATTTGGGTCATTGAATTAAGAGTGACAAAAAGATTTCAAAATTTAAAAAAAGTGACACATGTTTTAATTAGTAGATGTAGATGACAAGTTTAAGATTAAGGGTTAATGATATTTGATCATTTTCAAACAAGTCCCCGAGTATTTTTTGTACACTTCAATCCACCAAATAAAATAGCCCTAATTTTCCAATTTGGGAAATGTCCCATAATGGTTGCTCTAATTTCCCGCAAATTTCTTCTTCTTCTTCTTCTTCTTCTTCTTCTTCTTCTTCTTCTTCTTCTTCTTCTTCTTCTTCTTCTTCTTCTTCT
>JAABOM020000075.1:20080099-20091926 GCA_011800125.2 Solanum clarkiae
ACTTCATACGAAGAGGGAGTTGTCCCGTAAGGTGAAGTATGGTCTACCTTTGGCAAGTAGATCACCTCTTTACCGATGAGGGGAATTTCATCGAGATTCTAAGTAATAGCCGCTTGGTCTTACTTATATCGGTTAAGGTCACATCCCTAATATACAAAAGCGTATCATTTGCATTTCATGCATCATGACTTTCATAGTATCTCATATATTACACTCTTCGATATTCAACTCTTTCTATATTATGTGCCTTGTTATCTAACGTCGATATGTAGGTTTTGGGTGAGTTACATGCATTGGTCTCCGCATACTTAGTACATTCAAACGTACTAACGCATACTCTTTCCTATATGATTTTACCATATAGGTACCAAGGACTTTAACCATCCACCGTTCGACGTTTAGCTCAGATTCCACATTTAATTTTAGTGGTGTGTCTTGTCTTTCAAGGACGAACCACCATCTATCTACCTATGTTACTTCTCCTTATGTATTTGAGGGTGAGCCCGGGGTATGTCTTGGCCCCCACCCATCTATGTAGAGGCATTATTGGATACCTTGTAAACCTCTTCACACTATATGTTATATGTTACGGTTAAGTCTATGTTATGTATTTGGTTATCTTTAAGTACCAATATGTGACTTGCTCTCATTTGATGGAAAGATCCTAAGTCTCGAATTGCCCCCATAGCGTGAGTTCTACTTTCCCGTCCCTTAGAATTATGTGTTGATTGTTGATTTTGCTTCCGAACCGATGATGCGAGTTTTGGTATCTTGAGGCTTGTTTGGAGATTCTCGGGTTCCCATACGTCGTGTCACATCTAGGCCCTAGGTCCGGGTCATGACAACTGATAACCGAGTCACTTTGCTTTATCAACTATTGAATAAATATAATGCACCTACAAAAAATAAATAATTTATTAAAATAAACATAAATTTGCAGAAAATAATTATATCAAATTTGAAAAGACTTAATACTGAAAAAAGAATGTAGCTATTTATGTATCAGTTAAAACAATTTCAGGGTGATGCATTAGTCATATAAAATAGATTGCACCTAACTTAGAGGTTGCACTTACCATTGTTTCATCTATTGTCGAATTAGGCACATAACCTTCTTGTTGTTGAGGACTCAAAGTAGGATTACCAATAACAAGACGAGTAATCCATCTGAACCAAATAGGGTAGGGATCATCGTACAGAAGTGGTTCATGATTGACAGATGCATCACAAACATTTTGAAGTCATTGATTCCAAAAAGGCAACCATTGTACATGTTCAACTCCAATTTGTATTTAGTTTTCCTCGCCGATCGTGGTGAAAATATCTAGAATCAAATATAAATGAAGTTGGTATCATTTGTTTCAATTCAAATTGCCTCATAACTCGATCAGGTAAGTAAACCTCCATGACGTCCCAATAAAAAATTGGAGCTCTAACATGCCATATGTTTCAACCAACGCGATAATAGTTTGGAAGACTCCCAATTAAGTCATCAGATTATGGTTCCTAAATAAACTACATGAAAAGAAAAAACAAATAAGTTTCAACTACAATATATAAGAAAATAAAAATAAAACTGCTATTACATTGAACCTGATCCTCCATCATGGAATCAAGAGCATCCCTAAATACTTTCAATATATGCATAGTAGTGTCAATCCAACTAAAATGTGTAAACCAGCTAGTAGCATATGGACCCTTAGGTAAACCAACCAAAAAAATATCTCTGGTGTCCCTTTGTGCTATTACGTGGGGTCTAAGGATAGTAAATCTCTCCCATGCACAAATATGAACATAACATACATAGTTAGGTAATTAAAGTATAAGAGATATCAATAAATAATTTATTTAGTTATTAAATATACCTTATATTGTGGTAGAACTCCAACTATCTCGTTTTGATTGCTCTATGAGGCTTTGCAGAGAAAATGATACAAGCATGCTAATGTCGTACTACCCCAACTATAAGACCCAATTGCATTGATATCTTCAAGCATAGGAAGGTACATAAGCTTTAAATAATTACTAGATGTATTGGCCATCATCATACCAGCAATCATCCAAAACATGTAATATTTTGTCTTTTGATTGACCACATCTTGTGTTGTCATATCCGGCAACTACGGTTGCCTTAGCATATATCCATTAAGTGCAATAACCTTAAGGCTATTACGGTTGAACTCTTGAGGACATGAAATAAAGCCTAGTAATCTTTGACAAATATTTTGTCAATCTCCTAAAGTCCTCGTCGGCTCATTATCAAGTACAGGGTGACCATTCACAGGTAAGCCATACAACACCTACACATCTTGCAAAATGATAGTTGTCTCACCCCTCCTAAATGAAATGTATATGTCTTAGGATACCATCTCTCGACTAATAAAGTGATCAAACTACAAATAACCTTAGGCTGATAAGATCTATAAATACTGTATAATTTAGATAATTGAATCACTTCTAAGACTCGAGGAGGGATGGGATGTTTCTTTACAAGATTCCAAAATTTACCATCGCAACTCCTGGTATTTAGAATCATATTATTACTTCCTTCTCATATCTTCCGTGATCTATGGATGAGTTTTTCAGTTAATACAGATGAATTAAGTAGACCAGGGTCCAGTTGGTATGCATTAGTTCCAACCATTAAAATATCTATAAAATGAAAAACACCTAGGAAAGTAAATTGATATTAGTCCGAGAAGATTACGAGCAAACTAAAATAACATTATTAAATAGACAAAGAATATAATACTGTCTTATGAAAAATTAGTGGCAAGTTCTCTGAAATGAATGATTAAGTTTTGGATGAAATTGAGGTAAAACGAGTAACTCTCGAGATCACACGTAGAACTATTATTGCTAATTACAAGACTAAAACAGGTGGTTGTGCATTCTTCGAAAATAATTTGGACTTCACTAAATCATGAGCAATTTCAACTTTTATGCTACTAATAGTAGCACAATTAAGGGATTTGATTGAGGGTGATGATATATTATTTACTGAGGGAAAGATCTGAACCAGATAATAAGCAAGATTATCCAAGAATCACAAAATGAAGATACAACAATAGAAATCAGAACAAATCTTATGGTGAAGCTAAGAAGCAAATTCTGGGGTGGTGATTTTTGCTTTGCCCCTTCTCCATTAAATCGTTAGAATATTGTGATGTACGAGAATGGCGCCTCATTTAGATTTATAACAAACACTCATTGATAAACAAATTGACAACAATTCCAGTTAAAGAATCTTTATTACAAGATTCATAAAACCCAAAACCCTAGACGAGAAGGCTCAAGAAAGAAGGGAAATATCGTTAATTTGAACAGTACCTAAAAATCCAAGTTCGTATGCAATTTATCCATCAGATGGGATTTTGACCCATTCATTCTCTTTGTAGTTTTCCTCTTTCGTGACTTTTCCTTGAAACACCTCTTACACGCCTCAGATAAATGTTTTATAGTGTATTTTTTGGATATCTCAAAATTCGTATATGATTTCGCAAATCCAACTTCATATTCATTTTCACGGGGCAAAAGCGTGTAGGAAAGGGTTGGTCTTCGATTTTTAGATGACCTGTAGTGAAAAATAATTTTTCAAGTGATTCGGGGCTTAACCAAAAAAGTACGAGACCATTCTGCATCGCAGACTTGTTGCCCACTAGTGAAAAATTATCCTAAACCAATTTCTGGACCAAAACAGTAGAAAATTAAACTTTGCGCGAAAATGTACTGTTCTGTAATAAGTTCGCATCACGGACTTATCGTACACTAGTTCAAAAAGTTTGTTAATGTCCAGTTCCAATACCTCTGTATACTGGAATACCTTACTCTTTAGCCATTTTAAAATCCTAGAACACTCAAAAACCATCCCAAAAGTCCTCCTAATTTCTCACAATTCTCTCAAATTCAAGATATCTTAAGAACTTGCTTTGAATTTCAAAAACCCAATTGAAGCCCCAAGTCTTCCTCAAGTTTTTATTTAAAAAAACTCCAAGTTTAAGGTATATGGACTTCATTCATGGGGATTCTTCCACCCATGATGCCAATCCTTCTCCATCACCAAATTTCATGATTTTTAAGGTTGAATACTTTATGGGTAAACTTTATTATGCATTATAAATATAGTTTGAGTTTGGATTCTTTAATTATTGATTGATTAAGCGTGAATATCTATTGAAGGCTTATTCCATCAATTGATTTATATATATTGAAGCTATGCATGATGTAAAATATAAAAACTATGAAAGATTATGAACTTTTATGATGGATTTCCTAACACCCAAATTGGGGTTTCTACTACAATGTTGGTGGGTTGAATTGAATGATTTCCAAATGAATTGATTTTACTTCTTTCTTCTCTTATGCTCTTGAATTGCATGATTTTAAGCATATGTACATATACCCACCATATTTGTTTAAATTTACATCACAAAAATTCTTATATTGATGAAGGATTATTGCATTAATTACAAGACAAGCATGTTATGATAAATTATAGACTCCCGAGCATGTATTAAGCTCATGAAAAGTTCCTATGATTTGTAAGTATAGAACCCTTATACTATATTCTACCCTCTTATGAGTGAATAACGTCTACGTGAAGGGGTAAAGCATGATAACTATTTTACCTTCATGTACCAACTAAAGCTCATTAGAAGGGGTCAAGCATATTATAAGTCCTACCCTTATGTGTAATGCAATGTTGAGACCCCGTGTTTCTCGTCTTCCATAATATAAATAGTGTGACATATTATATAAGGCATATGTGATTTTGGATAGCACCTAAGGATAATAAGGCTTCCAATAAGGTAATATCAAGTACTTAAAGTTCCAAGTTAAAAGGAAACCCCTAATACACGTTATGGATTAAAGAAATGGCCTGAGTGGCACCTCACCCTTTTTGAAAGGTTTAAATTAAGTTTCACTTTTTGAATGGGACTAAGAGTATATTATTTGATAATAATGGTTTTTTAAAGGGTAATTTAATAGCACAAATGTCATATGTTAAGTTTTGGAATCAAGATAGTTGCATGATAAGGATTGGTCAGAGTTACCGTAAGCTTCTTTAAGAAATCTTTCTTAAATTTGGGTCAAATGTATCATACCATCTCTCCTAAAATATAAGGATTTAGAGGGTCCATGCCTATCAAATTATAGATCTGTGAGTCTAGTTTACAACAAACAAAACCATGCATCAAACTGACTTCAGAATAAAAAGTTCTGACTGTTTTACCGTAACTACCTGAGCAAGAAATCGGGTCATGGGCTGGGTCAGGTCAAGCTCAACTTTATGTCGGCTAATTTGACCTTTTAAAGCTAGAAATGTGTCATTTTCATCCCAAAACAGTAGACAAACTGGAGAAAATGCTCCCATAAGTTTTCTATTTGATTTAGGTAAGTTCTTCATTTTTACCATTAAAATTCACCCACATGCCTAGAAATACGTGCCTAGAAATATGTGTCTTACACTTTGCAATTATTTTCCCTCTTATTAACTGAGTTTAGGACTGTTTTTGGACTGTAAAAAGGTGGCGTTCTTGCTAATTATTCTTGATTTGCAGCTGGGGTGTTTAGGTAATAATCTTGGGACTCTTTTATGGTCATTTTTTACGAAGTTCTACGGATGTTTCCTCGCGTAAATGCTACATGGCAAATCTGTTGGTTAATGCTCAACTATGGACTGTTCGTAGGTGTTTATAAGATGCGTATATATAGTTATTGCGAAGCTTAGGATGTAAGGAACAACTCCGGTGAAGAAACTTTGGGTAATTGGAGGTTCGTTGGAAAGGTATATTAAGGCTAAACTCTGTCCCTCCTTTTAGCACGAAATCCAAAAAATTCCCAAAATGCCAAATACTATATGTTACTATTTTGTTGCTAGAAAGTCTTTTTATGAAAGGCATTGGGTTGCAGTTGTATTATTTTCATGATGGTATTAGGTTGATATTCGTCCGTCCGCTTAAATTGGACATTCAATATCCTTACATCAATTTATCGATTTTCCTGACTACTTGTCCATATGTTGGGGTGTTGCTCCTTTTAGTGTGATGTCACTAAAAATAAAGGTAGATTACGAGGGGAATGTAGTGTTCATAATCATTCCTTCTTCCTTACTAAAACTATATTTGAAGAACTTAACAAGTAATATGTTGATTTCTAATAATCTCCAGTATAATGCTCCAATTTGAACTACTAAGGTACTTGATTCTTTTTAAATGCTTTTTTTTACTAATTGACATGTAACCAAGTATAAGCACTATGTGAAGCACATTTATGAACTTTTTCAGAGATAAGGCTTCATTCTAAATTTGAGTTGAGTTCCCAAACTGATTCAAGGACATATAAGATTCCACAAGTCATGTGTATATGCTACGAAAAAGATTATGATGTTATGAGAATAAGTGCACCAATGAGCCAAGATTGGCTAAATTCATGATATGGCCTACTATGTGCATTCAATATTCATATCATACATTGCACATTATGCATGGACTTCGAGCTATAATCGGAGGTATAGGGTCTATTTGCCCAAATGATTATATATATGTATATGGTACAGATGGCCACAGGATGGCAAATATGATGCCGGTTCACTACCGGAAAGGACCACCATTACCAGCATTTGGTTGAATATATCATGCATTTACATTTATATATATGTATTCACGACATGCTATTATACGAGCATACCATGCATATTTGATCACTAGGAGGCTGAGGGTTGGCTATGCAGGTTATCTAAGTTTTGATTACAATTGGTATTCTTATTACCTTTTCTACTACAGTTACCTCTGATTTTACTTTCTGCCTTACATACCAGTACATATCTATTCGTATGACGTTTCATTGCCTGCAGACACTACATTTTATTTTGTGTATACAGGTTCAGGTGGGGATTTCTATCGACCCTCCACTAGGAACCTAGTTCAGTTATGAGTTGGTAAGCTTCACCTCTTCCTAGAGCTATCACAGGATCCTTACTTTTTATTGTACAGTTGGGTATAGTTGGGGTCCTGTCCCGGTAATATTAGTAGTTTCTTAGAGGCTATTGTGGACATGTTATTTTAGGTTGGTTCTTTTCTTCCTCTCAGTCGTCTCTAGTCATAGGATTAGAATTTATATACAGTGTGTGCCAGTACTTCATTTATATACAGTGTGTGCCTGTGCTTCTGTTATTACAGTCTTGCCGGCTAGCTAGTACTTTATCATTTTGGTTTAGATATATATGATTTGTTGTTGACCAGGTAATGATCTAAACGGTCTAGGCTTAGTTTTTTCAGACATTATATTTCCCCATTTTCTTCTAATCCCTAGTTTAGTTAACTAGCATGTTTAGTGGCTTACTTAGCCAATAATGGCAGCGAGTGCCAGTCGCACCTCCCTTCTTTTGGGGGCATGACACAATGCCTACTAGAAGGGGTTAAGTCCATGAAATATTTTACCCTCTAGTACAAGGTATATGCTCACTTGTAGAGGTCAGGTATTTGAATGAGCTACTCTTGCCTTGTTATCATGTTTTTACAAGTCATTCAAGTTATGATTAAATTTATGATTATGTCAAGTATTCCCATGGGACTAGACTTAGTACCGAAAGAGACTTCATGTGGGGACTCGACCCAAGGGGTCTTTATATAAAGTCTTGGTCTCTTAACTATGTGTCATCATAGGTTCATATTATTTTTCCTAAATAGGCTTGGTCTTTTACTAGTGGATCCAACTAGGTCAAGTTACCTACTATGTGGGATAAGTTTGGTTTACCTTGGCAAGTAGACCACTCCTTTGTTTGATGTGGAGTGAACACAGGGATTCCAAGTAGTAGCTCGCTTGGTCGTATATGTCGGTTAAGGTCTCCTCCCACATGTGTATGATATATTGTGCAAATTTGACTATCTCCATGCACGTTTTAACTTAAACATTAGTTATACATGTCATATTGAGCTATATTTATTGATCATGATTATGCATCTTGATTATTACGGCTTATGTTCTTTGTTGCATTGAACCCCGCATACTGAGTATATTCCAAGCACTAACACATACTTTTTACCTACATGATCTAACCATGTAAAGACCGAAGTTCTTATTCATCCTTCTCCTCATGGCTAGATGGCTTGTTCGAAGATTGCTATTGGTGAGTCCTCCATTTCAGGGACAATATCCACTTTCCTTTCATGCTTTATATAGACTTATTTACTTATGGATATTTATCTTTTGAGGGCGAGCCAAAAAATGTCTCGGCCCCCGTTCTACTCATGTTAGAGGTATCATTGGATATATGACTACATATGTTATGATCTTGACTCCTATTACATTTATATGATTACGAAAGACTTCCTTAGTCCTTATCACCTTCTATATGCTGATATTTGTTGATGATGTGATGGAAGTCCCAAGTCCCCTATTGCCCCATAGCGTGAGTCACACTTACCCGCTCCTTAGACTTTATTTGCTATGTGATTCATACGGATCCTCTTCCCTTTAACATCCCCATAGCGTGAGTCTGAAGTCCCACTTCCTTTAGAATTATTTATTACTTACTTATTGTTTAATTATGCTTCCGCAATCAAGAATGTGCAAGTGATATGCTACAGAGGTTTGTTTGGGTTGCCTTCGGGATTCCCATTCGCCATGTCACGTCTAGGCCTAGGTTTGGATTGTGACATTCTTCAACAACAAAATAGCAAGAATTGGAAATGGAGTTGTAAGAGCTGCGAATAGCAAGTTCCAAACAAAGCGTAAGGGTTTTAGGTTAGTGGGTCTCTCTGTATCTTTCCTCTTTCACGCCTTTTCTTCATCAATAATTGGAAATGGAGTTGTAAGGGCTATGAATAGCAAGTTCCAAACAGAGGATAAGGGTTTTAGGTTAGTGGGTCTAAAATTGAAAGTCAAACAGGATATAGAGGTGAATACAAACGACATCATTCAAATGAAAAATTATACTGTGGACTTCAGTTATGTTTAAAGCTAAAAATGTGAGGTCCAAATACTTTTACAAATTAAAACGTTACTGTCAGTAACGTTTATACATTTTACATCATTTAACCCCGTCAATTTTTATCAGTTTTATTTTTATATAAAATATAGCCAAACATAGAGGTGAATACAAACGACATCATTCAAATGAAAAATTATATTGTGGGCTTCAGTTATGTTTAAAGCTAAAAATGTGAGGTCCAAATACTTTTACAAATTAAAATGTTACTGCTAGTAACATTTATACATTTTACACCATTTAACCCCGTTAATTTTTGTCAGTTTTATTTTTAAATAAAATATAGCCTAAAACGTTACTCGCAAATACATTTATATTAATTTTGTAGATTTTAATAAAAGTATATTATTTTGATAAATTAGTTTATATAATAGATTACTTTGGTGAAAAATTCAAAAATATACTTTATTTTTTTTAGTTGTCATGATTTTTTTTAAAAAAAAATTCACGTCACGTAACCTTGATTTGGATCAAAAGATTAATCTTGATGAATTTGACCAATGAAGAGTTTCAAAGATTTGTTGAAATTATACTTTGTTCAATACTTGAATCAACTGACATTATATACATCCATTATACTAGCCAAAAGTCAGGATAAGGGAGATGACGAATTTGAAGGAATTGCACCCTCATCAACAAGTAGCTGCATTATTTCTTCATAACCCAAAAACTTGGAAATAGAAAGGGGAGTGGCACCTTTCTTGTTCTTGGCATTCACATTGGCTCCTCTATTGAGCAACACTTGTACCGTCTGCGCACAACCACCTTCAACTGCCATGTGCAGCGGAGTGTGTCCTTCTCCATCCTGGCATTCCAAATCGGCTCCGAATTCAGCCACTATCATCACTGCATCTTTGTTTCCTTTAATCGCTGCCATGTGAAGAGCTGTTAGACCATATTGATCACTAAAGCTAGTGATTGCTCCCTTTTCAAGAAGAGTCTCCAGCAGTTGGAGGTCTCCATGTCTTGCTGCATGTACAACTGCTTCTCCTCTTTCGAGGATTTTAACAACTACCCCCTGACAATATCACATACGGAATTAAGGGAACTTATAGGATGTTTGCAATGAAACTAGCTAGATTGTTTATATTCATGTACAGTGTTTCTAAATGAATAATATTTATTTGAAATGAGAGGAAAGTATTCATTAAAACATTTTCAGCTCATCAAAATTACATCCATTAACAATTAAATTTGGATTACAAAAGTAAACCATTTTAAATCTCAAACGAAGCCTCATACGCAACCATTCTTCAATAACTTAACTAGAAATTAAGTGGGAGATCTTGGTAATTACTAGTAGATATGTATTTACTCCCTTTGTTTCATTTTATAAGATCTTTCTACAAATACTAGGTACACATGTCCGTGCTAGTGGGGCTCGATAAATATTTTTTTACCTTAAGTTATGTGACACAGAAAAAAATTAGAAAGTCAATCAAATTTTAATAAGATTTTTAAAATATTATATGTTGTTAATTATCGTGATTTATAGTAATTTTTTAATTTAAATAATATATGTTATTCTATTTGTCCCACTTTATGTGCCACCAATAAAATCTAAAGATCATCAAAAAATTGTATGTGTCTTTTATTTTTTAAGTTATTAATTATTGTACTTTATATTACTTTTTACGTTATTTTAAAATAATATATGGTACTTCCTCTTTCAATTTATGTGGCACTCACAAAATTTCGAAAATCAATGAACATTTTATATCTTTTAACTATTTTAAATTATTAATTATTGTAATTTATAGTATCTTTGTATAATTATTAAATAATATACATTAATTCCTCTTTCCCATAGGACTAATAAATGAAAATTTTCAGCCACCATGGGAACAACCACCATTGTTGAACCTGCCATTGTTGAATTCAACAATGGCCGCAGATTTCTTCAAAGTTGGCCACCAACTTTTGGTCAACTTTTGACAATTCACACCTGTAAATTTTACTATAAATAGAGGTGCAATTTTCATTTGTAAGACATCACCAAGAACACCAAGAAAGAGTGTAATGTGTGAGGTTAGAGAGTTATTTTGTAATCTATTCTTGTAAGTAATAGAAGAAATTTTTTCACTCAAATTTGTGTTTACCAACGCTTAATTGATCTTTTGGCTTCAACAAGTGGTATCAGAGCCAAGTTAGAAGCGTTGGTCGAGTTTTCGGTGACGGGTCAAATTTTGGATTTTTTGAATTTTATTCGAAATCCAATTCTGATTGCACCATTGGATTCATCTCGTTGAACTGAATCCAATGCACCAAACGGCGACCTAATCGGAGCTCAAACGAGCCCAAAAATCAGGTCAAAGTTCGATCAACCCTGTTGGAGTTTCGCCAGAGAAGATGACACTGTTCACCGGAGATCCGCCAGAGAAGACCATACTGTTCACTGGAGTTCCATCGGAGAAGACAATCGAAAACACTGTTCCTTTCCGGAATCTGCAATAGTTTCAAAAATTACATAGTGACCCCTTAAGTTTTCTGAAATTTCAGTTTGGTCCCTCAACCTTCAGGAAATTTTAGATTATACCCTGAGATTTTTCAAATTACAGTTTGACCCTTGATCTTTTTAAAATTATAGTTTGGTCCCTAAAGTTTTTGAAATTATTATTCTGCCCCAATAGTGGAATTTTGGCCCTGAAGTGTCAATTCCACCTTTTTTGACCGTTCCGAACGTAACGGTGAGCTCTATTTTTCAAGATCCAACCTCGTTTTGGTGAATTAAGCTATTGCAAGGTGATAATGACCACAAAAGAGTCAACATCATCTTCCGGAGCCATGATTATGCTCACTGCCACCAACTACACGTTATGGAGACCTCGGATGGAA
>JAABOM020000075.1:20092026-20102692 GCA_011800125.2 Solanum clarkiae
TTTGCTTTATTCCATCATACTCCAAGGCCAAAAAATAGTCAATCTTTGGCTCCATCCGAGATTGATGGAAAAAAACTAGATATGATAAAAGGAAGGGAACACATGATGAACTAAAATAAAATAAAACTAACACACATGACATATAAAGTGAACACATGATGAAAAAAAACACCTAACCCTACCATTAGCCTGCTATTCTAATTCGCGACCTCCACTTTTTCTATCTAAGGTCATGTACTCAGTGAGATCAAGTACTGTCATATCTTGTCTAATCACCTCCCCCAGTACTTCTTCGGTTTATCTCTAACAACTACATCAATTCTAATTACTAGGCACTTTCCAAATGGATCCTAAATTTTACTCTCTCTGTCCATTTTTACTTGTCCCCTGTACTATTTTGGGAATACTTGTTTACTCTATGAAATCAAGAGATAATTTTACACTAAATTCATAATTTGTCCTTATCATTAATTATAGTTATTCTTCTATTATATTTTTAAAGATATTGTATTATTATATTCAAGTAAAATTACCTCTATCATTTATTACTTCTTAATTCTTGCACTAAGTCAATAAGAGATAAAGTAAAAATGAAAATTAACGGAGAGAGTACATTAATTTAATTTAATATATAAATTGGTGTGGTTTGGGTGAAGATTATTCTAATAATCCATTAATATTTTTGTTTTTTCCTCTTAAATTTCTGTTTTGTCAAATGTCAACTATGAAAATGAAACAAAAATTGGGGAGGTGGGACTTACATGGCCTTTAGCTCGGGCGATATCAAGAGCCGAACGGCCAAGATGCAATTCAGTGACAGTAGGGTCGGCACCCATTTCAACAAGCATCTTCACCATTTGACGGTCGCCATTAGCGGCAGCTCTGAACAAAGCCGTTCGACCATCCTTGCTTCTCGCATCCACTTGCGCACCTGCATCTATCAACGCCTTAACACTTTCCAATAACCCTTTACTCGCGGCCAAATGTAATGGCGTTCTTCCCTCCTTGTCTCTGCTATCCAACCACCTGCACCCTCCGTTTACTCTCACCAATCTCTCAATTTCTTTCCTCCGGTCATTCGCGACGGCGATATGCAACGCCGTCCACCCTTTAGACACCCATTTAACGTCGCTTGGTTCTGTACATGCGTCCACCTTCAGTCCACCCTCAATCAAAATATTCACCATATCTTCGCTGTTATTAGGCAGCTGGTTTGCTACTCGGAAGAGTGACTCTGCTTCCCGGGTTGAAAAATGGGTGAAAATGGTTCGCTGTCGTTTGATGATATTCCTAACGGAATCGCAATCTCCGTTGCTAACG
This sequence comes from Solanum clarkiae, assembly GCA_011800125.2. Lineage (NCBI taxonomy): Eukaryota > Viridiplantae > Streptophyta > Magnoliopsida > Solanales > Solanaceae > Solanum > Solanum clarkiae. The sequence continues at coordinate 20,093,347 of JAABOM020000075.1, forward strand.
GCATGGCGAAGAAGAAAAGGGCCCACGAAAACAACCTTGAGTTTTATGTCATGAGTTGAACGATGCCTAATTGACTTGAAACAGGAGTTAACTATTTCGGACTGGGTCGACGAGTTGAGTTCGAGTTGAGATGCTATTGTGGTTCTAATGAGGAAACGATCAGAACGGGAGCGAGGGAAAGTGGAAGGGATTTGGGGTTGGGGCTTGAGAATTACTTGGAAAGAAGTTGAAGATAATGGTGATATTAGGCCACTGGGTGGATTGACAAGGAACTTGTGAGGAGACGAGGTTTGGACTTTGAATGCTATTGGATAGGCTGCAGTAAGTGATCTGAGGTTCACTGTGGCTCGGCATTTACAGCCGAGTGCAAAGTCTATTCTTATCTCTGCTTCTGATACTTCCACCAATTTCTCCATCAATGATAGTCTATGCTCCAATTTTCAAAGGGGAATATTACCAAGATGCCAGGTTGTATACATATAAAAACGATAACGATGCATGTGATTCTGAATAGTGAATACATGTGATTTTGTGGGGACCATACACAATAGGTTCAAGAAAAATACAAAATGGGACAAAGAGGTAACACTCTATTTCATTTTAGTTGTTCAAGGGCTCTAGTAAGCAGTCTGTCTATATCCTGAGGTAGTGGTAAAAGTCTGTGTACATTGTACCCTCAACAGATTCACTTGTGGGATTTCACCGGGTATGTTGTTGTAATGAATAGAAATTTATTATTTTCATCCAGTACTATACTTGTCTTTAAATAATTACATAAAAGTAATACTAACCAAATTTAAATTTCCACAACCAAAGGAAGTTCAAGATGCATTAGTCAAGAATATTTGGAGAAGATTGATGGTGCTCTTCACATTATGGTTTGTATCGTGTTATTTTTATTGCTTGCACCAGTAGTTATCGCTAGTAGAGGTTGCAGTTTCTAAATATTGGTGTAGTTCAATAAAATGATACCATTACTTGCCAAAAAGGGGAATTTTTTTTCTAGATGTTACATGTTGTTTGTAATGTTACCTCCTTTTGATGATCTTTCTTTTACATAAATTAAACTGTTGCTCCTCCCGCACATGTCTCACTACTCAGGCTCTTGACAGGGTAACTAACTGTTTGTTGCATATAGTTACAGTATCCTGTATTACTTGAGTAAAGTGTTTTTGGTTTTCGCCTTTTAAAACTCCAGTTTGATTTGTGCTTGAGCTTATTTATTGTTCCGGAGACATTTTTGTTAAGCACCTGCAGTATATGTTAGTTCCGACTTAAATACATTATTTGTTCATATAGACTGCTTGTTATGTTTTATTACCTTCTTCACCTTGGCTTAGGGAACTCTTTTTATTCTTATCTCTCTACTTCAGTCCATCCCTTGAAGCTTACCCTCCCTGTTACGTGATTCTTCCGCTGTTGACAGAAATGCTGGTCAGAATTTGAGAAGATCCCACCATAATGGATCTCTCCTACTTCTACCTACTAGTACATCGATTTAGGGAAATGCCGATGTTGCAATGCCTCTCATTCCAATAAAGCGAGTAACCTGTGGTTTGATTGTTCCTTTTTCTGCTGATGCAGGCAGTTTGGATCCAAATAGTTAAACAGCTGGTTCTTCCTCATCCTCCTTCCAATAAAATCTATTCCAAGGTGTCTGGAGACTGGGGAAAGAAAGGAGGGATTGATCGATCAACTTGAACAGATCCTTTTAAATCAAGTTCTTATTTTATGAGTAATGCTTCCACTTACCCATAAAGTGTTATGGTCAGACAAGAAGGATGTCTGTTTGGACTCATTACTGTTGTTTTCTAGGATTCTCTAGCTGGTTCCCTTATGCTTACTTACGATCCTTCAAAGACCACCTCTGCTCTGTCGTTTTTTTCTACCATCCACCACAGAATGCTTCCCATATTTCTTTTGACTTTCTCTTGGTTTGCTAGTGCTTATTTTTAAATTATGTGGTAAATGAATATCGACTTGATAGAATCATTCTTTTGATTACCATTTTCTTTTCTCTCTAAAGTGTGCCGTCACCTTTTCAATATGTTTTGCTTCTCTCATGCATTAACTATAGTCAATGTCAAAGATAATTCTAGGATTAATCTTATATATTGGTTCCCTGCTGGAAAGTAAAAGAGAGAGTGGAAAAAATACTTTAGTGGACAATTATTGAGCATAGCCTTCGAAAAAATCTAGTTTGAGGAGAATGAACCTTCTTTAAAATTGTAAGAGTAAAGAATAGTGCAAACAACTTACACTAGTTTCTTATTTGATCACAAGTGTAAGCAACTAAATTTTATGTGCTAGATCACTCCCTGCTGTTATCAATTATCACATTATGTCATTCTTATTATTACTGGTCTCTAAATTTTATAATCTCAAAGAAAATCCAACTTGTTAGATTACGGATTCTATTTTATTTCTTTTCACAAGAGCAAGATATAACAAACATTACTAAAGCAAGTGCAGCTTGCACCGAGCAAATAGAGTGTCACGAAGAAGAACTTACTGTCAAAGAGGCCCGAAGAGCAGTGAGCGGCCTTTTGTTATTTTTGTTATGAGCTTTTTTATTGTCGTCGCGATTGTGGAATATGCTTCTTGTATCATTGAGAGACCTTAATTGATAAATGCTATAGTTCAATGGGGATATGAGATTAAGAATTGTGGAATTTGAGACCAAATTAACCATAACAGATGTGTTGGTATATCTCTTAATAATCATGTAATTGTTGAGCCAAAAGTCTGGAGGTTCTATTTCATGAATGTCATACTTGATTAGTGTTTTTTACTTGCAGGGTACATCCAAACTACTAGAATAGCATGGTCCTTATACATATATGTGGTTGGAAATATGTATGTTTAACTGAATAAAGCGCTCCTTTGATTTGTCTCTCTTTGCAATGACTGCTAGTCGCAAGTATCTGGAGTCTGATGCTTACTGATTGAGACCATTGTCATGTAAGTTAGTTCTACAATCTCTAATTTGGATTTGATTGCAATAGTATGGATGTAGATGGCAAGAGTTAACAATTAATACAAGGGACTTCCAATCCTGATAAATTTGAATTGTAATGGACTTGTTTTAGGTTTTCAAATAAAATACTGCTCCCTCTGTTTCTGGTGTGATTTGATAAAAAATAACAATGAAATCTATGAAGAAATTGACAGGAAGAAGAAGAAGAAAGGTAATTTTATTTCTTGTTATCTCTTTTTGATATACAGAAGGAGCAATATATATATGAGCTAAGAGTTGTATTAGCTCCTTAGTTATTTTCCTTAACTACTAACTAACCAACTTAACTGACTTAATATTAGATTAGGAATGTTGAAATTCCTAAACTACCCTTTAACACTCCCCCTCAAGTTTGGTGTTAAAAAATGTCAAGAACACCTAACATGGAGAGTAAATATTGATATTGCACTCTTGTGAGACCTTTGGTGAGAAGATCTGCAGGTTGATAGTGTGTAGGCACATACTTTACAGAAACCAATCCTTGTTGTATCTTTTCCCTGATAAAATGTAGGTCGATTTCAATGTGTATGGTCCTTTCATGGTAGACATGATTTGTAGTGATTTGAATTGCTGCTATAAGTTTGTAGGTAGTTGGACATCTACCTCTACTTCTTTGAGCAGACCTTGAATTCAAACCATCTCAGCAACAGTAGTGGCAATGCTTCTGTATTCTACTTCTGCAGAACTTCTTGAAACATTTGTTTGTTTCTTAGACTTCCAAGAAACCAGTGAACCTCCAAGCTTGACATAGAAACCAGTGACTGACTGACTTTCTGGTTAATGGGCATGCTGCCCAGTCAGCATCACACCAGGCAGAACTCGAGTTTATGGTTCCAGGTTGATTTTTCACATACTTGACGATTCTCAAGGTAGCTTCCATATGAGACATTTTAGGAATTTGTAGAAACTGGATTAAACTTTGAACCCCATAAGATATGTCAGGCCTTGTCATGGTTAAATACAACAGTTTTCCTATTAACTTTTGGTAGGTAGTTGGATGAATAAGTGGATCCTCTTCTGCATTTTTTGTGTCATCAGCTCCTTTCGTTCCTTAATCATATTGTTTGCTTGTCAACTTGATATTAGTTTCAATAGGAGTAGAAATAGGTTTTGCTGCAGATAAACCAACTTCTGATATAAGTTCCAGTGAGTACTTCCTTTGATGCATAATGATTCCTTTATTTGATCTTGCAAATTCAATGCCCAGAAAGTATTTGAGTTCTCCTAAATCCTTCATTTTGAATGCTTGTGACAAGTACTCCTTTGTCTCTTTGATTAATTTCAGCCTGCTTCCAGTTACTAATATGTCATCAACATATACTAGTACCACTGTTATTCCTTTTGAGCTCTTCTTAGTAAATAAGGAGTGATCATGTTGGCTTTGATTGAACTTAAACAATAGTAATGCTTCTGTCAATTTTGCATTTCACTGCCTAGGAGCTTGCTTTAGTCCATAAAAGGATTTGATCAGTCTACAACATGGTTGTATCTCCCTCTGACTGGAAAATCCTTGAGGAAGTTCCATGTATATCTCATCATTTAAGTCACCTTGTAGGAATGCATTGTATACATCCATTTGATGTATAAACCAGTTTTTAGAGGCAGCTATAGACAAGATGGTCCTGACTGTAACCATTTTCACCACGGGTGAACATTTTTCTTGATAGTCAATGCCTTGTTTTTGACTAAACCCTCTGGCCACTAGTCTTGCTTTAAACCTCTCAACTTCTCCACTTGCCTTGTACTTGATTTTATAAATCCACTTGCATCCTATAGGAGTTTTTCCCTTTGGTAGTGACACTATATCCCAAGTGTGATTGCCTTCAAGAGCCTGTATTTCCTATTTCATTGCTTCTACCCACCTTGAGTCTTTACTTGCCTGTGAATAGTTCTTTGGTTACACTAAGGATGAAGTAGCTGCTATGTAAGCCTGGTAATGAGGTGACAGATTGTCATAGTGGACAAACTTGTCCGTATAGTAAGATACCTTTTTGTGAACATTCAAAGATACAAAATCTTTCATCCACAACGGTGGATTTGTACCTCTTGTTGATCTCCTGACTGCAATAGTGGAAGTACTGGCAGGAATGAGAATGACTTGTGTATCTGTACTAATGTTGTTTGGTGTCTCAGTTATGTCATGATCAACAAGGATAATAAGCTCAGTAGTTGTAGCTGAACCTTGTCTTCCAGATAGATAGACTTCAGAATCAATCACACTTCCACATTCCTTATAAGTGTATAAATATTGGTTTTTCTTGAGCCTGTTGGGTAAATGGAAATGTATCTTTTCTAAACAAGACGTCTCTGCTTGCAAAGAAAGAATGATTAGATAAATCAAGTAAAATGTAACCTTTCTGTACCTCTGAGTATCCCATGTGGATGGCAGCTTTTGCTCTAGGTAGAAGTTTATCAGTTTCGTGGACTATTTTTGCATAGCATAAACATCCCAAAATTCCCACGTGATTAAGTGAAGGCTTCTTGTGATAAACTACTTCAAAAGGTGACCTATTTCCTATAACAGAACTAGGTTGCCTATTTATCAGATGTAGATCACGTAGAACACAGTGACCCCAATATTTAATAGGTATCTTAGCTTGAAACCTGATGACTCTTGTAACTTTATGTTTTCTCTCAGCTACTCCATTTTGTTGAGTATAGGGACAACTTCTTTGATGAATGATGCCAAGAGATTTAAATATATTGTCATATACAGAATTACAAACTCAGAACCATTATCAGATCTCACTATCTTTATAGCCGTATCAAATTGACATTTAACAAACTTTAGGAAGTACTGTAAAGAAACACACACATCAGACTTTTGCTTTAACAAGAACACCCAAGTCATTCTAGAATATTCATCAACTATTGTTAGAAAGAACTTATTCGCATCAAATGTATCTGTTTTATACGGACCCCATAGGTCTACATGAATCAACTCAAAAATAGCAACAGTTGAAGTATTACTAGTTGGAAATGGATTCCTTGTTTGTTTTGCACATGGACATCACACTTGTCAAGCTCAGTTCTAATCTCATGAATGTTAGTAGGAAAGATTCTTTTTAGTGATAAAGATGAAGGATGGCCTAGCCTTCTATGCCAGAGATCAATCTTGATATCACATAAGCGACTTCTAGTAAGGCACACAGAATTGTTTAGCACTTGTTAAGCAGAAAGTACAGTCCATTCTCTTCTTTACCAATCTCTTTCAACCTCCCACTGAAGAGTTCCTGAAATATGCAGAAATTAGGATAAAAGGTAGCAAAACACCTCAGCTCCTCGGTTAATTTTGATACTGACAATAGATTATATTTAAACTAAGGAACATGAAATACACTTGTAACTGAGCTTTTAGCAGATATAGCACTGGACCCAATATGAGTTACAAGAGAGACATCCCCATTAGGTAAGCACACCTTTTTTGGATTGTTTAATTTTTCAGCAGTAGACTTATCCAGTAAGTTCACATTAGACGTCATTTGATCAGTTGCTCCTGTGTCTAAAATCCACTGTGGATCACTCAGTTATTAATGAGGCATTTGCAACAGTATCACTAGTATCTTGTACTTTATTGCTAATTCATGAAACACCTTGTAGCATACCTGCTGTGTTTGCTGATGGCATGGTAGTATTAGAGACTGTTACGTTCTTCAGCAGGGCTAGAATTTGATCATATTGTTCCTTGGTAAATGTGTTGCCAGGTGTCACAACTGACTGATTGCTGTTGCTCATCTAATTTTTGTTGTTATCCTCCACTCTTGTGCCCAGACTTCCAGACCTAACATTAGTATTTTGCGCATATAGAAACTGAGACGCTGAGCCAACTTCAGCCCTTCTTTCTGTCAACACATTGCAAGCAGTAGTAGTACCGCCAACTCTCTTCTTGAACTTGTAACCAGCAGGATATCCAATAATGTTCCAGCACTGTTCCTTGGTATGTCCTTCAATTTTGCAGAAATCACATTGAAGATTGTAATTCTTCTTGAATTTTTGATTTCCTCCCCCTCTAGTGTACATTGCCAGACTCAAACTGACCCAAGGTAGATGCAACATTAGTTCCTAGTCCAGTTTGAACCACTGATTTTTGGCTTTCATCACTTATTATCATAGAACATGCCTGATTCAAAGAGGGTAATGGATTCATCAGCAGGATCTGACTTTTCGCTTGAAGATATGAGTCATTTAACCCCATTAAGAATTGTAGTAACTTCTGCTTTTGTAAGAACTGCATTCTATGGATTTTTCACACGAACACCGTGGGGATGGTACTAGAGACTCAAATTCTTCCCACAAATCTTTCAACCTTGAACAATACACAGCCACAAAAGCTGTTGTTTTGACTTAAAGTCACTATTTCTTTGTGTAAGCTAACGATTTTCGAACCATCTCTATGACCAAATCTCTCTTTGAGATCTTCCGACACACTTTGTGCACTAGTAGCAAACACAATTCCACCAAGAAGCCCTTTACTTACTGAATTTATGAGCCAAGAAAGTACAATAGCATTCACACTTTCCCATTGATAACCCATACTTTCAGGAAACACCTCTTTCCTGGGGGTTCCATCCACAATACCCAATTTGTTTATGCCTAACAGAGCTAATGTCATAGCAGAAAACCAATACGTATAATTCTCACTTCCAGTTAATTGGATAATTGGAAAGAAATTATAGACATTCCACTCAGATCATTAGTTTGCAAACAGAGGGGATGATTATGATTCGTACCAGAATTTTGTATCTGATTCGCGGTTGAATCCATAGGAGGGTTAACCCCATTCATCTAAGCAGGGGTTTGTTCTTCCGAAGAAGTTTTCATCTTCAAGAATCTCAGCTCTCAATCTTGCCCAGATCTTTGCTTAACTGGTTTGTATAGAATTTCTTCAATTGATCGTTTGTAGCTTTAGATCCTAAGCTACCAGCTCTGATACCATGTTGTGATTTGATAAAAAATAACAATGAAATCTATGAAAAAATTGAAAGGAAGAAGAAGAAGGTAATTTTATTTCTTGTTATCTCTTCTTGATATACAGAGGGAGCAATATATATATGAGCCAAGAGTTATATTAGCTCAGTAGTTATTTTCCTTAACTACTAACTAAACAGCTTAACTGACTTAATATTGGATTAGGAATGTTGAAAATTCTTAAACTACCCTTTAACAGTTTCAAATTGATTGACCCGTTTTAACTAGACACGGATTTTAAGAAAGTAAATAAGACTTTTGAATCTTGTGATCTAAAATTAAAGATTTGCCAAATGTACCAAGATGCCCTTTAATATTGTTGTCTTAAACATGACATGTAGAAAGTTGAAACTAAAAAGTTACTAAAAAAAGGAAAGGGTCATTCTTTTTGGAACGAACTAAAAAAGGAAGTAGGTTAAACAAATTGAAATGGAGGGAGGATTAAATAATTGGGAGAATTACATTATCCAGCTTATCGATTAGAAGGGAAACTTGTGTGAGTTGGACCCTGTACATGTTCCTAGGAGACTTTTGGAACGTGGGATTGATTGGTATCAAACACTTCAAGAAGGAAAAAGATTAAAAGAAATGTATGCATCTGTGGTTATCTTTCTTTTCTTGCTTTCTTTCTTTTTTTTTTAAGCTCTGTTATCTTATATCTTTGGTGGTATTCTACTGTGGCGTATCTATTCAGGTAAGTGAGCGGGAAGACAAATTTCTTGACGAACAGATGGCTAAGCTCGGCGTGAAAATGAGGAGATCAGTGTTGATGAAGATAATGAAGAGGAGGACGGTACAGGAATGGAAGAAATTGACATGGAGAACTCAGGAACTTAAATTAGAAAGTAAAAATTGCATGTTGTTTGGACTTGGATAACACATTCTTCATAGATGCATTTTCTAATGCTAGTGTAGTTCACTACAATGATACCATTACCTATCTATATGGGGATTTCTTTTTTCTATAGGTTACATGTTATTTGTAATGTTAGCCTCTTTTATGATCTTTTTCACATCTGGTGCAGGTAGCTTTGCATAAAGCTGAAGCTGCTGGTAATGATGATTGCCCTGTTAAAAAATTATAGTTGTTGCTAATCAAGCATATGTTCTCAATACTCGGACTCTTGACAAGGTACCTAATTATTTGTTGCATATAATTATGGTAGCCTGTTCTTCACCTTTTAAACATATCAGTTTGATTTGTGCTTGAGCTCTTTTTATTGTTTTGAGGACATTTGGTCAAGCACATGCAGTATATACTAGTTTCAGCTTAAACCTACATTATTTATGTTAGAATCCTTAATTATAGGGATTCCTTAATTATAAGGATTCCTTAATTATAGGGATTCCTTAATTATAGGG
>JAABOM020000075.1:20102792-20118680 GCA_011800125.2 Solanum clarkiae
TGGTTAAAGTGTTATCTCCAAGAATTTGGAATCAAGCAAAAGGAATATAAGGTACATTGTGACAGTCAGAGTGCTCTAAATTTGAGCAAGAACTCCATGTACCATTCTTGTACAAAACATATTGATATTCGGTATCATTGGATACGTGAGGTGATGGATCGACAACTGTTGAGACTAGTGAAGATTCATATGAAGGAGAATCCAGCTGACATATTGACAAAAGTGGTGATTCGAGAGAAGTTAGAGTTATGCAAAGATATAGCCAAGATACTTGTTCCAAATATGGCTGGAGGGGGAGAATTGAAGAAGTTCAGCCTATAAGAAGGTCAACAATGGCTGCATGGCTGCTAATGGTTGCTGTCAAATATGGTTGGCTGCTTATTCAATTATGACTGCAAATTCAGTTCAAGAAATTCTGCAAAGCAGCAAAGTTTGAATTGTATTTTTCTTGTCATTGATGACATCATTAAACATCACCAAGAACACTAAGAAGAGTGTAATGTGTGAGGTTGAGAGTTGTTTTGTAATCTATTTTTGTAAGTAATAGAAGAAGTTTTTCTCTCAAATTCGTGTTTACCAACGCTTATTGTTCCTTTGGCTTCAACATCTCTGTCCCATTTTATGTGTCCTCATTTTCTTTTTGATTCGTCCAAAAAAGAATGTCACTTCACTTTAATCGAAAATAATTTAAAACTTTTAAATTTTTTTTTACCTTTAATGAAATCATTCTCAGCAACATAAATATCTAAAAATTACTTTAGATCAAAAGTTTCAAAAAAAAAATTCTTAAATATTGTGTTAAGCCAAATGAAGTCGCATAAAATGAGACGAAGGAAATATTTATTATCTAACTTAAAAAAATAAGTTTTCATCCAGATAAGATAAAAAGAATGGGTATGCTTGTAGAATACTAAAATGTACGTCCTATGCATAGTAATACAAGTAGTTCTCTTTTTAACCAAAGTAATCAATTATTACTTGATATTATATTTCAAGATTATGATTTGTAAGGATAAAATAAAGATCCCGCGAAGTTGGAGAGATGTTATTTTTTATTCCTTTGAAATACAAAATGCAATTTAATTGTGTAGGCATAGGCTGTGTGGTTGCATAGGCATACTACTTTCTCTCTATATAGGGTTTCCTATTTTTGTGAAATCTCTCTTCTTTCATAATCAATTGGTGTAACATCTCATCTTTCTTTGGAGATAAATCATCATGTCCCATCTCTTATCAATACTAGACATCGGTGTTCACGATAGTGCGGATCCAATAAATATTTATTTATTTATTATTTTAATTTAAGTGATATAGATAATATTTAGAAAATTAATTAAAATTTTAATAAGATTTTTAAATGTTTTACATTATTAATATTGTGATGCAACATATTTTATATAAATATTTTAAGTCATTAATTATTATGATTAGTAGCATTTTTAATATAAAAAAAAATAAGATAGACAAATTACAACGAAAGAAGCATAAAAAATTACGGATATACCATCAAGCTATTCAAATAGAAATGTCGATCTATTTCTGCTTGAGTAGCTTTAATTATCATGATTAATAATATTTTTTAACACTCAAAATAAAATAAAACAAATTATAATGAAAGAATGATAAAAATTTATGAATATACTCTTAAGCGACTCATTATTCTGCTGGCTGCTTGAGCAGCTAAATTCTCTCTTCTCTTGTAAAAAAAATAATCGAAGGAATACAGTAGAATTTTTATTTGGTTGCTTTTTCCTTGAACTATCATGTCCCGTGTTCTTCTTTGAGACAGAGATACCCCATCTTTCACTATTTCTCTTCCACTACCCTTTTTATTTGTCAGCTAAAGGGGTCAGTATTCCAGCTGCTATCACTTCTCTCTTTTTTTTTTTTTTTTTTCTTTTAACAGAAAAAAGAAAAGAACATAATGGAAATTGTCCATTTCAGAATTTTCCACACTAAAAAAAGAATGGCCCATGCAGGTCTCGAACCTGCGACCTTCGCGTTATTAGCACGACGCTCTAACCAACTGAGCTAATGGGCCTTGTTGTTTGCACAGTAATGAGCACTTTATATATCTGCGTAAGGAATAGGTAGGGAACCCTATAAAAGAAAAACCAAGGACGTATGAAATTGAAGTTTTGGAAGAAAAAAAGGGGAGCTAGTCATGAAAAGTAATGAGCCTCGTTCAAGCTCTTCTTGTGCAGCTTGTAAGTTCTTGAAGAGAAGGTGCACTCCGAACTGCCAATTTGCGCCATATTTCCGATCGGACGAGCCCAAGAAGTTTGCCAACGTCCACAAGGTGTTTGGAGCAAGTAACGTGATCAAGATCCTGAATGAAGTGCCACAGGACCAGCGAGAGGACACTGTCAACTCGCTGGTCTACGAGGCCGAGGTAAGGCTCAGAGACCCCGTCTACGGTTGCATTGGAGCCATAGCGTCTTTGCAGCGGAAGATGGTAGAACTACAACAGGATCTCATGGTTACTAAAGCACATCTTGCTTACTATGAAGCCAAGCCCAGCAGCACAGCTCCTTCTAATTGTTCATTCTTGGATTATGATCCTCTCAATGTCAATATGCCTTCTGTTTTTGTGGACAGTTCAGCTTCTGGTGGATTCTTGGATAGCTTCAGCCAGAATCCCTTTGCCATGGACCAAACTGGATCCACCAATGAATTCGGCCAATTCCCATTTCCATGATCACTTCTCTATCTTTTTCAAGTATGTTTAAAGGTAAATTTCTTCGTTTTTGTACATGTTAACGATGGATTTCCCGAGCAACTTGTAAGACTAATTTACAAGTCATTTATCTTCTTTCATGTGCTCAGAGGTTGAAAGGCCTGACAAAAAACGCACACAAGTTCTTGAAAACCATAGTTGCTTTCAGCCCTTTTTCATCTTCTAAAAAGAAGAAAGAAGAGTAAACCAAACTCAACTAAATAGCAAGAATATATTTTGAGTTAAGAGTAGTACTGATTCGATCGATACAGACACTCCACCGAGAAGTAATTCACTGACAAGCAACAAATTCGTGTAATACAATCATACATCAACGTTGATTTCTGATCATGATTTATACAGATAACGTATACAAACTAGGACTTAACATACTGCAATAATGGAAAAATTAATAAAGTATTTCTTAGATATTCGCTAACTGAATCTCCACAGAAATAAATCCGCGAGCATCCAGCAGCTACTGAGAAATAGAGTACTAGTTAGCTGCTGGTACAATGGAAACAGAGCTCTTTTATGGTGGTGGTGCCTGAAACTCCATTCCAGCTTGTTGCTATTTTATCCTGTAATGTGACAGAATCCTGCCAAGCATCAGTGCTCTGCCCCATCAGTGATTCAACAGGAACCTGGAGCCGGACTAATTATAGCAGCAGTCCTTTTTCATAAAGATGACAACCATCTTTGCCAGCGTGCAATGACCTGATTACAACAACAACATACCAGTGTAAGTACGTCTTTAATTGTCCATCAGAGATGGGCCTCAAGGTTCATACACCCTAGAAATATCTTCTTTTGTACCTTACAAAATGACAAGTTGTTGCGTAACATTTACAAGCAGCTAAGTGAATCAACCTTTATCAGCAGTGAACTTCATTGATTGTCCTTCAGGATGCAAATGCTGCCAATAACTACAGCTTTTTTTAGAAAATAAAAACTTGTATATAGCAACATTAACACCATTTAGAATTGCTTACTTATGCAGCTGTGGATCATTAGATAAACAGGAAAAGTTGAAGATCTTACAATCAATCCAAAAACAAGTGTTAGTAAAACAAGGGCAAGGAAGAAAGGAGAATCCTATGCTCAAAAAAAGGTACAAAGTACCATTGTGTTTTTACAAGTTGAAATTGCTCAAAGTTTTACATACAAAAAACCATGCACAATTAGAACACACAATCGCATACATACAGGCTGGAAATTGATATGGCGAAAATGGAGATACCAAAGATGACACAATTCTGTATTACTAACTCCAGCAATTAGGTATTCTGACTAAATAACTACTACAAAGTTGAAGCCACAAGCTCTGGTTCTGTGGCTTCTTCGAAAGCAAGTAAAAACTATATTTTACCAGAATGACACTACTGAATTAATGGGACACTCATATAGACATGAACAATAATTTTTTTCTTTTAAATGATGTATATTTATTTTAGTAACAAATAAAGCAGTTAGACATTGCACACTGATCTCACTGTCAGTTGGCCAGTAACTTCACCTACAACTTCTGGTAAAAACGAATGCCTTGTACCAAATGCCATATTCAACAAGAAGCCACATATACTAGTTTTTCCGATACTGTTCCCAAACCATACAAGGAACCAGATATTGGCATTTTCCTGATAAGAAATAAAGAGATATTATTGATATGAGAAAACTACAAACATTAAGGGAATGCCGGAGCAAAATTACATCCAAAAAATATAACTTCACAATGTGTGTAAAGAGCGAAAAACTTTAACAATAACAGCCGGCTCTAAACAACTGCAATAGCTTTGTTGCACGAAAAACTACGGAAAAAAATATTCACTTGGGCTTGAGATTAATGACATTATCCGTCTTGTCCTAAACATTTCTTTCTCTCCATCTAACCCACCATATCACCGCAAGAATGGACTTCCAGATGTCTCTCCTAGATTTGGATAAGTCCAATCGATGTCAGGAAGTTAAGAAATCTAGAGTATTTTCTGGTATACACAACTGGATAACAAATAAAGCCACAACTCAATCAAGTCTCCACTTTGCTTATACCAGTGCAGCGTGCTTGAGCAAACTCCAAATTCCATAAAAGCATTTCTAAGAACTACTGATCCAGAATATACTAAAATAAGCAGAAATGCATTCCCAACAGGGGTAAGACCATATGAAGTAAAGTAGGTTGTTAGACAGGAATCCCGACTCTTAATAAGTTTGTGCTGAATGGTAGAAGCAGAATTTTGAGGATAAATTTAACCATTTCTGTTCACAGGAAAGCCCAAAGGCAAATAATACCTCTTAGATCACGTGTATCCAATATTTGCCGACAAGCTGGTTAAGAATAACTGATCAATCAATATCACATATTCCAAGCATCAGCTTTGACGGTAGATCTTCAGTTTTGCTTCACAGGGACACAAGTACCATGCCAAAACTGAGACTACAAATACTGACAACTTTGTAGACAAGTAAACATCTCCAGAAGCATGAGTTCAAAGTTGGGTAAATATTTACATTTTACCCTTACCTGGTGTTTGCACCTAACCAATGAAACCTACAATGGTTGACTGATTTAATGAAGTAAAAATTATACATTAATTACCTATGGTTAAGTTATAACTGTATATGGTCAAACACATATCATGCATTATTGGTTAGGTATAAACAGCTGAAGTGAGTAAGTTGGCGTACCAACAAGTCCAGCGATTGCAGACAAAAAGTTTCACCTTTCAAGCTCTGATAGACCTTCGACAATATCATTTGATTAGATATTTCCCGTTTGCAACTCTATTATTTGCTGCTGCTTCAAGTCCTCAGATCTTCTCATTTATCTTCTCACTTCAAAGTTAGTTAGAGCAAAACCTTTTTCACCATTGTATGCTATTGCATTTAATGGATGCCTTTTTTAAAAAAAAAATTGGTTCTTGAAGAAAACATGAAGAATCTAGTGCAAGAAGTACTTGAATAAACTATTGACAAGTAAGAAAAAAATAATGGTATAACACCCATGCTCTTCCTGGAATGATTGTTGCCACACAACAACAGCATATCCCGTGGAATCTCACAAGTGAGGTTGGGATGGTAAAATGTATGAGAGGCTATTTCTGGGAAACACGAATAAAGCCATACTGTTGTTTAAAAATTGTCCATTCCAGAAAGATCTTAAACTTGGACAAATTAATCCAGTAATAGATTCTAGATGAAAGGCGTTAATGTACAACAGAATACTTCATCTCCTTCTTGTTAATCTTTCTAATTATTTGTATCAAATAATTAACTAACATCCAAACAAACCAGTTCTTTACATTTTAGATATGCTGCATTCCTACCTAACAATTATCTCAATCCGTCAGATCTAACGAACAATTCATAGAAATCTTTCAATCTCGGACCCATTGCCAATCTCCTTTCACTCATCTCTTTAACCAGTTCCTTAGCTTCCTCCAATTTATTCCGAGTGATCAATCTAGTCGCCAGTATTCCAAAATTTTCCGCATCCAATTTTGTGTCTCTTCCTGCATAGCTCCTAACAAACTTTACCGCCTGATCATAATAGTTATACTTCAGAAATGCTCCAATAATGTGCGCGTGTGTGCAATACAATGGCGAAACTCCATCATCTACCATCCTCCTCACCAATGCCAAAGCCGCATCCAATTTCCCTGCTCTACACGCACCTAAAATCAGGGCGTCGTAAGTCCTCGTATCCATCCCCAGCTCTTCCTCCTCCATCTTTGCTAGAACACTAGCAGCTGATGCCACATTCCCGGCAAAACAATAACCTGTCAGCAGAAAATTATACGACGTCAAATCGGGAGAAATTCCACAGGAATTCATCACCTCCATCACATGCCAGGCTTCTTCGAATTCCTTATCCTTCGTGAGAGCATTAATTATGGGATGAAATGTGACATTGTTCACTTCGTGGCCTTTGCTCACCATGGCTTCGGCAACATGCATGGCCTCCGAAATGCAGCGCATCTTCGAGAGACGCGCGATGAGACAATCATAGGAGCTTTTTCTGGGGAAACCACTATCTAACCGAGCTATAGTTTCGAGAAGATCATCGAGTATGGAGACATTATTGGGGGAAATGAACTTGAATGTATTGTTGGAATTGAAAAAGCCATCGCGAACGCGCTTGTTAAGTAGGTGGTGGAGAGTGGCGAAATCTCCTTCACGGCCAGCTTTGTTGATGCGCTCATCGTAGTAACTGCAACTGGGAACGTCAGCGATCGCCGAGGAGATGCAGATAGGCTTTTGGATAGCTAGAGAAGAGAGAAATCTTGATGATTTTAGGTTCGAGAGCTTGTGAAGTGCTAGCATTTCTAGGGTTTTGGTTCAGTGGAGATATTATCGATGATGTGGGAAGGGGATTCGGGTTGGAGAACCTAATGCCCGTTCAATTTTTGAGTGCGTATTATTGGGCCATGAAAAGAAAGACTGGAAGCCGCATTACATGCCGTGGGCCGAAGCCCATTCACTGTACACTAATAGAAAAACTTACATAAATGATCGCCGAATGCAGTGGTCTTGATTTTTTGTTTTCTATAAGAAAAGTCTTATAGAAATATTTTTTTCATTTTAAGTTGCGTGAAAAATATTTTTACCCCTCTAAACTTAAAGTATTTTTTTAAGAAAACATAGCATAATTCGGCAAACATATGATATGTATTTACATTATACAACTATGATTTGAAAAAATTACAATTTATAGTTATAGTTAGGATTTTGTTACTATAGTTAGGGTTTTATTGTTGTTTTCTCTCTCCCCTCTTCTTCTCTCTCGCCTCTCTCCTCTCTCTCTGCAATTTTTACAAATATACAATTACAAATATATACCAGCTGCTTATATACAATTATTTTGACAGATATACATAGTCAATTCGACAAATATAAATATATAATTCGCCTCTCTCGATCTTGCTCGCCTCACTTCTCCCTCTCTCGATCTCGCTCTCCACACTTCTCCCTCTCTCGATCTCGCTCGCCTCACTTCTCTCTCTCTCGAGATCTCTTCGTCTTTCTCCTCTCTCTTACAATCTCGCTTGCCAGATATACAAATATATACATATATTAATTACACATATACAATTATTTGACAAATATACACATACAATTTGACAAGTACACATATACAATTCGCCTTTCTCCTCCCTGTCTCGATCTCGCTCGCCTCTCTCCTCCCTTCGGGGTCACATAGTCGAAGTTATATTGTGTAATTATATAAAATATAGTTATTTGACCATATTAAGTTTCAAGCCTAGGCTATTTATGAAAATTTTCCTTTTTTTAAAATACTTTCTATGCTCAATCACCTCTCAATTTTTCTGTCTTTTTCTTACTTTATTTTTCTTTTATTTATTATTTTTCTCTTTAGTTTCTTTGTCCTTATATTTATTTTTCTTTTTACCTTTTTTCTTAAAACTTTTATCTTTTCTCTTTCTTTATTTTTTTAATTATTTTTTATTTTTCATATTTTTTCTTTTTCTGTTTTCTTAACTTGTATTTCTTTTCTCTGTCTTTTTTTATTTATTATTTTTTTCTCTTCTCCTTTTTTTCTTATCTATTTCTATTTTTTTTATTCTATTAAATAATCAAGTTAAATTTTGTTTATAAGACAAAAGTTATTATGTTTCTCATAAGATGGACTTAGTCAAAATTACAAAATTATTGTCATGAGATGCAACTTGTTATTTGAAAGTATTTGGAGGCTAAGTCTTGCCTCTAAGGTAAAAAATAGAGTATATTATAGATCAAGACACAATGTGGTAGTAACAATTTCTACACATAGAGAGTAACTTGTCATTTTGAAATTTTTGGTTTAATACAAGATTTATACAACATCTCACAAGTTAGACATAGTGAAATAGTGTAAACATTGCCCGAGATAGGTGTTATTTTTTTTAACCCCTGTGCTATATTTTAACTTTAAGGCAAAAGTTATTGCGTTCCCATGAATTACTTAATAAAAATGATGTATATATTGCCATAAAATAAAACACAATATTATATTGTCATGTCTTGTCCATAGAGCTTAACTTGTTATTTCAAAGTCCTCGAGTTAAGAGGCAAGAATTATATATATGATAAATCAAGACTCAATGTAGTAGTGTCAAGTCTTGTGAAGTTCTTGGTTTATGTCTAGCCTCTAAGGCAAGAGTTCTAGAGCATCTCATAAATCAAGACATAATGTAGCAGTGTTAAGTCCTGCCTGTGGGACTTAGCTTGTTGTTTGGAAGTCCTAAGGCTAACAATTCTTACCTCTAGGGCAATAGTTATAGAATCTCATAAATTAAAACACTATGTGATATCATCAAGTCTTGGTTATGGGGTTTAACATGTTGTTTTGAAGTCATTGGGGTAAGAGGCAAGAGTTATAGAACGTATGATAAATCAGATACAAATCAGTAGTATCATGTCTTGCCCATGGGGTGTAACTTGTGAAATTCTTGGTCTATGTCTTGCCTTTAAGGCAAGAATTATAGAACATCTCATAAATCAATACATAATGTGGTGATATCAAATCTTACCCATGAGGTTTGACTTATTATTTAGAAGTCCTTGAACTAACAAGTCTAACCTTTAGAAAAATAGTTATGGAGTACCTCATAAATCAAAACAAAATGTGACATGTCAAGTCTTGCCCATGGAGTTTAACTTGTTGTTTTAAAGTCCTTGGACTAAGAGACAAAAGTTATATATACGATAAACTAAAACATAATATAGTCGTCAAGTCTTACCCATGGGCTTAAGTTGTTGTCTAAGTCTTGCATCTAAGGCAAATGTTATATATAGGAGATCTAATAAATCAAGACATTATGATGGTGTCAAACTTTGCACTTGAGTTTTAACTTGTTGTTTGGAAGTCCTTGACCCAAGAGGCAAAAGTTATAGACTATGTAATAGTGTCAAGTCTTGTCTTTAGAGCATAATTTGTAAAGTTCTTGATCCAAGTTTTTCCTCTAAGACAAGAGTTATAGAGTATCTTATAAACCAAAATACAAAAAAATTGTATTAACTCTTGCTCACGAGATGTAACTTATTCTTTAAAAGTTTCTATGCCAAATATTATCTCTAAAATAAGAGTTATAGAATATCTCGTGACATCAAACCATATATATTTAAAATAATAAATATGAAAAGAAAATTATCTTGAATCTTTGCACTTGAATTTAGAAATTACTTTATTTAAAATAAATAATAAATATAAAAAATAATTATTATTTTTATAGTTATATAGTTAAAAAAAGAAAAGAAAAAATAAACATAAGAAAAATATAGAAGAAAAAACACAAGAGAATTATCATTAAATGAACGAAGGAGTATTTTTGCAAGACATTTCGACCACCGTCATGGGGGATTAACTCAAAATATTGACACTTTTTAAATTGAAAATTATAAAATGGATAATTTTAAATTTTTTTTATCCCCACGAGCTAATTTTTAATGTCAAAAGCGAAAAATTGCTAAGGTTGAACTTTGGTCCCATTTGATCATCTCTTACGATCGCTTCTAGAAAACAATCGATTGTTGAGTATATGCATTTTCCGTACTCGCTTCACATACACTTGTTGCATCTTCTGTATGCAGGTTCAACTCTAAGTTTATGTGGTGATTGATCAGTCACCACTGAACCTGAACAGATTTAGCAGAGTTTAGAAATAGTTACTTGGATTCGACAACATTGAATTCTAGCTATTTTATGTTCTTCCTTCTAACAGACTTTCAGTGTTTGGACCGTAAATATTGGATCTTAGTTACTGTTGTATTTGTGTCATTATTTCTAGAGATTGTATTTCATTTCCACAAACGTTTCAATTTTCAGATTTATTACTCTTTTACTTTATTTTTTGTAATTTTCTATTTTCACTCATATTAATGCTTAACAGTTTATGGGGTTCACCTGTGAAGTTGTATTCATGTCTTATTAGAACTTCTGAGCCGTGGCGCATTAATGATTGTCATCTTGTCTCTATTGAACCTAGAAAATCGATTATTATTTTGTGACAAAGGATAACTATTATGAGTTTGAAATTAGTTGTGATTTTTAAACTGAGGATAATTTTAATTATTGCTATTGAAATTATTGATGTGTAAATAATTTTGGTGATAGCCATGATGACTAGTAACATTAATTTTTAGTATGAGTTGGACTTATACAATAGTCACAAAAGAATATACAGGAGCCACAAGAAAATTTACTGTTGCTAGAGTTACTAATATAGTAGTGGTACAATTTGTTCTGAAGTTCCTAGCACCAAAACTTTGAGTTCACATGTAATGAAGTAGACTCCATCATCAAACGATTATGTAGCTTAAGCTTTCTTTATTTCTCATTTTGAATGAGTAAAAGAAAATTCAGGTGCTATAAATGGTAAGGGATTGACCATCAATGTGCTTCTGTTGACCATAAGACGAGAATAATTTAATAACAGTACTTGAAATGGCAACTTTAAAACCTAGAGTGCTTATTTTTTTCTCTTCGTGTAGCATGTAGTAATGTCTAAAATGTACTTGAGTTAAATCGTTCATCTCCTTTACAATTTTGCTTCTTAGATACGTACATATATACGTTTGTATGTTTGACCTGATGACATGGCGCAACCACATAGTAGGAATTTTATTTATCTATGAAAAAAAAGATTAATCTTGGCTCTCGAAGGGTCACAAAGTTCTCTGTCTTAATTCGTTTTTTCTCTATTTCTCACTTTTGCCTCCCAAAGCGTCTTTTATCTTTGCAGACTATTAGATTTTTTCTGATTCTATTTCCCTAATACATTAAAAGCTCGTGCCTTACTTTACCGTAATAATAAAAATTTCAGATAATTTCACAACCCCAAATATTACACTAATGTGATAATCCCTTTCTGAATTCTTTAGGGGTGACCTTACAAACAGGGATACAATTGTCAAAATTGTAGCATGCAATTTTATAATGAAGATATTTCTCTCTGTCTAACGCATTGGTACTTGAGGTCTTCTTTGTTGGCTTCACCTTCCTTTAACCAATTTCTCAATTTGTATACGATTTTAATTTAAATTTGACGTTCTAGCCTCTTACAAAAGGCTTCACTACTTTCATCCCAATTCAGTATTCACTTATTGGAAGTTTGTTTTAGTTTACATGAAGAAAGATCTCACCCACAAGGACAATAGACAAGGAAAAAATTGCACACCAAGTTCAGGGAAGTATTTTATTGAATTGCAAACTTAAATAAATTTGATCTCTGCAGAATATTTTTTTAGAAAAATGTGTGTTACGAAATCTATTTTTATGAAATTATTACGTGGAAGAAGGATAAGCACTTCTAATCCCAGTTCTTAGACATGGTCGTGGCTTATGGATTTAAACATGATTCTTGCAATCGAGAAACATTTACTGTTGAATAGACTAAAATAGATGAAGTGAAATGTGAAGAATGAAGGTTTTCAAGTTGTTAAGGTAGGCTAGAATAGACAAGAAATAGAAGAAGAATTGAAGAGGAAGAAGAATATCTTTTATTAATTTTGCAGCGTACATATATAAGTCCTAGAAAAGAGACCTAATAGATTTACTAAATCACTCCAAAATAATAGGAAAACATGGCTAACAACTAGTGGCGAAGCCACTTTATTTTTAGGAGGTTCATCCGAATCTCCTTCTATAAAAAATTATAATATTTATATATGATAAAAATAATTATTTATTTATACATAATAGATGTCGAACCCTCTCAATTAATTCATGTGTGTACTGATTAAAATTTTGAATCCCTTTAAAAAAAATCCTAGCTCCGCCACTGCTAACAGCTACTTGACTAAATCTTATTTTTTTTAAAAAGACAGTAAAAAAATCGAAGTATTGCAGTTTCAAAAGCAAATTCCTAAAACTCCTTCTTGCTTTGAGAACTGCAAACTCCAATTTTCTATTTGAGAAACTCAAATTGGCTGACTGGTAAAGGCTTAGTGAACATCTCAAGAAATAGAACTTGGTGTTGAAATGCTTGGTCTTCTTGTGAAACACCGAATTATTTGAGATTGCAATAGCTGCCTAGTTATCGATAAGAACAACAATACTTACCTTGTATTCCAAATGTAAATCACACATGATCTTTCTAAGTCACAAGATTTAGTTTACTACTTCAGTTGTTGCTATGAACTCAGCTTCTGTAGTGGATTGTGCAATAATTTTCTGTTCTTAGATGACCATGAGAAGATTCCTGAACCTAGGTTGAAACAATAGCCAGAAGTACTTTCCATATCATCTATGAATCCAACCCAATCACTGTCTGAGAATCCAAGCAACTTGATGCTTTGGCACTTCTCAAACTTTACACCATAGTCAATAGTACCTTTAACGTATCTAAATATTTTTTTCATTGCTCTTAAATGCATTTCACTTGCACATTGCATAAAACGATATAAGAGACTTACAACAAATAAAATATCAAGCATTGTTGCAGTGAGATATATTAAGCATCCAATCAAGCTTTTACAATAACCTTCATCAACTTTGTCGGCTCCATCCGCTTCTACAATAACCTTCATCAACTTTGTCGGTTCGATCTTCTTTACAAAGATTATTTTTTGATTCATTGGCGTGCTCATCGACTTGCATTCCTCCAATTGAAATTTCTTTGTGTATTTCTTTTGGCAAATGAGCACTTCACTTTTGCTTTGGTTGATCTCTATTCCAAGAAAATAGGTCATAAGACCAAGATCTATCATTTCAAAAATTTACATCAATTTCATTCAAAAACTTGCATCATTTCTTCTTTAAATTCTCAATCAGCCTTACATTATTTCCTGTTATCGAAAGATCATTAAAATAAAGATACACAATAAGGATATCACTAGCTTCTTTATGTTTTACAAACAGAGTGAATTCAGATAAACTTTTCTTAAAATTCAAGCTTAACAGATGATAATCTATTCTGCTATACCAAGCTCCTAGCGCTTGTTTTCAGTTGTAAAGAGACCTTTTTAGCAAATAGACTTTATTCTCATCATCGTATTTCACAAATCCTAATGGTTGCTTGACATATATTTTCTTTTCCAGTTTGACATTTAAGACGGCTGATTTGATATCGAATTGAAACACCTTCCATTCCATTTGTGCTGCTATTGCGAGTAACAATCTGATTATATCTAATCCTGCAATAGGAGAAAAAGTTTCAAAGTAATCAATACAATAAATTTGTGCATACCCTTTAACTACAAGCCTGACCTTATATTGTTTTATGGAACTATCTGAATTTAACTTTGTTCTGAAGACCCATCTCACACCAATGACTTCTATCTTCAAATTTGTCAACTAATACCCAAGTTTTATTTTTCTAAATCATTGAAATCTCCTCCTTCATCGTTTTCTTCCACTTTGGGTCTTGAAGAGCTTCTACTAGTCCAACAGGTTTATAGATGGCAATGTTACATCTCTGATAGATATCTGAAAATAGTCTTCTCCCTTTGACTGGATGACCGTCTTCTAATTTTTGCTGCCATAGTTTAGCTTCTTGCTCTTTAGGAGGATTAGTGTTTTCTTCTAGTGAGAATTTTCCTAGTTTTTGAGAATTATTCTCGTCCCATTGTTCGTTCTTAATAAAATGAACATCTCTTATAATTGTCATTTTTCCTGTTTGAGAATGGTAGACCTTGTAAGCTTTAGAAACACTACTGTAACCCACAAAGATGCCTATAGTTGCCTTCTTATTAAGTTTGTCACGTTTGACTTAAGGAACATGAATAAAACACATGCAACCAAATACTTTAAGAAAATTTATTGAAGGTTTAAACCCGTACCAAGCCTCAAATGGTGTTTTATTTTTCAAAACCTTCATTGGAAATCAATTTTGTATAAAAATTATAGTATTTGCTGCCTCTGCTTAAAATATTTTGGGCAGCTCCTTTTCGCACATATCTAGCCGTCTCCATTATCCATCTATTTCTTCTTTCACTAACACCAATTTCTTCTAGTGTGTATGGTGTTGTAAGCTAGTGTACTATGCTAGCCTCTTTGCAAAATGAATTAAATTCTGTTGAGGTATATTCCTTTCCATTATCAAACCTAAAAGCTTGAATTTTACAACCACTTTGATTTTCATCAATTCCTTGAATTTCAAGAATACATCAGCAACTTCTGAGAAGAGTTTCAAGAAAAAATCCAACACATTCTTCTAAAATCATTAATAAAAAGAACATAGTAAATGATACCTTGTAGTTGTTGGAGTACTTTGAGGACTTGCAACATCCATATGAACTAGTTGTTGCATGTATGGAGCTCTCCATGGTGATTTAGAAAATGACTTCATCTGTTGTTTACCAAATTGGCAGGCAAGACAATCTATGGTATTTACTTCCAAATCAGGTAGGTTCTTTACCAACTTCTTCTTTTGCATTTTGACAAGCCCTTGATAATGATAGTGTCTGAGTCTTTTGTACCATAACTTAGCAACATTTGCTTTTGCTGAATACACCATTTGCTCTTCTTTAGATGGAACTAATGAGAAATTTTTTCATCTCATTTTGACTTTAAACAAGTCCTGTCCTGAGGGATCTTTGATCAAGCAATTTATCTTCGAAATAAAGTTTGAAACTCCTTTCTAGTAATTGACCAACACTTAACAAATTTTGATCTAAGTCAGGTACATAAAGAATATCAGCTACTTTTTTAATACCTGCTTATGTCTCAACTGCAATTGTTCTCATTTCTTTTGCTGGAACGTGATCGTCATGGACTATTCTAACCTTTTCAACTCGAGTGGGTCTCAATTCTTTGAAAAGATCTTTATCATGCGTCATATAATTTGTGCATCCGCTATCAATCAGCCATGACTTATTTGAAACATTGCTTGCAAAACACGATGCCACAAAGAGTTAATCCTCCCCCTGTTCATTAACAACCCGAGCATCTACATCTTGTAACTTGGTATTATTCTTATAAATGATTGCTTCATGCCCAAATTGATTGCATTTGCTGCACTTTGTGTCGGCCTTCTCCAACACTTGAAAGATACGTGTCCGAGCTTTCCACAATGCTTATAGGGAGGGTAGTTTCTTTTGAAGCTACCTGTCTTATTTTTGTTGTTGCGTGCTGCACCTTCTCCATCAGTTGGTTGGTACTTCTTCTCCTTCTTCTTCTTCTTCTTCTTCTTCTTCTTCTTCTTCTTCTTCTTCTTCTTCTTCTTCTTCTTCTTCTT
>JAABOM020000075.1:20118780-20130665 GCA_011800125.2 Solanum clarkiae
TTTGAGCTAAGCAAGTAGCTGACTCACCTCCTTGCTTCTAAGTCCTACAAGCACCTCAATTCTCTCACTTCATTTTAGGTCCGTAATCTCCCCATTTCAACATAAAACATGTATACACTCAACCCTCGTAAGGGCTAGGCGCACATATAGCCCATTAACGCGAGATTCAAACACTTTTGAAAACCTGCGCTAGTTTAACCAAATCATGTCATATTTCATTTGTATAGTATTAGTATGGCAAGGTGTGGGGTGTTACAATTATGAAGACCGCCAAGATGCCCGATGAATGGAGGAGGAGTCCAATGGTCCCATTGAACAAAAACAAGGGGGATATTCAAAATTGTAACAATTACAGGGGTATCAAGTTGTTAAGTCACACTATGAAGGTCTGGGAGAGAGCGATGGAGATGAGGGTGAGAAAAGTAGTATCTATTTCAGAGAATCAGTTTTGATTCATGCTGGGGCGGTTGACTACTAAAGCAATTCATCTTGTTCGGAGGTTAGTGGAGAAATATAGGGAAAGAAAGAAGGATCTGCATATGGTGTTCATTGATCTCGAGAAGCCCTATGACAAAATCTCAAGAGATGTTCTATGAAGGTGTCTAGAGGTGAAAGGTGTCCCAATGACATATATCAGGACGATTAAGGACATGTACGATGGAGCCAAAACTCAGATAAGAACGGTGGGAGGAGACTCAGAGTATTTTTCTGTTGAGATAGGACTCCATCAAGGATCTGTGTTTAGCCCTTTCTTGTTTGCCGTGGTGATGGATGAGCTGACGCGATCTATCCAGAAGGAGGTTCCATGTTGTATGCTATTTGCAAATTATATAGTACTGATTGATAAGACTCGGACTAAAGTTAATTATAGGTTGGAGGCCTGGAGACACGCTTTGGAGTCCAAAGGATTCAAACTGAGCAAGATTAAAACAGAATACTTGGAGTGCAAATTAAGTGTTGCGAGAGATGAAGCAGACATTGATGTGACGCTTGCCACTCAACCTATCCCGATGAAGGAAAACTTTAAGTATATGGGGTCCATCATCTAGAGTACTGAGTAGTGGCGATATCGTCGATGATGTCACATATCATATTGGGGTAGCATGGACTAAATGGATCGGAGACTTGCCTTTGAAATATTGTATGATAAGAAGATACCACCTAAACTCAAAGGTAAGTTTTACAGAAAAGTGGTTAGACCATCTTTGTTGTGTGGGGTGGAGTGTTGGCCAATAAAAAATGCACATGTTAAGAAGATGCATGTCGCAAAGATGAGGATATTGAGATGGATGTGTGGTCACACCAGGAGTGACGGGATTAGGAATGAGACTATTTGACAGAAGCTAGAGGTGGCCATGTGGCTGAAAAGAGAGAAAAGCGAGACTGCACTGGTTTGGACATGTGCAGAGAAGAAGTACTGATGCTCATGTTAGGAGGTGCGAGAGGTTGGTTTTGGGAGATATACAGAGGGGTAGAGGTAGACCAAAGAAGTATTGGGGGAGTGATCAGATAAGATATAGCGAAACTTGATCTCACCAAGGACATGATCTTAGATAGAAAGGAGTGGAGGTCGCCAATTAGAGTAGTAGGCTAAGTGGTTGGTAGAGTTAGGTGGTTGTATAGCTTAAGGTATAGGAGGGTAGCAAGAGTAATCGTGTTTTACATCATGTATTGTCATTATCTGTCATGTATGTGTTAATTTTATCATAGTTACATACTGTCATATGTTGTTCGTTATTAGTCGCTCTTTCTATTCCCTTTCCTTTCCTTTCCTTTCCTTTTTGTCATATGTAGTTTATTCTAGTTATGGGTTTTTGAGACGAGGGTTCCCAGGAAACAGCCTCTCTACTTCTATGAGGTAATGGTAAGGTTTGCGTATATTCTACCTTTCGCAGACCCCACTTGTGGGATTCCACTGGTATGTTGTTGTTGTTGTTGGTAAATTTAGTGATTAAAAGTACTACAATATATGTTGTTCTAACTATTTTTTGTTTTGAATGGATTGTTGTCACTTTTTCTCTATTTTGAATGTATCACTGCTTTTATTTTTGTGTATGGTTAATAATCGAACCACCGAACCAAAACTGACAACAACCAAACTAGTAAATGTATAATATAATGGTTCAATTTGGTTTTGATAAGTTAAAAATCAATTAAGTTGGTTTGATTTTGACCATTAATTGATCAAAACTGGCTCGTGAGCATCCCTATGTGAAGTGTAAATTATAATTTATCTCATAGAAAATATAAAACTTCAATAAACATTAATTTTGAACTTTGAATAATTCAACTATTTTGAACATTAAAAATAAAATTCAAAAATTAAATTAATTTGAGACGAAGGGAGTAATAATTAGTATAATTATTTTATTATATTAGTTTTATTACTTTACTATTATTTAGTATTGTGTTATATTTTAAAATACAATTTGAGGGATAAGTAAATTAATATAAAAGATATAAAATTTAAAAATAACTATACTTTTGATATATTAAAAATAAAATAAAAGTAAAAATCTATTTTTGGAAAAGATATTCTTGACTTATTTAACCGATATTCTTCCTTCATTAGATGTCGTTTTATACGACTTGTTTGTATTAAGGCACCTTAATGCATGAAAATCATATCTCAAATATACCCAACAATATTCTCATGTCATTTGAAAAGGAAAATGACAAACTGTTTTTAAATATTTGGGAGTATATTTAAAATATTTGATCAAAGTTCATATAATTTGATTTCTATAAAAAAAATAGTAATAAGTAAAAATGAACGAAGGGATATGTACGTAATCAAAAGTTTAGAATAGAGATTTAAGACATGGTATTTGTTTTTTATTTGAGTTGAGTTTATTCTTTTAACAATAAAACAATAAAATTAATGTATAGTATTCTTACTAGAAAGCTCAACGTAAAATATATTATGGGAGTGAAGTATTGCAAGTAAGCATATGATAATATAAAAAATACTTGTAGTTAAACATAAGCAAATCATAAATATAATTACGATAAAATTGCTAAAATATAAGTAACATTTTCTTTTCGTAATAAAGAGTTTATAATCTTTTCATAATATGTAAAAATATACCATTATAATGAGTATAATATTGTGAAGTTTTCAGCTTTTACTCTTTAGATTTGTTATTAAGGTTTTCCAAAAGTTGATAAGGGGTAAATTCAAATACATCGCAAAAAGTTATCACTTCACAAAAAAATATAATTATAATAATAATAAATTGAAATATAATTAAATTTGCTTTTTAGCTACCGTTTATTTCTATTTAACTGTGGCTAAGTAATTTTGTTTTTTATTGGGAAAACTAAATTTGTACCCTTTTAAAGTAAATTATTTATATTTATATACCCCTTTACTTTTTGTACCTTATATTATTGAAATTTTATCCCTGATATTAAAATTTGCGCGCTGACATCATGTTGACGTCAGCACCTACTTGTATGATGTACCAATAGGGTATACATATACCACAGGGTATCACATATTATTAATATCAATCCTATATGATACCAATATGGTATAAATATACCGACAACATATATAATGAATATATTTTCTACTAATTTAGAATTTAATAATTTTTTTATTTATTTCTTATTTATTTCTTTAAAAAAAATCTTATATACCAGTTGGGTATCAATCTACCGCCAGAGTATCATAAAGGAGTATGCTCATTCTATATGATATCGCTATGGTATATATATACCGCCATGGTATATATATACCGTCAGAGTATATTTCATAGTATTTATGCTGACGTTAACATGACGTCATCATGTGAAATAAAAAGGGATAAGTGGGTAGAAAAGTAAATAATTTGGATAATGGGTCCATTAAGGGTAAATAGTTTTGATTGAATCTATTAAGAGTAAATAATTTCAAATTAAGTCTATTTTTATGTACTTTTTCTTTTTCTATTTCTAATTGGTCAAAATTTGCTTTTACTTTTTACTAGCTGTGATTTAACCATAGCTAAATAACTATTTTTTAAAAATATTTTTTAATAATTAATAATTAAGTAGCATATATATTATGTATTGATGTAATATAGATAGTGTATAAACACTTATGGATGTTATACGAATGATGTATAAACATGTATATATGATATATAAATAATTATATAGTATATATGTAATATATACCGACATCTGCATAAACAGTTATATAGTGTATATCTAATATATCAATATTATATAAATAGCTATGTAGTATATATATAATGTCTTGATATTATAAAAATTATGTATAAACATGTATAATATCATTTCAATGGTATATAAACATGTATTTGTAAGTGTAAATTGTGTAACTAGGCAAATATAGATACATATTTATATTATACCACTATATTTTGAAAAAATTATAATTTATAGCTATAGTTAGGATTTTATTGCAATTTTCTCTCTGCTCTCTTCCCCTTTCTCTCCCCTCTTTTTGCAATCTCTTGCCAGATATACAAATACATATGTCTACTAGTTGCATATATATAATTATTTGACAGATATACATATACGATCGTCTCTCTGCCCTATCTAACTCGCCTCTCTGCTCCTCTCTCAACTTCGCCCGCCTCTCTCCTCCCACTCCAAAATTTACATGCCAGATATACAAATACATATGTATATCAATTACACATATACAATTATTTGATAGATATACATACAATTTACAAGTATACATTTACAGTCACCTCTCTTCACTCTCTACCCTCACTCGCTCACCTCTCTCCTCCCTCTCTCGATCTTGCTCACTTTTGTCCTATAATATATATCTATGAATCGTAATTTTAGCAAAATATAGTTATTTTTTGCCTTATTATGTTTCAAGTGTTTGCTTTTTTTAAAAAAAAATTCTCTACTTATAACGTACAAATAATTATTTAGTGTATGTATAATTTATCAATATTGTATATATGTAAATAACCATGCACAATATTTATGTAATGTATCAATATTTATTTGACTATCATATGTTCTCACCTTAAATAAAAAGAAAATCAATATAAAATAATAAAATAATATCAAATTATTGTGTTCAATTTACTTCACATTTTTAGAAATCCTTTCAAAAGAATCTTGGTACAAGAGTTAAACTTAGTACGGCCTTTCACCCTGATGCGGAAGGCCAAGCGAAAAGAACTATCTGTACATTTGATGATTTGCTTAGGTCTTCAAGGTGGTCATATTTTTCAGACCTCTTCTGCTACTGATGTTGACCAACATATCGATTGTTATTGTGCGCCTTCTCGCAGAAGAAACTGGGTCCCATAGCAATCAAAAAGCTGCGGCAAAGACAATTAAAAAATGAAAATTTAGCCACGGTTTAATGTATTAATTACATTAAATGTGACCTTTTTATTCAAATTAGGCTATTTTGTAAAGTTGGGTCAGAAAAATAGTAAAGAAATATTATGGACTGTCACCCAACTCTATTGTCATATTGATATCATGTCAATATTATATATGAGTGAGTTTAATGCTCTATGATATTTCATTAGCATATTGATATCCTATTGATATCATATAATATTGAGCTAATTTATTTTTTTTAAGAAATAAATTAGAAATAACTAAAGAAAATAATTAAACTATAAATTAATAGAAAATATATTCGTTGTGATACTCTCTCGGTATATTAATACCATATCAGTATCATATAGAACTGATTTTGAACCTCTATGATACTCTGTCGGAATATTGATACCCTATTAGTATCCTTTGTGATACTTTATTGATATATTGGTACCCTGTCACTATCAAGTAGGTTGGGCTCTTTTTAAAGAAATAAATTAGAAACAATTAAGATATGATACCATTAAGGTATCACAGAAAAGCCTGTTGCGATTCTCTGTAATACTCGTTCAGTATATTAATACCCAATCTGTATCCTCCACGATACTCCATCAATATATGATATCCTATTGGTATTATATAGAGTGTAGACTGAGTTCAACATGACGTCTGCACATAATTTTAAATGGTAGACAAATTTAAGGGTATTAATTGTAATTAATTAAAGATATAACTGTAAAAGGTTATATGAATATAAAATAGTTTAGGGAAAATTTCATATATGAATGTAAATAGTAAAGACATATATGTATTATCATTATATAAATGGTGCATAATCGTATATCAATATTGCATAAATAATTATAATATAACAATGTTGATATTTATTTGACCATCATGCATTTCCACCTTAGTAAAATAAAAGAATAAGCAAGAAATAATGAAATGACAAAAAAAAATTCACAAAAGAAACTGAAACAATTGAAAAAGAAAAAAAATTAAAAAGAGCAAATAAAAAAATTTAACATTGTCAATTAAAAAAAAATATTATGTAATAGACAAATGGACAAAAAGCAAAAGGATGTTAATTTACCCACAATCTAAAAAGCAAAAAACGAAAAGAAAAAAAAACAGAAATAACAGATGCGATAGGGGGAAAGAAAAAGGAGAAGAAGGAACATGGCAGAGGCCAAATGACCGATACACAAATACACAATCATTTTTAAAACAAATAGTCAAAAGCAGTCGATTGGCCAGTTTATGTAATTAAAAAAATAAATTATTTTTTATATAAATAATTTTTTCCAATGGCCCGTGGGTGTAATTATTCCTTTATTAAAAACAGATAGATATGAATCAATTAATTGTTCTGGTTGCTGGAATTATCCATAGTTAGCCTTGACTATTAGTAGTACTTCTTTATTTCATAAACCTAAAAAAAAAAAACTTTTTTTAAAAAAATCTAAATCTGATTATCATAATCTTCAACTTATTTTCTTGGCTTTAAAAGTCAAACTTCATTAAGTTTGTTTGCTACAAATACCCGCTAACACAACATCTACGTATCCTCCAAGCAAAAAAAATAAAATAAAATAAAAGCAAAGAACCATGGCTAGTACCAAAGTTGGTGTCCTCACTCTGCTCCTCCTATGTGGTATTTTCTTTTTCCCACTTATTATAGATCTTCCTCTTTTCATTCAATTAAAAAAAAATACTTTAAGATTTTATTATTATGTATACTGGTTAATTGTTTTTGAAACAGTTTTGTTGGTGGGAAGCAATTGCAAAAGATAAAATTTTGTCAGCCAAATATTACTTCCGCAAATATGTTATACTAGACAAAACTTGAAATTAAAGAAATAAAATGAGTCAAAGTTTTCTTACACAACGTTTTAGATCGCTTATGATTCTCATATCAACAAAATTTATATTGCTGTCCATAATAATTGGTGATTATTTTACATAGCAACAGAACAAGTCATATCATGTGGAAATTAAGAAAACTGAGCAGGCAAGAAGAACCTCTGCCTCTTGCTTTTAATTCTGTAATTGGATGTAGAAGGGGTTATAGCAATTCTACAAAGGACTACTTTGAGTGAGCGTTTGAGAGAATTCATGCAAACATCTTTTGCGCAATTGTCATTGGGACAAAGCGTAAATATACCCTTAATTCTCCCACCCAAACTAGTTATATCAGCCTCCATCATTGTTAATTTCAGATTCTTAATCGCTTGTCGTAGCTCTGAGAATAATTCAGGCCGATCATCGCAACAAAATGAGGCCTTAAGAATCACGCTATCATTGCTCTTGCTCATGCTCGTGCACCCTTTGTTTTCTTCTTGCTCAATTATTACTTCATCAATGTCTGTTGGAGTATTTAACACTTTGCTGATTTCAGTTGTTTTTCGTTTCAGATCCTTAACATGATTAACTACACTTGCTAATAGAGTTGCCTTATCCATCTGATAGAAAGAGGGGTAATGACGAAAAAGGAATTAGATAATTAAGTAATCAAATCACCGCTACAACTAATTCTACAAGTTAAATCCCGAAAAATTTGGTGCCTTCCGTCTATGTATGTTTACCTTTTCACAAGTTGGAATGAGTTTTCGGAGAGTAGAAAGCTGAGCATTAATTCTGTCTCTACGCCTTTTTTCGGCTTCACTGTGGCTCCTAGAAGCACTTTCAGCTTGATCAGAGCATTGATAAGGGTAATTTTGTACCAGTGGGAGTAAAAGAAGTGAACCTTGATTGAGATCAGCAGTTTCAGGCCAATATTCTGAACAAAAGGAATTCTCCATCAATTTTCTCTTTTGTAATTACTTCTCCCCCTCTCTCCTCAATCTAAATGAAATTGATACATCTTTTAAAGAGATTGGGTGTCACTATTTGTAGTTATTCAATGACTCATGCTGATTGGTCTAATTTACCTTTTTAATTGGTCATGTGAAAATCATATTTGGATTTTATCAATTATGACAATGTCAATTCAAGAAGACCATTTTTTCCTGAATTCCCTTTACCAACATAGATATAGGATCTTTAAATGTGCAGGGCATTTACATTTCTACGACAGTATAGATGTAGAAAAAGAACATGGCCATTTCCTGGTTCACCTACTACTGATTTTGGAATACTAGCAAATAAACAGAATCAGGCAGAGGTGAATTAAAATTTGAAATCATCGTTTTGGCTCTTTATGTATCTGTTATTTTTTTTATCCACACATGTATAAATATTTTTTGTTGAATCGAATGCATTTAGTTTAGATCCGCCTCGAGAATTAGAGTAATGGATTTCCATTTATGGATAAGTATAAACTAAAATATCATGATTAATTTGTATCATATGTCCAAGACCTTTTTCCGCGTTTTTTCAATCACTAGATCATTTACTCATTGATTATGAAGTAAACATGATAAAGAAGAAGCAGATTAGATATTTTTCTGTACTCAAAAGTATGAATAAAATTGTCCTTGCACAAGAGGACAAAAGAGCTTCATGTACAATCACCCATAATTCAATAGTAATAGGGTCACAATTACTCTACCTGTTGTAACCTCAACCATAACAAAAGATTGACAAGACAAGCAATCTACCATTTCCCCTTTCCCTGTAATCTTATAGAAGAACGTGTGGTCTCACGAAATTTTCTAGGATTTGCTATTTTGTTCTGTTGTTTCCATTTTTCCCTTATCTTGGTCCCATTGATTTGTGTTCAATTATCTTGTCGGTGTCATGGAGAATGTGGCTATGATGATACTAAATCAGTGTAGATAAGGAAATGGATGAGCACGCGAGGAAAAATAACATGAATGTGCAGGCAACACAGTACAATAAACAAGCAAACATACTGTGCATTTTACTTGATCAGTCAAAAATCAAAATCCAAATATAAGGCAATTAGGCAGTTACATAATATAGTGTTGAAGAGCTGCATTTTTGTATTCAACTATACACGGCCAGCCCTACTTATCTGAGATCTTGGATTTAAATGAACCTTAAACTTGCGCCAAAAGAACAATTCTTAGCCATGATAAAGAAAGTGTGTGTCCTGCACAGAACTCTGCTCATCTCAGGTGCTTGTGGATGGCTAGACCAGTAACATGTCCCAAAAACCCAAGGAAACCATCTACCTCAGTACTCATTGAAATGGATAGCACCAACTTTCCACACAATGTATGTTGTAGCAAACATGACTGTGCTGATGAATACAAATGAAAATACAACAAGGAAGACATCAATTCCTCCTGGAAATTCAAAAGTCCATCCTGGTTTTGGCATCCCTCTTTTGCTATCATCGAACAAATTTGTAGGCGCCTCTGGAAGTCCGGATCTCTTTTTCCCTTTCTCACTTTCTCGTAGAGCCTCAATTAGTTTGCTTCCCAGCTGAGGTTTAGAGGCCTTTGATTCATTGTACCGGCTGAGAACCCTAGCTGCCCTAAGTTTCTCTCTAGCTGTCAATGGAGATCTCTTCAAGGTTGGTTTTGGGTTGGAGGAAGATGCTTCCTGTTGCACGTTTGCGGAAGTTGCAGACTCATTTGAAAATTTGGCTTCTTTTACTGTTATCTCATCTTGACCACTGGGCTGCACTTCCCCCTCTGTTTTTGAAGATTCAAAGCTTGATGTATTCACAGTTGGTGTAATAGCTTCAGAGGATGAGCTTTCAGCATTTTCAGATTCCTTAGCACTAACTCCCGTTTCAAGACTATCACTATTAGCAACTAAAAGAAAGAAATTCTGTCTAGTAACTGGCACACATCTTCTTAACCCCCGCATCTGAAAGGAAGATGGCAAGTGTTGAACCTTCTGCAGTGAGGCATTCCTAGAGAGATTCCAGTAGTTTGCCTGTAGCTCATTGAGAACAAATAAATAAATCACAGTGAAAAAGTAACACCAAATTCATGAATCAAGAACTGTGAGCATAACTCTCCATCTAGGTAAAAATGGCCACCCTTAATCACAAATTACTTGAGGTCTCTATATGAATAATCCATATTTATTCTGGTGTTTTGTCTTAGGTTAGGACAAACTAAACTTCGGTTAGGGATTCCCTAAATCTCATACACATCCCCCAAAGTTTTCATACAATCTCTAACCAAAAACTAGAAAAAATCGTGTTAAATATTGGACCTAATGTAAGTATGGCAATAATGATTCCTCTTAACCCAACTAGTTAGTGTTGCCTATATGGAAATTTCACTTTTATTTTATCCTGCTATTTACTAAGCTTACATTGATTCTAGAAATTGCATTTAATTGGATATAACTTCCTTCAGGTCATTTCAGATTTATGTCGTCACATTTTAACAGAACTATCATGGAGCCAAACTTACCGGTGCATAGAGGTCTACATAAAACATTGTCAATCCATCTCAAACAAATTCCTCTTCTTCTTTGTTCCCTATATGTTGTACTTGCACAAGCTATTCGATGTAATCATTTTCAATCTTGCTTGATCTCACATCTCCTAGCATCTATGTTTTCTACGAAACCTAACCAATGGATATATTGGGCCTTAGGGACCCAATGTTCACTCTTATATAAATTGTTGATCCCACCAATATATGAAACTAGCCTTTTACTTTGATACAATTCTCCTAAGACCTATCACGCAAAACTCTTGTTCAAACCCTCCACTTTAACCAGCCTATTTTGATCTGCAGTATATATATATTAATAGATCATATTAATCTCCTCAAAGACAGAGTGTAGATATCCGAAATATTTGCATTTGGGCATCACAATATAATCTAATATCACCTAAAACTCATTATTCTGACGTTGCGATAGTATCCACATTGGCATATCTCCACTAAAATTGATGGACTTCAATAAGAAATCAAGAAAATGTTTATCACGGAAGAAGCGTCCAAATTCAAGTCCAAAAGGAATGGGTCACATGGAGCCCAAGAGAAGGGGCCCTACATGGAGCCCAAGAGGTCGCCAAAGAGTTAAAAAATCAAGTCCACATGGTCTGATTTGCAAGCCCAAAAGGCGCTAAAACTTTTGATGTCAAAAAGTGTTGAATTGGATGTAGATTTTGGGTGTAAACAGCAAATATGCACTTTTCCCCCTTATTCTTGCTGTGCAGTTTTTGGAATATTTTTATTTAGTTTCCTAGTTTAAAGTTTCCTAATTTAAAAGTTCCCTAGTTTAAAGTTTCTTAGTTTAAAACTTCCTAGTTATTATTTTCATAGAAATAGGATTTAAATCGCATGCTATTTGGGATAGGATGAATTTTTTGTTATTTTCAAGAGAAAGGGTTAATGTTATTTGAGAGGTTTCTCTTTTACATGCCTTTGTGCGTGGTGACTACGGATTTATCTTACAACGTTATAACAAGGTTGCTTTAAGAGGTGAGATTAATTTTTAACTTGATATCTTTGGTTCTTATTTGTAAATTAAAGAAGTTCTAGTCTTGTACTAATTGTTGTTTCTAATTTCTTTGAAACACGGGTCTGGATCACTTTTGATATAAGCTCTTAGAGTACCAGACTAAGTTCTTCTTTCGCTTCTTCTCCTTCTTCCTCCTCCGCCTCTTCTCTTCTCCTTCTTTTTGTCTTTTCCCTCTT
>JAABOM020000075.1:20136871-20160559 GCA_011800125.2 Solanum clarkiae
TCAATGCAACTTTCGACGCTCATCATGGGTCATCCGGAAACAGTCGCGCTATGTTTTTAAACATAGGAGTCAGGCTGTGTACATCCGACCCCCCCTTACCCCGCAATGGGCGGGAGCCTTTGAGGTATTGGGGTAATGTTGTTATTGTTGTTGTAGTAATAATTAGTTATTCTTTACTATAATCCTTCCTAATCCATATGTATATACAATCTCATCATGTAAAGCATGTTTTTTTTTTTTTTTTGCACAATTTAAAATGATGAATTTTGTAATATATGAATTTATGGGTCAAATTTTACATTTAAAAATAATTATAATCACAACTTGAAATTTGAAATTCTACTATTTTACAGAATTTGAAATCTTAATGTAATGACCCTCAAGGTCATTTTTGGCATTCTCGACAAAATTATCATTTTGCCCTTCTAGAAAGTTGTCTTGGGTCATTTTTGTTTGAGTCTAAAAGTTGGATTTTGAAAACCTTGTAAAAAGTTATGGTTTTGCTGAAGAAAGAGTATTTAAAAACTTAAAATTGAAAATTTCGAGTTTTGTGGTCATCTTGAGTTTCGAGTGCCAAAATGCAATTTTATTGATTCCATCAACTCCAAGATACAAAATCAGATCTAGGAGAACTGACGACATTGAATTTGGAGTTAGAATAGAAATTTTGGACTCAAAGTTGCATTTTCAATTGAATTCGGATCATAATTTGACTTTGGTCAACATTTGGAGTTCAGAAGCTTTAATGCAAATTTCGATGGTTCTATTGAGTTCAGAACGTCGTTTTCGATAGAGTTTTATATTTGGTTCATATTTATTTGGTTCTAAATAAGTTCCGAGGGTCAAAAAGAATGTTTTGAAGGGTGTTGGTGTAAGTTGACTTTGGTCAACACACAGTCAACACGAGTCAAAACTTTTTTTCTTTTGTTTTTATTGTTGAAAATATCTCTTTCTTCGCCATTTCGTCTACTCTACTATATTTTTCTATTTTTGGAGTTCTAAAAGTTTTGATGTGCAATTTTGAGTAAGGTTTTTCATGGATTATTCATTTGAGTAAGCCTCCTGAACACTAAACCTTTGATTTTTAGTATTTAAATTATGATTTTGACTTGAATTTTTTGTTTCAACCCTCCAATTTTTAGGGTTTTCAAGAACACGATTCAAAATTTTAAATGATGATTGCTCCCTCAATATCTACTTAAATTTTATGAGATTTTCACCCCTTAACTCCATTTTTCATGTAGAACCTGATTTTGAGCTCAATTTCCAAATTCGTAATTTTCAAAAAATAGCCTAATTTTTTTATTTTTCATGTAGAACTCAATGGAGAGGTTACTTAGGAAATAAAGTCTGACATGCAGACCCACACCCTCATCTCTTAGATGCTTCAGGTACATTCCTTACTTTATGTTCGAGGATGAACATGATTTTTAAGTGGTGGATGATGTGATGACCCTGAAGGTCTTTTTCTACTTTTTTGACAAAATTATCATTTTACCCCTCCCATTAGCAACTTTGAGTCATGTTTGGTTGATTTTCGAAAATTTCATAAAACTTGAGATTTTTTCCAAAAATTGAATTTTGAGGTTTGAATTGTCAAATTTTAAAATTTTGAGTCATTCTAGGGTTTGAATGTCAGAATGGAATTCCGTCAATTCCATTAGTTTTTAAATATAGAAATTGTCCTAGGAGAGTTATTGAAATCACATTCGGAATTGTTACGTGGATTTTAGGTCCGGAGTTGGAAATTGAGTTACAGTTTGAGTTTGGTTGACTTTGGTCAATGTTTTAAGTTTCCATTCTTGGATTGATATTTTTATTGATTTATTGGTCTCGAGAGGTGATTTCAATGCTAAAAACAACATTGTCAAAAATTTTAAATGCCTCAGTTTCATTTTGATGTTTCAAGTGGTCTAAGTTAAAATTAAAGCGTTTAATTGGGTTTCGAGTCAAGGAGGTATCAAATTTAATTTCTAACATTTCTATTGAGTCAAGAATGTTAAATTTAGTCCGATTGCATTATGGCTTATGTGTATGGGGTTCTGAACGAATTCCGAAGGTTGATTCTGAGTCTTGAATTTGATTGAAAAGTGTTTTTTGTTGTGTTATGGTGCAAGCATATCTATAGTGAACGCCTGGACGCTTTAGCGACCTCGCTATAGCGAAGGCCAAGTAATTGGTGTGGGTGTCGCTATAGAGACATCAAAAAGGGGGTATTCAGACTCTTGTACGCCCATTTCAAAATATTTTCTCCATTTTCAAATTTTGTGAGCTCGGCTTGGATGTCTTTGGACTAATTTTTTGAATGTTTTTCATTGAAAAAGATATTTTTCACTTTCCTTATCATTACCCATTAATTACTCCTTGATTTTAACACAAAATTAGGAAGATTCAATTGAGAAAAAATTGAGAATTTTCATGAACTTTGAGAATTTTTATGAAATTGGTGATTGTGAACTCATTTTAACTCTATTCTCAAATTGATTTACGCTGGTGGATTTCTAATCATGAAAGGAATACTTTCATCTAAAATTTTTCAAATTTTGACACTGATTTTCTATAGTGAATTTTTAGATGATTTTTTCCTTCCCCCGAATTGTTTGGTTTTGGTGTTGTTTGTTTCGTATTGTGATTATGAATTTGTTTTCAAGTAGATTGTGGTGCTTCAGATTCATTTCGAAAGGGGAAAGCATTAATTTTTGGAGCGATTGATTGGCTAAACTGAGGCAACTCGATTCTAAGCCTTGCTCAATTTATTGAACTTAGTATTTCTTTTCAATGTCAAATTTGGGGATTAGTGAATTGTTCTAGTGAATATGATTTGAGTAATGGGGATGTGAAAATGATGACATGTGTGATTTGAATTTTGAAATTATGTCTAATTGTGATTGATCAAGACTTGTGAATTGATATTGTGAGTTTATAGTTGCTGATCCTTGAGGGTCTGAAGGATAACTCTAAGATGGTATGCATGCTCTTCCTTAGTACAAGAGTAGATCAGGATATCATCTATGAACACAATAATGAACACATCTAGGTACGACCTCAACACCCTGCACATAAGATCTATGAAAGCTGCTGGTACATATGTCAGCCCGAAGGACATGGCCAAAAACTCATAATGACCATAACGGGTTCTGAAAGCTGTCTTAGGAATGTCTTTCTCTCTAACATTAAGCTGATGATACCTAGATATGAGATCTATCTTGGAAAAACAGGTAGCACCCTGAAGTTGGTCGAATAAGTCATCAATCTTGGGAAGAGGATACTGTTCTTAATGGTGACCTTGTTTAGCTGACGGTAATCTATGCACATCCGTAGAGAACCGTCCTTTTTACGCACGAAGAGAACTGGAGAACCCTAAGGTGAGACGCTTGGTATAATGAAACCCTTGTCTAACAGATCTTTCAGCTGCAACTTTAACTCTTTTAGCTCTGAAGGAGCCATACGGTACGGAGGGATGGATATAGGCTGGGAGTATCTGGAAAAGTATCTATCCCAAAGTCTATCTCCCTATCAGGAGGGACTCTAGGAAGATCCTCAGGAAAGACTTATGGGAATTCATTCACAACTGGGACAGACTGAAAAGATGGTGCCTCAGCATGAGAATCCTGAACTCTGACTAGGTGGTATATACACTCTTTGGAAATTAACTTTCTGGCTTTAAGATAGGAGAAAAACTGACCCTTAGGAAAAACTGAGCTACCCCTCCACTCTAAGACTGGTTTGTTAGGGAACTAAAATTTGACTACTCTGGTTCTGCAATCTATGGAGGAATACCCACCATAAAGCTAATCCATGCCTAGGATGACATCAAACTCTACCATGTCTAACTCCACCAAATCATCTACAATGGTCTTATGATAAATAGAGAGTGGACAGCCCCTATAGATTCTTTGGGCTAAAATGGACTCTCCAGTAGGAATAGCAACACTGAAAGGCTCAAAAAGACGTTTTGGATTAACCCCAAACTTCACATCTACATATAGGGTTACAAATGACAAAGTGGCTCCTGGGTCTAATAATGCATAGACATCATAAGTAAAGATTTTGAGCATGCGCGTAACTACATCTGGTGAGTTCTCCTGCTCCTGTCTGGTGCCCATGGCTTACAAGCGGTTTGTGGCCCCGCTTGTCCGTGTTGTAGTACCCCTGTGAGATAGCTTACTCTGCGGTGCTGAAGAGACTGTCTGTGCTATGGTATCTCTCATATTCTACTTTCCCATAGGGAAATCCTTCAAGAAGTTCCCCACTTGACCACATTTGAAACATCCATTTGTGCCCATAAGGCACTCTCCGGGATGAGACCTACCACACTTACCACAAGTAGGATAACGGTTCGCTCCCTGAGCTACACTACCCTGTGACTGACTGCCCAGGAACGTGCGGTGCAGTGGACTCTTCTCATTCCTAACTCTCCATGCAGGTGCACTAGCGGATGAAGGTGCTGGTCCGGCAGTCTTAGGCTGAAAAGATGAGTGACTTCCACCTCCGGTCCCTCTCTTGCCTGACTCCTGGCTCGATGTCTTGGCTTCTTTTCTCCTGAAATCCTCCCTATCCTGCATCTTCTCCTCCTCTACTTGTTGAACATATATCATCAAACGAACTATATCCATATCCCTAATCAACATCGCATTCCTTCCCTCTCTCTTAGTCATTCGAGAGAGCCCGAACATAAAGAGAACCATCCTAGTATGCATGTCTGCCACCATAGCCAGAGCGTAACGGGACAATTTAGTAAAATTGAGGCTATACTCCCGTACACTCATATTCTCCTGCTTCAAGTTCATAAATTCCCTTACCTTAGCCTACCTCATCTCTCTGGGAAAGTACTGTCCCAAAAAGGCCTCCTTAAACACTGCCCAACTAGTAGCTAGCGCCCTATCTGCCTTGCTCCCTTTCCACTAGTCAAACCAGAG
The DNA here is from genome assembly GCA_011800125.2 of Solanum clarkiae. NCBI lineage: Eukaryota > Viridiplantae > Streptophyta > Magnoliopsida > Solanales > Solanaceae > Solanum > Solanum clarkiae. The sequence continues at coordinate 20,141,791 of JAABOM020000075.1, forward strand.
CCTAGCTACCTTCTTGAGCTGGTAGGCAGCCAACTTAACCCACTCATCATCACCTATACGCATCACCTGAAATACCTTCTGAAGCTCCTCAATGAAGTTCTCAGGATTTTCCTTTATATTGGACCCCGTGAACTCTGGTGGGTTCATCCTCAGAAACTCCCTAACTTTGGCGGTATTCTCCCCACCATTCCTCCATCTCCTTAGAGACCTCCATGAGCGGTGACTGTCGGAGCCAAAGTCTGAATGGCCTAGCGAAGCTCAACATTGTTAATGTCTGTCTGCTGAGGCTTCTCCACGGGCACAGCTGGGCCTCTAGGTTCTTCAAGAATTCAGCCAGGCTGGTTTGCGTTTCTCTTGGCTGGCGCCCTCTGCCCCTTATTGGTCCGGTAGCTCTGCGAGTAGGCATGATCTTAAAAAAACACAGTGTGAACACATGAGCTAGAAGGGACTTAACAAAGATATACTCTGAAGCACGAGACAAGGAATAACAATCAATGATGACACTTCCTAATGTCTCGTAGCCTCCCTGTTATAGATGTGGCATGCTTCACACCCATAATACGGACTCTACTAGAAATGATTCCATAGACTCCCTAGGACTCTTGAACTCTGTTCTCTGATACCAAGTTTGTCATACCCGAGCCTACACCGTGGACGTGGCCGGCACTCGAAAATTGTTTTTGGTCCCAAGTAAACCACTTGTCCTGGCTACTTACTCAGTGGAAGACAACAATAGTGGAAAAGCTATATAAAAGCAATGACTAATCAAGAGTGTTCTGCACAACTGAATTTCAAAGCTTAGAAGCAATGTCTGAATATAACTGGAAACTGAAATACTAACACATGGTCTATGGAACCTCTACTAAAATTGTCTGAAAGGACTACTGAGACAGGCCCCAAGTAGACAGAACTAGAAATGAAAACAGAAATGAAATAACATAACTCATAGCGCCTCAGGCTGAGAAGAGGCCTCAACAATAAATTAATAGCTGGCAGGTTCTCAATAAAGTGGCTACTGAGGAAGTCTGTCACCTACGTCTGCATAATAGAATGATGCAGGTCTTAAGGATATCAGTATGTGGTATATACGGTATATAAGATGGCCAAAGCATTTAATCAGGATATCATAATATATCATAAAAGACATAATCATAATTCATCAAAGAAGTAACAATAGTCATAAGACTGGTATGTTGGAAATAACATGCTGAAAACTGACAAGTATAACATAAATTCATAGCTTGGGGAATTTATCTAACTGACAACCACCACTATGAGCTTCGTGGCGATAAAACGTCTTCCCCATGCTGCCAGAGTCATCCCGTACTTTTCCGGGGTAAAGAACGAGGATGTCACGACCCAAGCCTAGGGTCTAGATGTGACCGGCGAATAGTTTCCCGAAGGAACCCCAAACAAGCCTCATAGCATATCATTACACATCCTTGGTCAGTAAAGCAATTCAATGACATTTGAAGAATGGAAATAAGGGCAAAGGGGATTAAGGGAGAACTTATCATAACATAGAGTGAAATCAATGCATCTTAAAATAATGTAAATCAGCCCACAAACATCATGGTAATATCCCATCATAGGCAACTCGTAAATTATATCAAAACTTCACAATAGTTCATAGATTTCATAGCTTGAATCATGTAAAGTCTCAATAGATAAAGATTAGCTCATAAAATAAGCTCAAAATAGATATTCATACGTAATCAACAATTTTTGATAAAATCCCAACATATTTCATACTCATATTTCATATAATAGATACACATAAGAAATACATCTTGAAATCATACAATTTTCATAAAAAAGAAATTGGGCTTCATGGGTGAAAGGAACCTATGAATGAAACACAAACACACATAACTCCTACTAGGACCAAGGGATAACACAAGAAATAGCAACTCCCAGACCTATCAAATCACCATACTCAAGACGTTGGTCACAACATGGCCTTATCTAGAGTCAACTAAGTCATAACAATAGAAGAGAATCTACTCACTATCCCCGGCAATAGCCCACTAAATCAAGTGGCTTCTAATATCCAGTGAAGTCAAAGGTCTAGGCTACTCTCTAATCACCTTCGTCTTACTAAAGTCCACCTCAACACCATCAGCCGACAACACACAACCTAGGAAGGAAACCTCTTGCCACCAAATTTCCCATCTCACCTATTTAGCACCCAACCTTCTTCCTTGAACTTGTAGTACTACCTCAAATGATTCACATGCAGTACCTCATTAGGGAACGAACCACGTTTATCATTACTAAAACCACCATAAACCTCTCCCAAGCCATATACCACACGCCCTAGCATAGCCTTTCCTGCAGGAACAACCACAATAGATCCAGTGCGCCGAATCCATTCGATTTCTAAAAAGGATTACTAATCCTTAACTTTTCGAGGAATCCTTCATCAGTGGTTGTGAATGACTGATTTTTGCAAGTACTCTTAGTCTGACTTTTAGCGGTAGTCAGCTGTCCTCGTTCTCCTCTTTGAATTACCCTATTGAGTCCGGGTCGGCTGGGTGAGAAATGGTTCCCTCTTGCCAATAAACTTTCCCCGGCCTTCGATTAACCTTACTCATAAAGGGTCTTACGGTCGGGAGAACTACCTAACTAAAGAAAAATAGTGTTCTTCCTCAGAGTAGGCGTGGAGAGCTTTTTGCGGGGAAACTTGCAAGTACAGTTTGGGCGGAGGCAGGCGTCGACCCTACCTTATGAGTATTCGGACTATAACAGTTCCGATGAACAGTCACTCACTTTTGACACTTATACGATTCCAGTCCCGCTCCTCGGCTTGAGCCGAGTGGCTTTCCGCTCCTCAATCTTATTCTGTTTCTGATCCTGCTTCAGATTTACTTTCATTTGTGGAAACAAGCCCCTATTCCTGCAGAATTCTAAAACTACAGAACCAACTGGTTCCACACCGGGAGAACAAGATCCGAAACTACAGAAGTAAGAATGGGAAGAGGAAAAGGAAATCCTACAGGTTGGATTGCTCGTGTGTCCAGGGGACAAATCCTATTTGAAATGGATGGTGTGAGTTTGTCAAATGCGTATTAACCGCTAATGCACCTTTCTTTTATCAAATCTCAGGGACATGGTATACTCATGGGAAACCATTCATTGTTGCCGATACCGAGACTATATTGGTTGATGACGTTCATACGCCTTATGCTGCTGGTCTCTTGATGGTTCATCCCGGTGAAGAGATCAATGATCTGGACTGGATCTTGGATTGACCGATGGATTAATCCATCGAACCCGAGGGAGCTGGAGGATGAGGCAGGGACTTCAGGCACAACATGGTGTCAAGGTAATAGCTATGAATAGTCATCGACTTCCGGGAAAGAGTAGAAGAATGGGACCTATTATGGGACATACAATGCATTACAGACGTATGATCATTACGCTTCAATTGGGTTATTCTATTCCTCCCTCTTTTTTAATAAATAAGCCCCGCGGGCCCTTCCTGATAAGGAAGGAAAGGACTTTAGGTCAAATTCATTTTTGGATCACCTTTTTCGGGGTTAATATGACCCAAGCAAGGCCTGGAGTGAAAGAGTCTGGGTCAAGAGATTTTCCCCTGTCCTTCCTTTCTATTCCTCGGTAAGCGAACCGTGGGAGCATGGGGGGGGGGGACAATTAGCTAGAGCAGCGGATGAGATAGTACCGGAGTCATTCAAAGATCCCTTCTTTCTATTCTGCCTGGATCCGGTATCATAAGTTATATCGTTTCGACTTTTTCGGGAAAACCCATTTTCGGGTAAGCGCTACTTTCAGGCTCTACTAACTGAATTCTAAATTCCCGGCTCTTAGTCATCGCTTTAATATGTCTTACCACCCCCTAACCTATCCCTATCGGGAAAGACTCTTTCCTCGGGTGAAGCTGTTCTTGCTTGTTTTTTGAGTAAGAATCACAGCCTTACCTTATCTTCACCATGATACGGACTCCAAGTTCTTATGGCAGAGTACGAGGAGATTTATCATCAATATGATGATTGGAATGGAAACGTTTACGAAGGGTCAACCCCTCGGATTTTTGAGTTCTTGGCCTCTATTCACACTTAAACATCATATGCTTGTGTGGATAGCTACTGAAAGGGTGTATGGCACGACAATGGTTCGCGAAGCATCTGGCTTACCGGTAATCTCCCATTCCCGCCGTCGAGAGACTTTAATAACTATAGCATGCCAGAAACGGGGAGTTTTCTTTTTTATTTCATAAATGGACATGCTAGATCATATATCTATATACAAATAGATAGAGTGGTGCGCCAGCGGCGAGCAGAAGCAAGGTTATTAGATACCTCAGGAAAGCCCAGCCAGAACCACACGTGCAAGTTTCCCTGCATGTGGCTCGTCCGTGATAACTTCTTCGGATTTGCGCTAGAGATCTTACTCATGAGACTTATAGGCATAACCGATGTACTAGTTAAACCAAGGGACATTACTCCAATATTCAAATATCGGAAAGGATATTCAAGGCCTCATCTATCACCAACGACAAATCTGTAACCAACCAACTTAGATTCAACACTTCCAATTCTCACAAGATGAAAAATGGGACCCCTTAGAGACCAATTGTACCTTAAGTAAAGAATGGACCTACCTCCCTTGCTACCACTTGACAACCTCCCACTCAAAGACGGGTTCATTAGGGAGTCAAAATCTAACTCTCTAGGTCTCACCATCCATGGATACACAACATGCATGAAACTCTTCCATTCCAAGTACAACATCAAAATCCACCACATCAAATCCAACAAACCACAAAGCAAGACCTAATGCAATACAAACCCGAATCAACACCCATGAACTTTCTAGCAACAATATACCTAACCAAGAAAATAGACACCAAAGATCCACACAACCACTTGGGCACACAAGAAGCCCCCACCATCAACCAAAATAATAGAGAAAAAAAGTGAAACTTAGATCCATCAAAATCAAAACCTTCTACTTAGCTTCCTTCACCTTCCTCCTTGAAGCAGCATGATCAACTAAAAGAGCAAAGAACATTCGTTAGAGGGGAAAGCCCTATCTCACTTCTAAAGAACAACATAGACCATGAAGAATGGAAACATTTCCTAAAATATCTCATAGTCTCCTACTCATAGTTGTGATGCGCAATACAACTATGAATAAGACTCTAATCGACGTGATGTGTTGGACTCTGAGGATCTATCAACCTAGTGCTCTGATACCATCTTTGTCATGGCCCAAGCCTAGGACCTAGACTTGACCGGTGAATGAGGAACCCGAAGGAACCCCAAACAAGCCTCATAGCATATCATTACATATTCTTGGTCGCATAGAGTCAAGAGATAATAGAGTCAACTTATAGCATAATACATAGCTTTGTCCAACAACACCTTTTACATAGATAATGACGAGCGACAAGACATACAACCGGGCTCACCATCATAGTCATAAGTTTACAATAAAGTTAAGAGAATCTTAATACATAGCATAAGAGAATAGTCTTTGTCCCCGGAATGGAGGACTTAACAAGGCTAACTTGAACAATCCATCTAGCCAAAAGAAGAATCAATAGGAGCTTGGGTCCCTACTTGGTGATATCATGTAGGCAAGACTATGCGTTAGTCCGTTTGAATGTACTAAGTATGTAGGATGCAATGCAATAATAAACAAGCTTCATAATCAAAATGCATACATTAGACAATAGGCATAGTATAGTAATATGGCATGTATGATCGATGCATAAGTAAAACATGTTAGGATAATTCATGCTTATATAAGATATCATATGTGCAGAAGAGACCAAGCTAGAATCCCAACTTTGGGTAGGAGGTGTCGTTCACACCCAAACACCCTGGTGGCAAGGTACTACACCCCTCACATGGTTGATGTCATTCACACCCGGACATCCTAGTGGCAAGGTACTATACCCCTCACATGTTTGATGCCGTTGACACCCGGACACCCTGGTGGCAAGGTACTCACCCCTCACATGGTCGTCCGGGCACTTATGCCCCCGAGACTGGACATGGTCTAATACAACACATTATGTAAAACATACATATATATCATATCCATAGGCTCATTTCATCATTAAAACATCATACATATCATATCTCATTCTTTAAATCTTCAATTTCTGAAGAAACCATAACCGGATATTTTATTAAGCACTTGGCGGGTGTGTAATGAGTGTAAAGGAGCATGCAATTTAGAGATTAAATCATGCAGGAAAATCAGTGGTAAAACCTTTAATCAACACCTTACGATACCCCCCAAGACATTCACATCAAAACTCCTCATCAATTCCAACACTAGATCCAATATTTGAGGCTCAAAACATGCTAAAACAACCATACTTTCATGAACCAAAATCACTGTGTAGTAGATTTCTCAATATACAAGACCCACATGTAAAATAAACTTTAAATCAGGTAATATTAATTAAAAGGGAGTTTAGGCACCATAGGTGGAAGGACCCAATGGTTCAACACCACATACTTTAGCTTTTGTGAAGTTCTTGAAGAAACCTTTAATGGAGGTTTGAAGCTTGGGTGAGGTCCTTGAAGAAATTCTTGAGATTGGCCTTGAGTTTGGGACTTGAATTTAGGGTTAGATTTGAGTCTAAGTGTTTGGGAAAATATTGGAGAGTGTTTTTGGATGTTATGAGGGTGAAATAAGACTTAAGTATGGATAAAAATATGTTTGAAAAATTTGGGCCCAACACTTAGAATATCTTGGACTACACTTAAAAACTGTCAGGTGACCAAAAACACATCTCCACATCGCAGAGAGGATTTTACACTATGGCGTGTCCAAGGCGTGTCGCGGCGGCATTGCAGAAAGCCCTCTGGAATTTGTCACTTAAAAACTTGTAATTGCCATTCTTTCGCTCTTAAATCGAGGTTAGACCCTTTTTCACCTAATTTGGACCCCCTGATCACATATATGAAGCCACATTTTTGAAATAATGAACGAATTTTTAGATATAAAGAAATCAAAATTGTAGGCATTCCGAGGCACCTTTTTGGCACTTTTGGGGGTCGTTTCAATATCTCCCCCTTGGGAACATTCATCCCCGAATGTAGAAGAGACGTACAAGACAAGAAGAGTCATGAATAAATCAGCCCTAGCAAGAATGCAACATTACGTTTAAAACACCATTTTCAAAATCTGAACATAAGTTTAAAATCATCAGGAACTGTCCAACTTAAACATGAATGCATATGAATGACATAGGGGCTGAAATGTAAGACTTGAAATCATAAAAGGGACTTGTCGTGTTATCATAAGCTTGAATACAATAAAAAAGATACGGATATTACTCCTCCATGCTCGCTCAGGCTCCCTGAGAGACACATACAAATAGACGACTCTTCCCAAAGGGCCATGAAGGACACTGCATCATTATCAATCAACTTCTCCACTCATCCATCCAACACCCCCACCGAGACCTTCTCTTAAGCCAACTTATCCTCCTTAACACCCACAACCTCAAAGTGTTCTATAACACTAGAGTCACCAACACATCACATCCACCTAGAAGCATGAAGAACCGGACGAACCATATCTACACCCATAAGCAATTCTCAAACTTATGCAATCTTTCCAACCTTCTCTACACTCTATAAGAACTCACAATCCTCAACTCAATTGTCAACCTTAAACTCATCTAACCCACTTGGTACCATAGACCACCATCTCTCCTTTGGGAGACAACCTCCACTCTAACATTCTTTTCCACCCAAAGCTTCCAACTCTAATAAGGTGGAAATCAAGGCCTTGCCTAATCTAGTCCTCTCAACCCAAGACGATTTGGAACCATTGAGAACCCATACAACCATTTTCAATTTCCTTCAACCTAACTCCCTATCTAGCCGACCGATGGACTCTACTAGGCATCTCATTACCACCATTATCCACACACTTTAGGATATCTAGAGCACCAATCACAACACTAGCCTTATCAGAAAAATCGATGCACACTCATACCATAATCCCTAAGGAGTTCTAACAACCTTCTTGCTATCCTCAACTCGCACCTATCACATTTAGCAACCAATCCCCCAAATGATTCACAAGCTCTAAATAAATCAATACCTTATCACTAGAACCTACCACAAACATAACAAGATAGGGTTTTAAAACCATATTCTAAAGACCCATAATCATAGTCAATGTATCAATCAACTGACCAACTCCATCGATACTAATAATGCTCACTTGGGGACAAAGCTCAACAAAAGATCAATCTTAATGAAGTGACTAACCCTTTATAATTGACCACATAGATCAACCATCCTATTACAACCTTACGGGTTTTACACTTATTGGAAACATGTTATGCAAATAGCCCAAACTACCCCAAGAATCCCAATATCACAAGCTAAGTCGTCATCTCACAAGAATACTTATACTATGCATGTACATACTTTCAAAGAGGCAACAGTCATTTTCCAATTCATTTAAATGCATAATTGGGTTTAAAAGTCAAACACCAGTCATACTAATTCATACTTACGTTCAAATGCCAAAATCATAATTTCATAGTCATGATACTCATGCATAGGAATAGCTCATTCAGATACAAAATGGTGCAAGCACCCAAAATGCTGAAAGAGCCAAATCAAAGACATATGTGATCACAATATTGTCAATAACCAACCTTTTATCAAAATCATACCATAAAATGAAATTGGGCTTACCCATAACATAATTTTTTTTTCAAAATAATCTGTATGCTTTGAACAATGAGGAAATGACATGGGTAATTAAGACTTCATTTAGAATCAACATTTATAATATAGAGTTGAAGTGAAAATATAATTAATTCTATATTTAAATCCATAGTGTAATCTCTCATGAATAAATAATTTCAAAAGGGGAACATACATACTTATAACTTCATAAATCCAAAGTAAATCCTCATATAACAGTTTAAATCACATTAAAATAATCAAATAAATACTACCCATGCATCAATAGAATCTTAGGAATCATAATATTCAAATTCCAAATTAAAATAAGTAAAATCTATGTAGGTTTTCTTGAAAATAATTTTTTTTGAACAGGGCTTAACTTCATACTTGCATAATCATAGATAATTTCATGAATGCATAACATATTTGATAGCCTATATTCATCATAAAGTCACTTGACTTGTAAAACATGTACATCTTGAGAATTCTTAACTTGGCATTTCATCAAACACTTGGTGGGCACATATGAGGACATGCATAAATCGTGCAAAATGCAAGAGTATAGATCATGAAATAGTGAAATCAATGAATCTTAAAATCATGTAAATCAGCCCAGCAACATCATGGTAAAACCCTATCTTGGGCAACTTGTAAGTCATATCAAAACTTCACAGTAGTTCGTAGATTTCATAGCTTGAATCATGTAAAGTCTCAGTAGACAAAGATTAGCTCATAGTATAATCTCAAAGTATATATTCATGCATAATCAACAATATTTGACAAAACCCCAACATATTTCATACTCATATTTCATAATAATAGATACCCATAAGAAATACCTCTTGAAATCATCCAATTTTCATAAAAAGAAAATTAAGCTTCATCGGTGAAAGGAACCTATGAATGAAACATAAATACACATGAATCCTACTAGCACCAAAGAAATAGCAACTCTCGGACTTATCAAATCACCCTACTCAAAACGTCGGCCACAACATGGCCTTATCTAGGGTCAACTAAGTCATAACAATAGAAGAGAATATACTCACTATCCCCGGCAATAGCCCACTAAATCCAAGAGGCTTCTAATATCCGATGAAATCAAAGGTCTAGGATACTCTCTAATCACCTTCGTCTTACTAAAATTCACCTCAATACCATCACCCGACACCACACAACCTAGGAAGGCAATCTCTTGCCACCAAATTTCCTATCTCACCTACTTAGCACCCAACCTTCTTCCTTGAACTCGTAGTACTACCCTCAAATGATTCACATGCATTACCTCATTAGGGAACGAACCACATTATCATCACCAAAACCACCATAAACCTATTAGGGTAAGGACTAGAGATCTTACTTATGAGACTTATAGGCATAACCAGTGTACTAGTCAAAGCAAGGGACATTACTCCAAAATTCATAATATCAGAAAGGAAATTCAAGGCCTCATCTATCATCAACGACAAATCTATAAAGAACCAACTTAGATTCAACACCTCCAATTATCACAAGATGAAAAATGCAACCCCTTAGAGATTAATTGTACCTTAAGTCAAGAATGGACCTACCTCCCTTGCTACCACTTGACAACCTCCCACTCAAAAACAGGTTCATTAGGGAGTCGGATTCTAACTCTACGGGTTCTACCATCCATAGAGACACAACATGCATGAAACTATTCCATCCCAAGTACAATATCAAAATACGCCACATCAAATCCAACAAGCCATAAAGCAATACCTAATGCAATACAAACCCAGATCAACACCTATGAACTTTCTAGCAACAATATACCCAACCAAGAGAATAGACATCAAAGATCCACACAACCATTTGGGCAGACAAGAAGCCCCCACCATCAACCAAAAGAACAGAGAAGAAATAGTGAAACTCGGATCCATCAAAATCAAAACCTTCTACTTACCTTCCTTCGCATTCCTCCTTGAAATGACATGATCAACTAAAAGAGCAAAGAATATTTGTTAGAGGGGAAAGCCCTATCTCGCTTCTAAAGCATGACATAGACTATGAAGAAGGGAAACATTTCCTAAAACGTCTCATAGCCTCCTACTCATAGTTGTGGTGCACAACACAACCATGAATAAGACTCTAATCGACGCAGTTTGTTGGACTCCAAGGATCTATCAACATGCTCTGATACCATTTTTGTCACGACCCAAGCATAGGGCCTAGACATGACCGGCGAATGAGGAACCCGAAGGAACTCCGAACAAGCCTCATAGCATATTATTACACATCCATGGTCGCGAAAGTAATTAAATGACATTTGAAGAATGGAAATAAGGGCAAAAGGGACTAGAGGGGAACTTGTCATACCATAGAGTCAAGAGATAATAGGGTCAACTCATAGCATAAATACATAGCTTTGTCCAACAACACCTGTATTACATAGATAATGGCGGGGGCCAAGACGTACAACCGGGCTCACCCTCATAGTCATAAGTTTACAATAAAGTTAAGCGAATCTTAATACATAGCGTAAGAGAATAATCTTTGTCCCCGAAATAGGGACTCACCAAGGCTAACTTGAACAATCCATCTAGCCGCAAGAAGAATCAATAAGAGCTCTGGTCCCTACATGGTTATATCATGTAAGCAAGAGTATGCGTTAGTACGTTTGAATGCACTGAGTATGTATGATGCAATGCAACAATAAACAAGCTTCATAATCAAAATGTATACATTAGACAATAATCATAGTATAGTAATATGGCATATATGATCGATGCACAAGTAAAACATGCTAGGATAAAATCATGCTTATATAAGATATCATACGTGTAGAAGAGACCAAGCTAGAATCCCAACTTTGGATGGGAGGTGCCATTTACACTCGGATACCCTAGTGGCAAGGTACTACACCCCTCACATAGTTGATGTCGTTCACACCCGGACACCCTGGTAGCAAGGTACTCATCCCTCACATGGTCGTCCGGGCACTTATGCCCCCGGGACGGGACATGGCATGATACAACACATTATGTAAAACATACATATATATCATGTCCATAAGCTTATTTTATCATTAAAACATCATGCACATCATATCTCATGCTTTGAAACTTCAATTACTGAAGAAATCATAACCGGACATTTTATCAAACACTTGGCGGGTGTGTAAGGGTGTAAAAGAGCACACAATTTAGAGATGAAATCATATAGGAAAATCAGTGGTAAAACCTTTAATCAACACCTTGCAACACCCCCAAGACATTCACGTCAAAACCCCTCATCAATTCCAACATTAGATCCAAGATTTGAGGCTCAAAACATTCTAAAACAACCATACTTTCATGAATTAAAAATCATTGTGCAATAAATTTCTCAATATACAAGACCCATATGTAAAATAAACTTTAAATCATGCAATATTAATTAAAAGAAAGTTTAGGCACCAAGGGTGGAAGGACCCATTGGTTCAACACCACATATCTTAGCTTTTGTGATGTTCTTGAAGAAACCTTTAATGGAGGTTTGAAGCATGGGTGAGGTCCTTGAAGAAATCGTTGAGATTGACCTTAAGTTTGGGACTTGAATTTAGGGCTAGAAATGAGTCTAAGTGTTTGTGAAAATATTGGAGAATGTTTTTGGGTGTTATGAGGGTGAAATAAGACTAAGTATGGATAAAAATATGTTTGGGAAATTTGGGCCCAACAATTAGAATATCTTGGACCACACTTAAAAACTGTCAGGTGACCAAAAACACATCTCTACGTCGCAGAGAGGATTTTACACTATGGCGTGCCCAAGGCGCGTCGCAGCGGCATTACAGAAAGCCCTCTGGAATTCGTCCCTTAAAAATTTGTAATTTCTATTCTTTTGCTCTTAAATCGACGTTAGACCCCTTTTCACCTAATTTGGACCCCTTGATTACAAATATGAAGTCGAATTTTCGAAATAACGAATGAATTTTTAGATATAAAGAAATAAAAATTTTGGGCATTCCGAGGCACGTTTTTAGGTACTTTTTGGGATCGTTTCAGAGGAATTAGGGCAGTGGATCCATCCCATAATTGGCCATCTCAGTGGCTAAAAGGAAGGTACCATAGTACAATCCTATCCTATGCTGGCTACATAGTTTATGAATTCGAGTAATTTATTCTACTCTCACCCATATCGATGCTCAATACCATCCCCAAAACCTTATATAGCTCATACTTAAGACTTGAAATTCTTAAAATCTGTTTCTCGGGAACTTAGCCCAACTTATTGCTTAGCTTTCCCATATGACTTCTTTAACTTAACTGAAAACTAGAATTAATTCAGTGACTCAAAACATACTAAATTTTTTCTTGGCTAAAATGCAAAATAAATTTTTAAAATGCACATCTTGAACATAGCTCAAGGGTACTCAAACTAGTCTTCCTTTTCTTGAAATAGTATCAAGATGTTCAAGAAAATCAACAATAATAAATCTTGATCATAATTGAATATGAACTTGATAACAATTCTTGGATTGGATGTTGTAGAGACCAATATTCATCAAGAATCTATGAAATTTTCCATGAAATTAAACACACTTAACAAAGTTCACTGGAATGTAGTATCAATCAATGCTTGCAAGTTCATGGATGAAAACTAGCTTCTATTTCTAACGATATTATCAAAATAATACTTTTAGGTGGCCTTACATACCTTGGAATGACTTCTTGGAAGATTGAAGGGATTATCTTGAATGCCCAATTGTTCTTGATCCTATGCTTGAAGTTCTGGGAAGGGTTACCTTGTTTTTAACGTATGGATGTGAAGAAAAAAAGTGCTTTTGAACTTTAATTGACTTAAAAACTGACTTAGTTTAGGATATGGGGTGTGGAAAAGTCAGATTTTCCCTTTCCCACAAAAAAAATGAAATTGCTCCTTTCTTACACTAGCCGCGCACTAGTGCTTTTTTGCACTTTTTCGCAAATTTTTTACTTTTGGTAAATTTTTGAAAAATCCCCAAGTGTGGTTTCATGTCCACTCGGCGTTGCGAAAGGGGTGCGGAAACCCCACTGTTTTAAGCATTCTTTAAAAAAAAAATCGCATTTTTTTGAGTTAAAGACAGATCGAGACCATTTTTCGACTCAGTTTTTCGCCCTAATCGCAAATTCGATCTCGAATTTGAAAATGGAGCAAAGGAAGACACGTTATGCGCAAGGTCAATTCTAGGGGTATTTTCGTCATTTCAGGGGTGTTACACATCAAGTCCCACAGTCTTGCCTTATCAAGCCAACACAGTTGCCCATATAATTCATAAATATTTCTCATACTTTTTCATAGTTCTTATCTTTTAATATATTATTTCAAAATTTCACTTAGAATTTTGAATGTCCAATAAAGATTGTAATCCATAGATATTTATAATTTTAACAAAGCTCAAATAAAAAAAAAACTAATGGTAAAACAAAATTTTAAAAAATAAATACTCAAAAAAAAAAATGTTGAATATTCGTTCCTCTATTTTACATTGGTTTAGACAACTAAAACACAAAGTTCTTTTTAGTTTTTCTTTAATAATTAGTCATGTAATTAATACTAATTATTAGACTTAATTTGGCATAATTTAATACTTTATGAATATGCTCATTTTCATTATGAATGAATTATTTTTTTGCAAATACTTATTTTAAGCGATTTCATCAGTATTTTTATTGAATATTTTAGTGTCGTCACCATATCATATTTTGTGTTATTTTATTTCTTTTAAACACCTTGGATGTTTTATCCTGCTCGAACTAAAAATATATTTGAAACATAAATAATATATACTTTTGTATGAATACTTAACTGGAAAAATCCAAACTAAACCAAAAAATTGAGAAATTCGAAAAAAAAAATCAGGGTTGAAAAATCTGAAGTTCATTAATTTGATTTAATTTATAAATTTAAAAAGTGGACATATAATTTGATATTTTAAGAAAATCAGACCAACCGATTCCATATATACCCCTAACTGGAATTGTTGAGCCAAAAGCACACGCTTGACTTAAAAGAAAGAGCTGTAGGTACTTCAAATGGATTGATTCTTTTGCAGGAATCATAATCTTGTATGCATTTAATTGAATATATAGAATTGTGATGCAAAAAATTGCCTCTTCTAAAAGGAAAAAAATATATTACAAAGGAGATATCAGCACCGTATGACACAACAGAATGGTTATTTGCCCATCAGCAATCAACTGCAACCTGAAAGAATGAAGGGAAACAGCCCTAACTCTAACGGACCCAACCGTGTGCTTCGCTAGTGATCGTTGTTTACAGCAGTATCTGACGTGACATTGGATTAGTAGGGACCCATAGGTGGCATCCCAAATGGAGGCATTCCCATTCCACCCATTGGAGGTGGTGGGGATGGAGCAAAACCTCCTCCCATACCCAGCATTGGTGGAGCAGGCAAAGCCAGAGGCAGCAGCTGCGCATACATATTCTACAACCAAAAGTGAAGAGGTTCAGCAATGGCCAATTTATCCGCATAAAGGCATGCATTTGATGTCACACTTATCTAAACCTTACCAAAAGCTTTTGCAATGTTCGTTATGTTTCAAGCTATTAGCAGTAGACTACGGAATTACTTGAAATATAGATTACAGAATACCTGCTGCTTCATAATGTCTTTCTCTTCATTCTCTTTGGCTTTTGCTTCACTTTCAGCTTCTATTTTATCTTTTATCAGCTCATCAACCTTGCCAGTATATTCACGAATAAACTACAAGAGAGAGAGGAATCAGAAATCAGTTAGCAGATTACGGTATATATCATTATCAAAACTAAAGCAGACAGCAAAACGATTACTGCAAATGATAGAGGCTAGGAGGCTGTGATTCTTGCTCAAAAAACAGACCGAACGCCTTCGAGTTATTGGCTCGTAGCAACAATGATGTGTGACCTGCACTGCATATTTATATTTCTTACATTATCATAGTGAACTATACACAAAATAATCAGAAATGGGCTCCAGAAGAGAGACAATAAGAATATCAGGTGAAACACACCCAAGGGGAAAACAAAACCCTCATTATTTTTCTGACAAGTACAAACAGGTTTTTCCAGCGAATCAGACATCCTTGTAGCCATGACAAGGATACACTACCATACACATCCACCAGACAAGGCCAATAAAAACTTAAAAAGGGCAGAATATCCACAATGAAAACGAACGCAAATGATTTTTCTCCTTGAAAGAAGATAAGTAGGCTAACAGACACAGGGTTAGGATGGAGAGTCCGTGTACCTGTAACAGGTAAGGGAAAACAAAGTCGATCATATTATTCATCCAAGCTAGCTCAAGGGCAACATCCGGACGAATCAAATCATAACATACAAACAGGCACGACGCAAAGCATTCTCTCTTTCCCTGCAAGAGCACATAGCACGAATTCAATGCCTGAATTCATCCATCAATTTGGTATAATATTCAAATTTTAACAAACAACTGACTCACAATTTCAAAAATAAATTACAAGCTAGACAAGTATAAACCAGTGCAATGTAAATGCACTCCAAGTTATACATAGAGTTTTCCAGACCAGAAATATCAACTTCCAAGTAAAATATGACCCATTTCTCCGGAGTCTTTCCCAAGCAATATATACATTGTGTCTGGCACCCCGAAATTTATCTCTACTATCATATCCATACCATGAGTTGGTTCTTTCTAAGTTTCTCGGACTCTTCACTTTTGGTGCCGCACCCGTGTCGACACGACATGGGTGTGCGTGTGGGTGTGGGATCCGTGTCCGATTTGGTCAACCGGTTTCGGCTACTTTGACCAAAATCGATGGGGAAAGTTTTGGACGGTTTTAATGATTTCTGTAATCAATATAAAAGGAAAGGTGAAATTGAAGAAAATGGAATACCTTTTTATGGTAGTGGTAAGGTCTGCATACATTCTACACTCCCCAGACCCCACTTGTGGGATTTTACTAGGTATGTTGTTGTTGTTGTTGTTGGAATACCTTTTATATAAAAATCTCCATGTCACGCCTTTTCTTTTAATCTCCTTCCAGGATTCTCTTCATGTTTTCCACATAATATCTTATAATTTAGGTTTTATCACTCTATTTTTAGATATTTTGATTCTTTTTAGGCGAATCACTGCACCAGTATCCATACATGGATCCATATCCCCGAATCTTGAAAATTAGACCATGAAGGATCCGACCTTTGGATCCGTACCCATATCGGACACCCCACCCAAGTCTGAGCAACTTAGGGTTCTTTCATGTTCCAGGATCGTTTCTTTTTGAAGAGGTCATTAGTGTTCTTGGGAATCCTCCAACATTATACAATTAGCCCAATTATGCCAAGATCTTCTTCACCAGCAATACTATTAACTTGGTACATTTTCTGTTAGTACTTTTCTCACTTGGGGCATCTCTAACCCACATAACACCAAATTGTACACTAAAATAGTGTCAGCACCAAATTTTACACAAAAAAAAGAAATACTTTTCCTTCTTTTCATTATTATAGTATTATTATTTCTTGTTTCCTAAAACAAATTCTTTTTTAAACATTTACCATATATAATTCATATTCTTTTCTTTTATAGTCTAATATAAAACTATTTTATACCATAATTTTTTAAATAATTTAAATTGTTAACAAATATTATATTTTATACATAATATGGATAATACAACCATAATTAAATAAACATTACATAAATGAAAAGTTTATTTTTAAATTCTAAATAAATATTCAACTTTCAAGATCACTACATTGCTCCCACAAATGATTTATTAATGCATTACGTAGTTCAAAATGAGCTTCTTTCTCCTTAATTTTTTTTTATGTCAAACTAGAAATTGTTGAAATCGATAATTTTCATTTAATGCCATTTCTACTGTCAGAGTTGAACCTTCCAACACATCTTGAATTGGTGCATTCTCAATTATCATATTGCGAATTTCAATTTTGATGCATTTCAATTACTACTTTGTTGAATGTTTATTATTTTCGTTATTTTAAAGAACGTTGTATTATTTGCCTAATAATTTATGTGTGTGTTATTAATTTTTGTGAAGGTTAATTGTAGTTATATCCAATTACAATTTATAGTAAAATTAGCATAAATTTAATTTTAAAAAAGTCATATATAGAAAAATCAATTTATAAAAAGTAAAGTTAAATTTTATATATAAAATTAAAAACAACAACAACATACCCAGTAGAACCCCACAAGTAGGGTCTGGGGAGGGTAGAATGTACGCGGACCTTACCACTACCTCATAGAAATAGAGAGGTTGTTTCCTAGGAACCCTCGTCTCAAAAACCCATAAGCAGAATAAACTAGATATGACAAAAAAGAAAGGAAAGGGAATAGAAAGGGCGACTAATAACGAAGAGCACATAACAATATGTGAACACGATAAAAAATATTACATAAGAAATAATTAAATATACAAGAGATTTAATTAAAATTTTAATAAATTTTTTTATAATAAAATAATATTAAAATATTTAATAAAGTGAATTGATACGATGAAGTAGTGTTACATCAAATTTAGTAAAATGGTGTGGTGTAGAATTTAGTGTTGGATTGGAGCTCCAAAACACCAAATTTTACACCAAAATAGGATTTGGCGAAAAAATTTAAGGCCTGTTTGGAAAGTCACCCTCGTAATCGGATTTGGTGTAATTGGATATAATTACACTCTCTAATCTATTTGGTTGGACAGTAATTACGTGGTCAGCAGGTAATTGGGTGTGTTTGGCAGGGCATAATTACACTCTCCAATTCATAGGGAGAGGCTATGAAGTAAAGGTAATTACATGGTGTAATTACAAGCTGATTACTTTATAATTTCTTTCTTTATTACTATTTTTTTAATTTTTTTAATAATTCTTTTTATTTTTATTATTTTAATATTTGTTACGCCGAAATTTGACCGACTCTTAAAATTAAAAATTTGAAAAATTGTTCAAAAATTAGGAATCAATTTCAACTCAATTAATTTGAGTAAAATCAATTCTCGAATTTTGAAAGGACACAGAGTTGCCACCTAATTTTGCGGATAATTAGGAAACCTTTAAATTATTTTTAAAAGACCTAACAGAGAAAATCTTTTAAAAAT
>JAABOM020000075.1:20167348-20178508 GCA_011800125.2 Solanum clarkiae
TAATAAAATATACAACATAAAAATAAAAATATATATTAAAAAATTATTAATAAAAATTTAGTTAAATCAAAAAAGGAAAAGGAGAAGAGGATTGTATTTATTTTTGAGAGGGATGAGTTAATTAACGCGGATAGTTTGATGATGTAATTTTTAGGTAAGAAAAATTTACATTCTGCCTCCGCTTCTATTTCTTGGAAGGAAAATTTTGTAGCTTCTTTCCAACATCAAAATAACTGCTTCTCAAAAGCTCTTTTTCCTGTTTGACCGAGCACCTCAAATCTTATCAGAAGCTTTGCCAGACTACCAATTCCAGCGCACATTCTCCTGTGCAAAAATATACAAACCAAAATGAGTACCTGAACAATTATTTGAAGGTTGCCTTTGATATTGATCACTAGCAGGTCCTTCATGCACTCAAGAGCCCATTCACGTGAAATAGTCCCAAAGAACTCAACCAGAGCCTGAGACAAAGAATATAGTTAAATACAAGTCCAATCACTCGAAAGAAAAAGTCAATGCAATCCACAGAGCATAATAACCTGAGGCTCAATTGCATGTGTGTTTACAATGACACGCTTGATATCAGGGAGTTCAGTATAGTGCTGCAGAAATAATACACCAATTATCTAATTTGCAATAGGATGAAAATAAATGCATATGGTGAAAACCATTCAACCTGCAGAGCCCGCACGTATAGACCAGCTTTTTCACAAAGTTGAGCAATTCGAGGCCGATCATAGTGTGAACATTCCATTTGCTAATATAGCATCTGCTACATTGGGGAAAGTCACAAGATTGATTTCCAATACCTGTATAATGAAGGCATTACAATCTAAAAATAGAATGCACAGACAGACAAAGTCTTTCTACAGGAGAAAAGAAACCTTAGTCTGCAAAAAACCATGCTCTGGAAGGTTAGGTTTCAGAACATCCAACAAAAATGCTGTTGCCTCGCGGATCATGTTCCTCTGATGACAAAAAGAAAAGAGAATTACATCAGCTATATTTGCACCCAGTAGAGATGGTAAATAAAACTTCTAAAGCGCCCAGTTTAAAACCCTTGGCAGAAAAAATGTTGGAGTGAACTGTGTCAGTATAATACTAAACAAGCATTTTGACATCACTAAGAAGCCAATTAACCTGTAGAAAAAGGTCAGTGATTGTATTGTAGTCAACTGGACAACCGCCCTCCATTTGAGACATCATCAGTGCGAAGTTAACAGCTCCCTGCATATACAGACACAATAGTTCACATTAATCCAGCACCATAAAAGAAGTTGTGTTGATTTTTGCTTCAAGAAAGAAGCAATTTTACCCACATCAGGGCAAAATTTCAAAGAGATGTCATAGAGGGAAACAATCAAAGCAATTGTTCTCTTCAAAACATATGTATGTGAAAGCCCAAACTGTTGAAGATTCAATGATTATCACTTTTGTTAAACCATTTCCCGCATACCTGAGGATCAGATCGAAGAATTGTTTGAAGGAGGAACAGATAGTCAGGCATATACCCAACCTACATCAACAAAAACATTTATAATTACCAACCTCAAATACAGCCACCATAGAAACGCTTGAACTAAATAAAAAAAATGATAGCTCAGGCCAAAACCAAATAAACATGATGACCAGCATAAGTGCATGACTAACCTGCTTGGAATATATCAGAATCTTGTCAAACTCCCTGCGGTCAGCGAAAGCAGCAACAACTTTTGGAGTTGCTCTTGCTTTGATGTATATCTTCAAGGCGAGATCATTATCAACAGTCTACAACAAAAGGTTTACAGATGCTGTCGGCACCCTAGGCTATGTTAAAGAGGGAAATCAATTGAAGTGGTGAACAGACGAAAACTAGTAACATTGAATTCTAAATTTAACCTTTACAAGGTCACCAAGTTCCTCAGTGCACTCCAGCTTATCCTCAGCTAACCAGTTCTCCAAAAGGTTCTTCTTATTTTGGTTGACAACAAGTCGTGACAGTTCTAATGACTCAAAAGCATTGAGCTTCCCTTTTGTCAAAAGTGTCCCAAAGTACTGCAAAAGAGGAGGTGTTTGCCCTGGTTGAGCAGGAACACTCTGAAAATAAAGACAAAAGACATAAATACAGTGTGCATAATCCTTTTGTACTATAAGACTAAGGAGTAAAATCAGTTTATTCTTGAAACTAAGTTTTGGTGAGCAAAAAGTATTGTGAGGGAAAAAGTGTCTTGGTAACAAACCAATACCTGAAATTTGGCAACAGTATCAGACGTACGGAGTATGCCCTGAGGTGATTCCGCAGCAAGCTCAGCAGCCTCCTTGTACTTGGTTTGAGCAAACAATTCTTGGAAGCGCTGGACAACCTGCAACAACATTAATAGATGTAAATCCATTGTAAGGAGCAGAGAGCAACAAAATTTCCAGATGTCAATTCCATCAGAGTCAACAGCTTCTGATAAGATAACAGCTGAACATTGACAATAAAGTAAGAGGCGTTCTATTTTATTTTTGACCAATGAACAAAGTAAGAGGACTAGCCACGTAGAATCTACCTCTAGCAGCTGATCTCATAACAATCAATCTATTTTCGTACTTCTTTAATTATAAAAGGAAAATTTTCAAGAGCAAAAACCACGCTGCAGAGAGAACTAGTTACCAGACTTAGAAGGTCCCACAGGGAAGAGATATTGTACACTAAAGAAAAGAGCACTGGGAAATCATTTCAAAACAATGATATACTGGAGAAAATATATCAACTTACCAAATTCTCAGCACCGGGAAGGTTTCCTCTTTTGGCAAGATTGACAGCAAGCTCCAGATTGTTCAACTGCAACATGGGTAAAAATTTGACACCTTACAAGGGTTCATCCAATATTTACACTTCCAGAAACAAAAATTATCAAAATACATGATTGCAGAATGCAAAGAAAATAGACTTACTTGGCCACTAACAAAAGGAACAATAGTTGCTTCATTTACCGTGGCTAGCAACACTTGGCCCCGCCTGTTGATGGCATAGAAACCACCAACTGACGAAGCTTCAGCAGTCAGGAAAATAGGGTCTGGGCTAATCCTATTTCTGTATACTGCAGTAGCTGTTTCCAGGTCATAGACGAAAAGAAGCCCAAGTTTTGTGATGACATAAATTAAACTATACTTATGAGATATCTGCGGAAGAAAAGAATAGTTATGTCAGAGGAAACAGAATTCACAATACACAAACACAAGATCAGTGTTATCAAAAGCAAAAAATGCAAAAGAACTCTAAGCTCCCTTGGGGCTTTAAGTGCAAACCACCAATAAAGCATGGCCTTTAATGGAAAAAGGATCAAAGCGCGAAAAAATACAAATATATATGGTTAATAATTATAAGTATGAATGGCAAAGATTGAAAACAACTAAATTACGATAAAATATAATATCAATTGTTTGGTGTCGCCTCTTCAGAGGAGACTAATTTGCAAGGAGAAGTGTGTCTTAGAACATTGATGACAACACTGACGCGCACATTAAGCGATGCGAAGCCATCAACACATTTTGAGACTCGCTTTAGGGCCTAAGCACGCCTTTGACAACACTGCACATGACAACGCAATAGAACAGGATAGGCAATTGATACCTGCATGGAAACTGGGAAATCATCAGCAAAATCTGGAGGGAAGAAAAGATCTGCCTGTTTTTTTCGTAAACGAAGGTTTCCCTGCAAACATTACCATATTAGGAATACGACAAAGTTATATCAGGCAACTCTCACCACAATGTCAGTAAGAAAACCTTCAAGGATAAAATAGTGGTAAAAGGAAAATAGGGCACAGCATATTAACCTGGCTGAGCTCCCAGCTCAATGACATGCAATTTTGATATAACCTGTCCAGCATTCAAGGATTTTGTGGCAAACGAAATGAGTATGGAATCCCTATCACTTCCAGGTACCTGATTAAATACAACAGTTACAGCAGGAAAACATCGAAGTAAAGCTAGCAACAAAAATTAAAATAGTATAGAGGAGCTTTTCTCACTCTGAATGATGCAAACGATGCAGCATGTGCCTCTAGAGATTGACTTCGCTGCTGATCCACTGAATATAATTGCATATTTCCTTTGACCAGTTGGGGCTTCTAATGACATGAAGGAAAATGGTAAAATCAAATTAAAGAGAATGTCTTCTTTATACATTGAAATTTGGGAGAAATAATCAAAACAAGTAATGTATCCACCTATAACAGATTTCAATGAATGTTTAAAAACCCAGTCGTTAGAGCTTTAGATTTTCCTCTCCTTTCCTCTTGCCCCTCTCTCCCCTGGTGTAGAATTTACCTTGTTAATAACCTAATTTTCAGCCCTTCATCAACGTCATCTAGTGCATACAACAAATGACCACTTTTGGTAGGCTGCTGCAGCTAAAAGTATCCAATATGCAGGCAACAAATCTACTGCATCCAGTATTATTACCATGTCACTACATGCAATATTCCATTTTGTACAATACCACAATACAACAATTGAAAATCACCAACTATCAGCATGTTAAAAACACAAATGAGGATAGATAGATGAGCCCCACTTTGTGGGATTTCACTAGGTATGTTGTTGAGGGTAGATAGAGGAACAGAAAAACATTACATAACACATGCTTAAGAAAATGTAACATAACGTCAAAACCTCATATGAGCTTTCCTGGATTTCCCTCGCTGATTATACTAAGGGAAGCGGTTTAATGATAAAAACAAAATCTGCTATCAAAATAGAACATCAAAATTATCAGTAACAGCATGGGTTAATAGCACTACACACCTCTGGCGAACCTGGGGCAATACCAATCAAAACCAACCATTTCTCTGAAGGATCACAACGATAATTGATTATTTGATTATTGGCTAGATTGGCTGTTCTATCAAACATCTTTGAAGGCTCAGTATCACCTGAATAAAGACAATAAAATTCATTTTAAGGACAGACAACCAATCATCACATAAAAAAGAATGGCCAGAAAAAGTAGTATACACCAAAATAGGACCTTTACCTACTCAATCACAAGAAGAAAAGTTGGTAAACATCACCACAGGAAAAGGGGAACTGTCTTACCTTCAATTGGCCAATGATAGACTGACATTTGTGTGACGATACCTAAAATCTTCGGGGTAATCCACTTCCAGAAAACCACCTAAATATAGCATACACTTAAAGAGTTATATCAACAGTATCATAAGCTGCGAAGAAGGCAAAAAACTAATTAAAATGGATATTCATTACCTGCTCAGGCATCTGATGTGACTTCATTTTCTGCTTTGCCTCAATATTGAAAATTTATAAGTGATCTTGAGTAGTTCCTGGTACTTGAGCTTCAAGGGGAGGAAAAAGAGAGTTTTTGCTTCATCAGAAAATTGATTACAACAAAATCCAAAGTGGAAGAGTGGTCCCATCAGATTGTATTTTCTCTTTCACACATATAGAATGTATATGGATGATGGGAAACTAGATCCTCAAAATTTCAGTGTTGAAACATTGAATTAACAAGCTCTTTGAAGAAAACATCAGCAATGAACAAAAGAATCCACTAAACCCTTTAGTCCATGGAGGAAAACAAGGTATTAGTGATTTTCCAAACTACAGTCGACTGGTGCTAATTTAGAAGGCAACATACTTGGGAACCTTTAGGTAGGATATGCATGTCTGAAACAATCTGCTAGTAACAGCTGACTTATTTCATGGGTCACAAATTTTTTGAGATAATAAAAATCACATAATTGGATGAAGATTCCATTCACAATGTATTGGTTCAACCTTGCTCGGAGACTAGTGGAGAAATATAGGGAAAGAAAGAGGGACCTTCATATGGCTTTCATCGACCTTGAGAAGGCCTATGACAAAGTTCCGAGGGATATCCTATGGAGATGTCTAGATGCAAAAGGTGTTCTGATGGTGTATATTAGGGTGAAAAAGGACATATACGACAGAGCCAAGACTTGGGTAAGGACGGTAGGAGGAGGCTCGGAGTATTTTCCTGTTGAGATGGGACTTCATCAAGGATATGTATTGAGCCATTTTCTTTTGAATGAGTTGACACGATCTATCAGGATGAGATTCCATAGTGTATGCTATTTGCGGATGACATAGTACTAATTGATGAGACTAGGAATAAATTAACGATCAGTTGGAGGTTTGGAGAGATACTTTAGAATCTAAAGGGTTCAAACTAAGCAGGACCAAGACAGAATACCTGGAGTGCAGTTTTGGTGTTGCGAGGGATGAAGCGAATGTTGAGATGAAGCTTACCACTCAATCTATTCCCAAGAGAGAAAGCATTATATATCTTGGGCCCATCATCCAAGATAGTGGTGATATCGATGAAGATGTCACACATCGTATTGGGGCAGCATGGATGAAGTGGAGACTTGCCTGGAGTATTGTGTCATAAGAAGACACCACCTAAATCTAAAGGTAAGTTTTACAGAATGATGGTTAGACCGTCATTATATGGGGTGGGGTGTTGGCCAGTCAAAAACTCACATATTCAGAAGGTGCAAGTTGCGGAAATGAGGATGCTGAGATGGATGTATGGACATACCAGGGGTGATAAGATTAGGAATGAGACCATTCGAGAGAAGTTAGGGGTGGCATCTGTGGCAGATAAGATGAGAGAAGCGAGACTGCAATTGGTTGGACATATGCAGAGAAGAAGTGCCGACACTTCTGTTAGGAGGTGCGAGAGATTTGATTTAGGGGTTACGCGGAGGGGTAGAGGTAGACCGAAAAAGTATTGGGGGAGGTGATTAGATAGGATACGGCGCAACTTCATCTCACCGAGAACATGACCTTGGATAGAAAGGAGTGGAGGTCACGTATTAGGGTAGAAGGCTAATAAGCTAGTAGGGGTGGGATGTTGTTTGGCCTTGTGATATAGTAGATTGGTAGGATTAATCTTGTATTTATATTTGGTGTTGTTATTGTCTGTCTTATATATGTCGCTTTTATTTACATTTATATATATTTTCAATTTATATCTAATATCTTCTACTTTTGGGGCCTGATATATTTGAGACGAGGGTCTTCCGGAAATAGCCTCTCTATCTCTATGAGGTAATGGTAAGGCCTGCGTATATTTTACCCTCCCCAAACCCCACTTGTGAAATTTAACTGGGTATGTTGTTATTGTTGTTGACCACCATCAAATTGATAGTATCTCAACTTAAATGCAGTAGTCAGAGACCTAAAAATATTTCACAATTTCACTATATTCTCTTAAAAGTTGAGAGTCAAAGTCGTTTCTGCAGATAAAGTTTCCTCACTCTCATCAAATAAAGTAATATCTGATGGAGTCTTCCCCAAGAAAGAAACCATTAGCAGATGTTACACCACGATGTCCAAACTCACCTCCCTTAATTTCTCTTACGTTTCTTACCTTCGATGACCAAAGCTTCATATATGCACGTAGACTATACTATTTGACTTAATTACATATGTAATAGTGAATCATGTAATAGTAAAAAAGGGCAGTCAAGTGCACAAAGCATCCGGTGTTATGCCGTTATCAGTGTCTAGGGAAGGGCCGCACCCAAGGGGTGTGATGCAGTGCAAGCTGAAACGCCCCACGTTTCCTTATGGATGCCCCATAAGCGTAGTTTCCTTATATTTCAAATTGGGAATATTTAAACACCCCTCCTCGTAGCTCGAGAAAACCCTATGATGCATTTCTTTTCAATATCTCAAAATCCATGCAAAATTTCGCAAATCCGACTTCATATTCTTGTCCAGAGGGCAAAATTGCGTGGGAAAACAAGTACCTACAAGGTATACTTCATCCGTGCCAAGAAAATAATTTTTTGGCAAAACTTCGGAAAAACAGTAGCTGTCCGCAGCCAGTCCGCGACGCGGATCTGGCACGGACTAGTTCAAAAAATTTCAAAATTACTCTTTTTTACTCCAGGGCAGTTGGGTAATAACTCAATACCTATATACACGAAAATCCCTCATTGTTAAGCCGTTTTGAGCCCTAAAAGCTAACCAAAAACCCCTCAAATTCCTCTCTAATCTTCATCAAATTCTCCATCCATTCTCAAGGTTTTCAAGAAGTCTTGTTGGAATTCAAGGAAACCAAGTCAAGCCCCAAGTCCTCCTCAAGATTCAAGTGTCCCAACCTCTTTCCGAATCTAAGGATTTCATTCAAGCTTCAAGTCTCCATTCAAATCTTCTTCAAGAAAATCTCCAAAGTCAATGTATGTGGGTTTCAACCAGCATGGTGCCCTACCTCCCGTTTTATATAAATTGCATGATTTAAGTTGATTTACTTATGGGTCTTACTTACTATGAAGTTGACTATGAACCATGTTGGGATTTCATGAAATTGTGACTGTTTAAGCATGTTTTGAGTTATGAATCTTTGATCTAACTTGAGATTTGATGAATGGTTTTGATGTATATTGCATGATAGTGTTACCAAGTGTTGGTGCGTGGTTTTACATTAGATTTTCTTGCATGATTTCACTCTTTAATTGCATGGTTTTACACTAGCATTACACATCCACCAAGTGTTTGATAAAATGCCCTTTCAAGGTTTCTTTAAGTTTTGATGATCTATCGGTTGATTTATGATTCAAGTGACTCTATGATGATTTTGGGCTTTCTAAAGATATGTTTAATTCATGAAAATGTTGATGATGTTGTAAAGCCGAGTTTGAGCCCTTTCTTAAAGATTTCACCTCTTGTGAGCCCTTTAATGTTGATGTTGATGCAAGGGTAATGTTTGATGATGAACTATTCTTATGTTGAAGTTGGGCTCACCATTAGAGGTCAAGGATGTTTTAGAGCTACTCGTGTCATGATTTTATGTTTCTCATAAGTTACTAAAGTTATGATTATTCCAATTATTCCGTGGGATTAGGCTTAGCATCGATGAATGGAGGGTTTGCTCTCTTTCCTTGAACTATGTGCCATCATAGGACTATGTTATACCCTTGCAATACTAGTGGGTCCATTTAGTACACTTTCTCTTAAAATCCTTTCCGAAATAGGGCGGTACCCCGTAAGGAGGGTTACTTCATCCAAAATGGGGCGGGACCCTGTAAGGTGAAGTATGGTCATAAATCCTTTCTGAAATGGGGCGGGACCCCATAAGGAGGGTTACTTCATCCGAAATGGGGCGAGACCCCGTAAGGTGGAGTATGGTTTACCTTGGCAAGTTGCCACCTCTTTACTGGTGAGGGGTAATCATCGGGATTCCAAGTTGTAGCTCGCTTGGTCTTATATCTATGTCGGTTGAGGTCTCTTCCCACACTTATGTATTATGATCTACACAAGTTGATTGAATTGTAAGCATATTTTACTTCAAGCATCATTCATACATTTCATATTGTTATTATGCTATCTATTACTTGTGATTATGCATTTCGATTATGTTTTCTATCTCCTGTTGCATTGCATCCTACATACTTAGTACATTCAAACGTACTAACGCATACTCTATACCTACATGATGTCACCATGTAGGAACCGGAGCTCCATTTGGTCATCATCCTCCCCCATATGGCTAGTGGTAGCTATTCAAGTTAGTTGGTGAGTCCTCCATTCCGAGGACAATGTCTTTGATCTTCTGCTACGTATTGAGACTCTCATCCTTTGATATATGCTTTGATTATGAGGGTGAGCCCGGTTGCTAGTCTTGGACCCCGCTAAGTATCTATGTAGTAGAGGTGTTGTTGGACATGATGTGTAATTATGCTATGAGCCTTGACTCTCGTCTCTTGATTTTTATATGATGAAAGTTCTCCCTTAGTCCCTTTGCCCTTATTTCTATTCTTTCAATGCTATTTAATTTCTTCCGCGACCAAGGATGTGTATGATATGCTAAGAGGCTTGTTTGGGGTTCCTTTGGGTTCCCCATTCGCCGTGTCACATCTAGGCCCTAGTTTGGGTCGTGACACAAGCATTAGTGGCTGCTATATGGTTTGAACCGGTGACCTAGAGGTCACATGGAGACAACTTCACCGTTGCTGCGGGGCTCCCCTTCAAAATTGACTTATCCACTTTTAAGTATGAATATCCCAACAAAATACCAAGTCAGTTAATTCATAGATAGTACCAGCACTTCAGGTACCAAAATAGCAAACTTGAGCCAATGAAGTGAGTAATATAAAAATCTCTTAGTAAAATAATACCTTTTAGAGCCAAAATTCTGGAATTGGGATTCATAAGAGCAGAGTCTGCAGTAATAGGGCGGCGCAAAGGCTGCATTGGCATATTCATATCAATAATCACTACACTATTTTGTGGTGATGTCTCCCGGACACATATATACTTGTCTGATTCCATGGTTACATTTGTGAAGGTGATGAACTGCGGGTTGACACCTATACTTGACAACTGTAACACAGTCATATAATATCAAAATATGTGAATTTGGAAAAATCAACATAATATGATACTTTAGGTAACAGACGAAGGAATTAACTACATATTAAAGCTCTAATCTACACTCCGTACATGCTAGGTTGGGTAAGACTCTAGTAAGAGTAGCAATTTGAAGGGAATAGTATGAATTTGGCTAAAGAGAAGGACACAAATATTCAGGAAAGAGCATACTGTAAGGGCCTTTTTCATAGTGATGGGAGCATTAGCAGCCGCCATTATGGAGATCTGCGACGGGAGTTCTCAGATAAAGAAGAAACCCTCCACGTACAAGGGGAGAAGGAGATCCAGAGGGTAAAGGGTTCTTCGCACTGGGGTTGCGAGTGAGTGTGATAATGTTCGAAGTTCAAATAATGGCCAGTATGGAGAAATGAATTACGGAAAGATTGTTCACTTCTAACTACTACTGGAATATCTTATGGGGAAAAATAACTGAAATTAACCTAAAAACCCCCAAATGATGAGTTGCACTTGAAAAGTTTTATTTTAATGGAGGGATTATGCTGCTACTTTATTTGAATTGCTGTTTGGTGTGATTTTATATTGTGTCATGGTACTATTGTATAATACTCCCTCTGTTTCATATTAAGTGAATTAGTTGGTCATTTCACACATATTAAGAAAAAGAAACAAGATAAAATTTAGTCGTGTTTTTCCATTTTTACCCTTTCCAAACTCCACACACTCATTTAATACATCATTATTTCTCATACAAAACTCAACCTTAGAAACTTAATTAATGAAGGGTAAAATTGGAAAAAATTTCCAACATATCCC
>JAABOM020000075.1:20178608-20195426 GCA_011800125.2 Solanum clarkiae
ATTATTCTAAATTTAATTGTCTTCTCCCATCATTTCTAATAAAAGATCTTTGCGGGCCTCTTTCGGGCATCCTATTAGAGTGCGACATGCGTTTGCATTTTAGCAAAGAAATATGTAAGATTTTGTATTCACACGAGATTCCAAATTCATCTCTGCCAAAATATTCCATATCTCGCTCTCAAAAATAGGTAGAGCCGATGAAAGTCCACTAATAGCATTAGCCAACTTGTCTATCCCACCTCTCAACATGTCAGCCATGCTTTGAAGATGATTATATTTAGATTTTTGTTCTTGATAGGAGCTGGTGCTTCTGGATAGACATTATGTGTAGATGCATAATCAGTTGCTTCACTTTGCTTACCCTGTCCATATCCGTCAATATTTTTCAAAGAGGCAGCATTCCTATGAGCCATTTCATCTACCTCATCAATAGTCAATGGATCAACATTTGATGATTTTTTCAGATTCTTATTAACACTCCTTTTTAACATTTCTAGGCCAGTCTCAGCATGCTTTCCATTGGCTTTGCCCTTTTCATATAACATCATCAACTTTTCATAATTTCGGCAATACTTCAGGTTCAGCAATAAACATGTTTTCGATGGGATCCCATGCAAATCCACTCAGTCCACTCTTCTGGAATATGTCATAGTATCTGCCGAAGTTATTTTTAATTGTTTTCATTCGATTGTGAATTTTCTCCTTGTTAATATCTTTGTCGGGAAATTTTAATTTTAGCTCCTTCAGTATGTTATCCATTGCATGTGTATGTAGAGAAAGTTCCGCCAACTCTGTGCCCAAGTGAATTCTCTTGACGGTATGCATCAATTGAAGTGTCATCCATTGCATTTGTCCAAACACAGATAGAGTTATCTGGAGCCTTTAGATCACTTGAGGTAAATTCCTTTGCGTCTTTCGCCATATCAACTACATATTCAAGACAAATATTCACAAGATTAAGAAAAAAAATATTGTCACACATAAATATTGATAAAAGTTACTATAATTTAAAGTAAATGCACTAAACATAATATTTATAATAAAAATATATACATCATGAAATTGTCATCAAATAACATCAAGTAAAAAAATGCGACACAAATAATCACTATAGTTTTTCCACTATAAAACTAATGTTGATAATTAATCCACATGGCAGCTGCGATGCCATCTCGAATCAACTCTCCTTTTCTATATTCCTCATTATTCTCCCTAGAATTTGAATGCTCCTCATGCACAGTATTATCATTAATAAGCTCTACATCAACTTGAGCTAGTAACTCATCATTTGGATCTACGCCTCTTAAATAGTTGTGCAAAATACAACATGCATATATGATAAGCTTTTGAGTTTCAATGCCATATAACGATTTCGTTGAACTAGAAATTATAGGAAATCTCTTTTTAAGAACTCCAAATGCTCCTTTCGATAGCATTACGCAAAGAAGCATGTCGCAAATTAAATAATTCACGAGAATTTCGAGGTGGATTTCTTGAATATTCTTTCAAGTGGTATCTCACTCCCCGATAAGATGTAATAAGTCCACTTCTCAACATGAGTCCAGCATCTACAAGGTAGAATTTTCCTAAACATTAAAAAATAAAAAAGTAACTAACTCCAAATATATAATATGTACCTTCTAGAATTTTTAGTGGGTCTTGTCTATTTTGTGCTTCTTTCATAATTCTTGAATCAGATGCTGTACCTTCCCACCCAGCTAACACATATGTAAATTTTAAATCAAATGTACATGCAGTTAATACATTTTGTGTTGGATAATCTTTCCTCCCACGATATCTCGGTGCTTCACTTTGTGAAACTTTAACACGTATGTGTGTTCCATCAATTGCACCAATACAATCCGGATATTATAATAATTAATTAACAATGTAATCTTGACATTCGTTTAAATATAAATAGTGTAATAAGTGAGTTTACCTTGAAATATGGGTAGAAACGTTGGCTACTAGCAATTTCAGGAGGTACATGGGAGCCATCAGGTTGTTTAATAAAGTTCTCATATAACCTCAAGATAGCTCGTAGGACAACATGAAAATAACGACCGACCGACTCTCCAGAGTGTCGAAATATAAAAGATAGCTCACGATTTGTCACATTATGTGCTAACAAATAGAGTGTTTTGGCAACTTGTTCTTCAACTGTAACTTGAAGTGTTGGTCTAAGACCTCCATCTTAACTTACATAATCCAGTAAAAGCCGAAGGGCTCGTTCTTCTTATATTATGACAAAGTTCAGTAGAAAAGAGGTGATTCAATAATTTATCTCTAACTTTCTCTCTTTCAAGCTTTATGTCCTGTGTGATCGTGCGTCGATCCATTTCAATTTCATATGTATAATTCCAAAACCAAATAACTACCAGAACAACTGCATATGAAGCTATTGAGCTCACTTGTTTCAATATGTAATTAATATCTTGATTATTCTGATCAGCCATCTACAATAGAATAACGAAAAATGCATCAACTAATTAAATTGGGCATATACAATAATAAATTTGAATAAGGGCACTTAATTGTCGAAAAAATCTAAAAGATAAAATGTTGACATTGAGCGGATTCTCTAACAATCCAAGTTAGTACCCCATAAGAAGTCCTTATTTCATTCAACATCTCTGGCATCTAAATAAGAAGAAACAGAAAAAAAAATCAATACTAATGCATAATATCAAGAAATTGCTAAAGCTAGGTGTAGTGTCTATTGAGTTGAGTTCCATCTGTGAAGTTACAATTTTAAGAGGATATACCATCAATACACCTCCTTTAATCTTTTTTTCCCACTTCGAACATTTCCTTTTCAAATTTTCTGCACCAAAAGACCTACCAGTCCTAAAAATTACTTAACTTGATGAGCACTCTAATGCTTTGCAGTCTCCGACACACTATAAACCCAAAATATCATCCGTTTGGTAGAATGAATAAACTCGCATTGCAAACTTGAAACTGTTGTTAGCCTAAACCTGTAGAATGAAAGAGGAGTTTCTATGTGAACATTTCTAATAGTGGTTTATCCTTAAACAGTCAAAGAACTAGCACTGGTTGATCCAACCTCATAACTTAGGAGTCGTTTGGTGTGAGGTATAAGGTGTAATTACACCAGGATAAAATACAAGATTACTTTATCCAGCCTATGATCAGTAGTGCTAGGTAATCCATGGATTATTTATCCCACCATTTATACATTTAATGATGGGACAAGTTATCTCATATACATAATGAAATAACTTATCCAAGAATAATAAATTGTTCCCAACCAAATAACCCTAGCTGCAAAAGAATTCTATCCTTCAGTAAAAGATGGGCTTTCAAGGGTACAAACTACAAAGTGTTAAGAAATATTGGATGGTGCTTAGTCATTGTTCATGAATCCCAGTATGAGCAACTTAGGCTAGCTCCAAGTATACGTCCTTTTCCTCCATTGTATATTTCCCAAATTTCCTAAGTTGACATCTAACAGAAATCATTGTTAGTTCCAAATTTCTCTATTAGTTTTGGTATCTAACAGAAATCATTGTAAATGTTAGAGATTGATTTTCAATACCAAAATATAGCAATGCTTGGTGAATTCATAACAAGAACACATTAATAACCCAACTAATTGACCGCTTTCCCTTTAACTTCACTTATTTGGAAAGATATATTGTCCTAGAAAGTAAACCTTTTACATGGCCTTTGAATCTTTGGTACATAAATATTAAAACATAACAGGAATGACTTGTTGCAGGTACACACACCAACAAGTTCCACGTCCTAATGCTTGACGCGGGTTTGGAGCATACGATGGAACTCATAAGCATCTCCAACTGCAATTTTGTATAAATTATGGAGAAGATAAGAACTTAGGAGGAAAGCTATATTGTAACTTTCTCCTCATTAAATGAGCTTCACAAGAGATTTTAAATTTTTTTTTGGGGGGGTAACTATAGTGACTCTTTTCTCATTGAATGAGCATCTAGCAACAAGATACAGGATATGGGAAGGTAAACTGATAACATAGGCAGCTCCTTTGAGACTAAACACTAAAAAGGTGTTTCATTGAGGGTAGGCTTTTTCCACTGTGTTGCAACTGTCAAATGGGCTTTTTTGACAGATGTTCTGCTATTGAAGGCTCTGTGGTCCACAAATTTCCTATTACTCAATTCATGTTCGGCTATTAGCTAAATTCAAGTTCAAATATTAGCTAAGATGTGACAACTGTTGTGGAAGTCTCAATAATGATTTTTTCTTAGTACTATATCTCCTTTTTTGTGTTAACAAATTCATCTCTGAAGAATAACAGAAACAGCACCAGCGAGCAATAGATATATGAATTTATAAAAGAACCATGAAAAATTGCTCTGCTTTGGCATATGCGGTGGAAGCCGCATATGAATATTTATTCAGATATATTATCCGACATTATAAAAAAAAGTATAAAAAAATTTATTAACAAATACACATAAATCTCCAATTCATACGAACACTAGAAAATAAAAAGAAAGAACTTTACGAACCTCAAATAGTTGCTGCTGGAAAACGTGAGAGAGAAACAGGAGATGGAGGAGAAGCTTCAAAATTGATATGAGTCAAATCAGTATACGATTATGCCGTGGATACTGGGGTAAAGTTTAGTTCGAAATAAAAGGATAAATTAGAATTATTAAAAATTACATAAGAGTATAAGTGGAAAAAAAATAAGTGAACAATGAGTGACCATCAAAAATCCATCATCCAAACAAGCTGTAAATAAAATGTCTAATTTATAGACAATTGTAAATCTAAATTCATTAAAATAATAAAACTGAAGTCATAAATATAAACGTGGGTATAACCTTTTCGGATGGCCACATGAAACTGTTTTTAATTTCTTTAATTAATTGGATGTTAAGTGGATGCAGTTGAGTCATGATATGAACATTAACTGATTTAATATATTTATTGCTCCAACCTTTTGGATTCCCTTACACTCACTTCTTGAACTCCTACAAATTCCAATGCTATTTATTTTGCTCATAGTTACGCTCAGAGGCCTTCCAAAAATATAGCGATAGATTTGAGTGCTTTTTACAGAAACGGTACTTTTTCTACTTTTATTAGCCTTCTTAGATGTTAGATAATTGAATGGTGATTTTAACATTATTATGTTAATTAAGTTATCACAATGCAATTCTCATTCTCATATTCTAAATGAAATATAACACCTAATCAATTAATTACTAAATAATTATAATGTAATCATGAGATTTATGTACTAAATGTGGTTAATGAAGAATCTAAAATAATTTCCAATTTTAATTTGTAATAAGTAAGGGTAATGGAGAGTTGATAAAAGAAAACTCACCAACAATATTATATATATTCTCTTTTTCATCCAAATTTGTGATGATCTTTTTTACATTTGGTTAGCATGATAATTTGTAAAATTTTCATTATCAATTTGTAATGGTAAGAATGCTTACTAATCCATGTATTTGTATTCTTTATTATTTCATGCATAATCATCTTCTTCTTTTTTGGTTGAGAAATATGTAAATTGTCATAGTTACAAGATGAAATTTCTTCGAATACGAAATTGTAAGTGAATTTTAATTTTTCATATTTTCATCTTTTTGAGTTTCCAAATATAACTTCGTAATTGGTTATTAAATTTTCTCATTCTTTAGCGATTCCACCTTTAGATATAAATATAATAAGATTAATCCAAATTTATATTTATAATTAACTATTTTGAGGATAAACATCTTGAATCCTGCATACAATTAGGTCCATAAAAAAATAATTAAGTCTTTGATTAATAGTTATAGCTATATCTTTTTTTCGTTGTTTGATAATCATTTATTTTTTAAAAAAATTATGTAATCTCAAATGTCTAAAAAATTCAAGCACATTAACTAAACATTACATTGAATTTTATTGTATTAGGATTTATATTTAATTTTTATATATATAGATCCTTTGATATAGTTTAAGACATATGGTGTATCTTAATTTTTAATATAGTCATGCTCTATTTTCTATTTCTTTTTTTACTATTTTATAGAATTATGTTTCTACACTTATGAGACATTTTGTCTATAGCAAGTCGATTTTTAACAAAACGTAATTCAATCAATATAACAATATTTTTTTTCTGTATATTTTAGTGTCATATCATTATTTTTTTTCCTTTTTTTTTTCTGTTTGAACTTGTAGTTTTTTTTTTCTATACATGTCTTCATAGAATTTGTCATTCTAACATCTCTATAAAAATTCTCATGGAATACACGTGAAAAGCACATGTCCAAAAATTAATATATCAATATATACTAAGGAATGTATATAAGAATTCCATAAATGTATACGTTATATTGCATCCTTGGAGAGAGCCGTCCATCTACACACTGAGCTTTTACATTCTCATAAATTTCACCAATACATCACTAGAAAAAATTGGCATCACCAAAAACGAAGTATGGTGTACCCAAATTGTTACTCCCTCTAATATTGTCATGTTTCGGTTCTTGAGAGCTAATTCAATTAATTTTTAAAATTAAATTAGTTTAATATTATAAAATTAAAATCTTAACCATTATTGAAACAGTATACAAGAATTAATATAAGTTGTAAGTCTTTTTGTATTCTTAAAATGTTGATCACAACTTAAGTAGTTTGATTTTTCAAAGCAACACGTCAGTGGCATGTATTTTGGAAAGGAGGAAGTAGTAATATTGTGGGAATTTTCGATAATCACATAATTTCAGTATATCATGGTAAAGTAATAAAAAGGTATATAGTAGGTATACAACATTTTTTTTTTCTAATGCATATATCGGGGTCCTTAGAAAAAGAGAAAATTTCATAAATGATAAAAATATAAAGTCTAATTATACTCCATGATTATAGTTTGGGTAAATTACATTTCGTAACTGTAGTTATAGCAGCATTTGTATATTCCACGCAGTGACTGTATACATTTGTATGATTCGCTATACAATTCATACTTTTTATATAGTATTTGTATATTTCGCCGTACAATTCATGTATAACATTTATATAATTAGCTATACAATTCAAGTATTTATATATTTCACTATACCACTTGATTTGCGCACAAATTTTTGTATAATTACATCAATGTTTGTATAAATCACGTGAATTATACAAAGTTCAAATTGTAATTAAAACTAGATATTTATCATGAGCCATAATTAATTCAAACTATAGCTATATTAGCTAATTAACCAGTATTATTTGTTTGTCGGCATAATTTTTCCTTAAAAAACTAAGAAAAATTGCATTAGACGTAGAAAGAAAAGAAAGAATGAGAAGTTGGGTGCGTATTATTCATTTATTTTCTTGGAAAAATAGAATTTGATTGTACAATGTTTTGTAATTAAGTGGATGTTTACCCAATGGGGCAAGATTTTTGCTTTTCTTTAGAAAAAGTGGTTCTTAAACCAAAAAAAAAAGAGAGAAATAACGACTAAAAGAAATGCATGTAAAATGACCTGAGACGACGAAAATGGCTAGTGTCAAGATTGGGATATAATTCGCGAATAGAGGAACTCATTCCAAGTGTCAGGCAATCCAGGGAGGCACCAATGAATACAATCAGCATAGGTAGCTGGATCAGCTTGCTGTTCGGGCGTCAGCATTTTGCCTTGTCGGATGGTGTGAACAGAGGTGTGTGCATCTTTTCTGTACTCCGATAGGGTGGTGATATTGAGGAAATAAACAGGGACATCGATGGATCGAGTAATATTTGCTGCTACCACAAATAGTCTCTTGTCTGTCCCAACACTTAGCGGCATTGATGTGTTTAACACTGGGGTCGTCTCTTTTGCACATTTTATCCCATCAGGATTGTTCCAATCCAAACTCCTGCAGTGGGTTAGCCAAGCAACAACTCAGAAACCTGTTAAGGCTTATTTGACACCAAAAGCCAAAGGAAATGGGGATTACTTGATATGAAGAGGAGACATGCTCATGAAGAAGACTTTAGTGTGATTGGCATCTATATTGTTTTCTACCCACTGTGACCATGTTGTCAAAACTCTCCGATAAGCAACTGGTCTTTCGATCTCATCGTATTCTGTGGCTCCTTCATCGAACGACCCTCGTCTAATATTTAAAGGAAGAATATCAAACATATATGTTGAATTCTGTAAAGCAAAAAATACTCTATCAAGTTGAGTATAATTACTTACAAAACTTTCATGGCGAAAGTATTCATCCACCAAATGTATGTATTGAAGACGAGATAGTCAACATCCTTCCAGTTCTTGCCATGCTTTTGAATTGATTCGGGCATGATGATTCGGTTCAATATACTATGCATGTTTGGGTCATCCGAGTTTGACTCCACCAGAAATGGAGCCCAGTAAAATTCAACTGTGGCATTATAATCCTACATGTTCACATGAGAAAATTAGTGGTAAGCTCTGCGTATATTCTATCCTCTCTATACTTCACTTGTGGGATTGCATTGGGTATGTTATTGTTGTATGTTCGCATGAGAAAATTATTACAAAAGCCTCTCTCAAGGGGTACGTATACTGAGAAAAGCCAGCCCAACAACTATCCGTAGATGGTTTAACCACTTCACCTGTATTAGGTGAACTTAAATATACAACCATTCTGTCATTATCTTACTTAAACATAATCTAACCCAACCAAACAAAGATTAAATATTAAGCAAAAGTAATCATTAACTTAAAATATTAATAAGACTACAGGGTCATGATTTATAACTTATATGAGTTTAAATTACAAGGTCACTCAAAAAATAATATTTAATTTGTTTATCAGATTTTTACTTGATACAGAGTTTAAGAAAGTAAAAGACATTTGAATCATGTGTCTTAAGATACCTCAATCCTGAAAACAGACAAAGAGCCAGTCTTGTTTAAGCTTTTTCGGCCTGGAGGAACTGCAGATTGAACCAAACAGACCATGGATTCCCATTGGTTTCTGTTCAGCGAGTCTCCGACAAACATGAGTCTCTTGTTCCTCAGTTTCTCAAGCAGCAACTTTGCTTTAAACCTGTAATTTCAAATATCTCAAAATGTTAATTAAGAAAAATGGACAAAGTAAAAAAAAAAAAAAAGAATCAAGAACTGGTTCATACTTGGGTAAAGAACAGTCTCTGGGTTGCCACCTCCAGTTCTGATACATGGAGTCCTGCCTTCCATTCCTCATGCAAGTTACCTGTGCTGTGAGAAACTCACATTCTGGTTCCTTATAAATTGGGTGTGTTACATTGTCATAAACCCATTGCCCTGTAAAAAGATCACAATCTTCTGGTGGCAATTCAATATTCTCCTCTTCTTCTTCTTCGTCGGCCGGCATTTCAATCTTTTCCTTCTCCAGCGTTGTTTCTTGTTCTGTTTCCGGCTCTGTTTCTTGCTTTATTTCATGCTCTGTTCTTGATTGGACTTTGGTCTCAATTTCTGGAACCCCATTTTCTTGATTAAAAGATACAGTGGTGATATCTTGAGTTCTGGTCATGGAAAATGGGAATTCAGCAATAGTCTTGACGTCTTCATTGTACATGAAGCATCCAAAGAGAAATATGGAGAACACAACAACGAATATGGAAAGATGATTGTTCTTCCGGGCACTCTGCTTCATCTTGAGTAAGTTGGAGGAGAAGAAGACAGGGGTCTTACGGTTACGAAGTGAATACATGAGAAAGGAGTATGTGATGAGGGAAAGATTAATGGTGACAACAGGAAATATAGAGGAAGAGGAGAGTAAAAGATGGACATAATTTTTTATTTTTTCTGTTAAGATTTTAATTGGCCAGTTTATTTCAGATTTGGTGAAATGGGGTTTTCTCAAAGTATCAACTGCTGGAGAGTTGTCCTTCTCATCTGCTTCAAACTACTTTGTTCCTCCTACTCCTCCAGCTAACTAACAATTCTTGCATTATATTATATTATATAGGATTTCATTTAATTAGATAAGGGTAACTGATTCTTTAATTTAATTACTTACTCTCTGTAAAAATAATTATCTACTACTACTCGTTTTAGTTTATTTAAAAAAGAATAACCCCTATTCAAAAAAGGATAACCCCTGCTTCAATCAATTAATAATTTCAGTTAGTTATTAGTTGAGTGTTGTCTTGCTTATTCCTTTTTACCTTTGGTTGTATTGTTAGTTGATTACTTTTATAGTTTCTTTGTCCTTTGAGTATGGTTATTATTTGTGATTTTACTTGTTTACGCTTGATTATTATTGTATCTTGTCATGACAATTGTGTAGGATGATTTGATTGTTTGTAGAATTTTTCATGATTTCTTCAGTTTGGTTATTTCTTTCTCTATATTATTTTAGACTATTTTTCTTGAGATGAAACTCTATCTAAAATGACTTGTCTACCTCTAAGATAATAATAAAGTCTGCACTATATCTTTTTTAGATCTTACTTTATAAAACTATACTAAATATATTGTTATAGTACATATTATTCCAATTTTCATTCATATCATTTTCTATTTTAATTTAGTCATGGATTTTAAGAATAAAATATATCTTTGATACGGTGATTTTAAATTAAAAGTGTTTAATATACCAAATGTATTCATTTATCTTTTGTTTTTTTCTTAAAAAAAAAAAATTCAAATCCTGGATTTTCGAATTGAGAGATTTGATTTGAAGCAATATTTTTGGGAAGTAAGAATCGATTAAAGGTGTCATGTGATTCCGATAAGAGGGTGTCACTAAAGATAATTAATAAGATTGAAATAAAAATTTACTCTCTCTATAGATATAATACTTTTATATAACAGACTTAAAAAAAGAATACGAAGTGCATCGAGTACCATTTTGGTTGATATATTTGGAGTATTAAGAAGTATTGAACAGTTATGGAACCCACAAATAGGTTGAAAGTTTTGTACCTTTCAAACTATAAAAATGATTTTATTGGTGTATAATCAATCGGTATTTGTTAAGTGGCACAATTAATATAGTTTTGTATAGTCTAAGAACAATTAAATGAAAATCATTATCTGTTAAGAATTTTTTTATTTTCAAAAAATTAAAATTAAAAGTAAAAAGATCCTATCTATTCTAGTACACCTCTTAAAAATATAAAAGATGAGTGATCAATGGGAAACTTAAATGCAAAAGGGATTAAATTGTGGGGT
This sequence comes from Solanum clarkiae, assembly GCA_011800125.2. Classification (NCBI taxonomy): domain Eukaryota; kingdom Viridiplantae; phylum Streptophyta; class Magnoliopsida; order Solanales; family Solanaceae; genus Solanum; species Solanum clarkiae. The sequence goes on from JAABOM020000075.1 coordinate 20,189,738, forward strand.
AGACAAAAGTTGTTAGCTTGGCCAGCTTTCTAATATATGAAGCAAGTGAATAACAAATACCAGAATAATTAGTCAAAATTAGATATCACCTAAAACATGTTACTCAAAATTATGTGCGCTATTTAATTAGTCAACCTACCATAAGTTCAAATTAGATTATTCAAAAAATACTTCAGTAGTCTACGTATGATAACTCAAGCATTTAAATCTTTGACGTAGCTTATTCCGATATTCAAAGCAAATTAATTAGGAAAATAATTTTTGAAATGTTCTTTTTTTGTAATAGCGGAGGAAAATAAATCATCTAACCTTTTTGTTTATGTCAGGAGTAGACCTTGATAATCCATGATTTTCATTAGAGTTGCATATTGTTAAGTTCAATTTTGAAGGTTATTAATTTAACTTATTGATTATCGATTTACAGATATGATAAATCGTTATAATATCAATTATAACTTTTAATTGTTATCAATTATTAATATTTTATGCGTACAAAATTAACATACCATGAACATGAGAAGAATTTATCAAAATACATCAAAGACAAAATGTAGTTATGCACACCCCTCGAGTGATCAAGCCCCTTCAATTCCAAGCTTAAAGCCAATATAGTGATACACCATTGTCATTTTATGTACGATAGAATTGTAATTAATTACTATTGAATTATTAGTTCATCCATTAAAAGAAGTGGGAAAATCGAGACAGGAACTAATAACCCAATAACTATAAAATAATAAATTATTAAAAAGCCAACAAACCAATGATCCGAACTATTAACCCAATAACCTAGTTTTCACCCACAAAAATATTTTTTTTCTTTTTTTTTTTTAATTTAACATGAAAGTATCTCTCACGCAAATAAATTGATTAATAAATGTTTGGCCAACAAAGAATGAAGTTGGAGGGGGTGGATTTTCATAATTATTACATTTCTAGTAATTTCTACGAGTAGTTTTGATAAATAGATGGTTAAATGAGCTCTCGTTGTCATCAACAATCCAAGATTAGAAGGAGTTGATGCATCACAAATCATTAATTAATGAGAGGGTGAAAAAAATTAAGTTAATAGGAAATGAAATATAGTTAGCTTTATGTTAGAGAAAAGTAAAGGCTACGGAAGCTTTTGTTCTTGTACACCAACAATCTAATCGATCCTTGCAACGTCTCTGACAGATAGGCTATTATCTTTATTTCCAAGGCAAGACACCTAGCTCAGGGCGAAGCTACATTCATTCAAGAGTGGTCAGATCAACACCCTTTATCCAAAAAATTTTTAGCACATATAAGTTAAATATAGATATTTTGATACATATCAATTTTTTTAACAGTCTTAATATAAAAATTTACCCACTCATGTTCTAAAAGTATGAATACCCTTGACAAAAATGATGCCTCCGCCACTGACCTAGCTTTCTGCAGTTGCATCATCCATAAATTTATTTTTTTTTTTTAACCATAAATTTAGAAATATGGATATTTTATTTTATAATGTGTGATTTTTATTTTTATTTTTATTTTGTGATGAGAAAATAAAACTAATCAATTAATTACAATATATACACACACACACTCTTCTAACACCTATTGTGTCCACTAAAATTGAAAGATCACGATTAAGAAGTAAGAACCATCTCAATAAGTAAAGATGGATCGATAAACTCAACAACGGTAGTTCATTTTAGTAAATGATTCACAATTAAATACATACACATGTTTAATTGTATTTTAATATAGTACAATGTCTTAACAAGTTAGCACAAAAATATATGGTCTTAAATTTATACATAAAAATACATCATATATATAAACTAGTAATATTAATCTTGTTAATTTATATTTTATTCTTTAATAAAAATTCAAAACTCTATTAAACAATTAGAAATATATATGCAAAACTAATTAAGATAATATTATCTAATGATATTAATATATCAATATGATTCATACTCAATAATTTCTCATTAAGCTCCCATTTTTTATAAGTACGTGCACAAATGTATAGCTACTTAAAAAAATCATATTCATAAGAAAATGATAAAATAAAGAATATTATGAAAGTACATTTAAAAATGAATATAAAAGTCATAAATGACTATTTCAAGTACAAATAAATAAAGACTTACAATATTCAAGATTTTATAGAATTAAAATAATTAAAAAATGATTTGAATTAAAATTAAGGAAAAAAAAACACTAAAAGGTCATATCAACCAAACAGATCATAATTTAGACTTCTTATTTTATTCCCCCCACCCCCACCCCTTACCCCGCGTACATTTGACTAAAATTAGTTATCTGTTCTTCTTTCTAAAAGGGATGAAAATCAATTTGGAACATACTCTTTTGTAAAATTAAGATATGTACTATTAAAATTATCTGAATTCACCTATAATAATTTATTTTCCAAAACCCATCATTTTTTTAGAAAATAATATTTGTAGCAATTAATTTTGAATTATATTAAATAGTGGATTAAAATTCTAAATTTATAGATTCCTTGTTAAATAGAAGCTCTTTATATTAAGATTCAACACTTAACTGAAATGTTATATTTCGAATTCAACAAATAAGTTTAATGAGAGATTAAACTACAATATTAACGAACAAGATATCAAAATATAATTCAATAATATAACTAAAACCTAAGTTACACTTAAATAAAAAAACAGACAAATCTTCCATTTTTTTGCCACTTCAATCGGCTGTAGCATGCTTGTTTTGTCTAACTTTTGAATAAAAAATTTCAACTAAAACACGAAAGTTTAACAAAAGAAAATAATGTAGTTTCAATAATTAATTATGTATGATCGATCACCTTTAATTTTTAAAGCTATTAACTAAAAAGATTTTTAAAAAATCAAAAAAATAATGCTAATGAATGCAAATAGGTCTTAGGCCTAACTCACACCCCAAAAGCGAGCTCAAAGGGAGGAGGATTGCCTAAGCGACCACCCATCCCATTAACCACCAATGTGAGACTTTGTGTCTCAACACCCCCCTCACGCCCAGTGCTTAGCATCTGGTGCATGAACAATTTTTTTCGGGGGCCCAACATTGGGTGAGACGAGCCCTGCTCTGATATCATGTTGAAGTAGGTCTTAGGTCTAACTCACACCCCAAAAGCTAGGATTGCTTAATCCTTATAAGGAGACCACCTATCCCATTAACCACTGTTGACACCCAATTTTTACCCTCCACGGTGTCAAATTAGTCATCGAGCTTTATTTTTATTTTTAACAATCTTTAAAGAAATCCTTAAAAAAAATAAAAAAAAAATCAAGTCGGGCGCGTGACACCCACGCGCCCCCAATTACACTATCCCCATTTCCTTTTCTCCTTCTTCTTCATTCTTTCCTTTCTCAACCCTAAAAACCAAAACCAGAGCCGGCCACCAACATCCATCTCTCTTATCTTCTTCCCCTTCAGCATGCACACACACATCCCAAATGATTTTCGATTCCCCTTTCTTCTTCGTTCTCCCCAAAACCAGAAAATAAAGCCCCAACAACTGACCAGACGACCATAAAATCCTGTGACCAACACCGACATCCCCAACGGTCACTTTCTCCACTCCCTACGCACGCGTCTCAATCCCTCAATCAACGGTAAGATTTCAATTCGTTGGAGATTCGGGATCAAATCTCAGAGATTTTCTTGTCCCCAAGGATCGATTCTGAGTTCAAATGGATCCTCAAGATCCCTAATTTCTCCCATTTTTGCCCTAATTTCTACCTATATAATTCCTCATCTTCTTAGTTTTAAGGGGACCGATTTTAAAACCAAAGTTAGATAGGCCATTCGATAACTCGCGAACTCGACTAATTTGAGGATTGGTTTTTTATTTCTATCATTAAAATCCGAAAGCTCTAGTCAGTTGCTACAGCTCCTATTTAGGTGGTGTCGAAGTTTTTAAGCTTGTCGTCTCAGTTCGCTGCCCCGAAAAAGGTAATACTCCAATCTTATTCTTCTACGAATCTTGTATATTATGAATGAATGTGATTTCTGAAATTATGCCAAGATCACTCATATCTGCAGTAGTTCATTGTTGACTGGGATTCCCCTGTTATTGTGAATAAATGCCGTGGTTTGTTGTTTGACTGTTGTTAGCTGTTGTTAAATCATTTTTAGTCTCGTTCAAGTGACAAAGGCTTACATTACCTATTGATGTCGAGTTGTTGTCAAATGTAGTATGGTCAAAATAATTCCTTTCAGATGCTTCTATATGTTAACAATTGAGCTTAATATTGGTACTGATTGAGTATGCATCCTGGTGCTCTTTACTGTTGAAGTACTAGGAGTTAAAAACTAATGGTGTAAAGACTTGACTGCTAAAATACAGACTGTAATATATAGCCTGGTAACTCCTTTTGGTAATGTTTCTGGTTCTTTGAAGCAAATGTCGATCTGTAGTTCATTTTAAGTGATCAATATGTAATGTTTTCACTGATTCCTCTGCATATACGTTTATGATTGCTGGCTTAAACAAGTCACTGTATGTTATGATTAGTATCTGTTTTGGCTTTAATTTGTGCAGAAGCATTTCTGTTATGAGGTCTAGTGCATAACTAGCATTTTAAAAGGGTAAAAATGGTTCAATTCACAGTGTAGCAGATGGTTGTTCGTGTTTGTTGTGCAGAGTAGGTTGTTACTAGGTTTAGTAAGCAAAAGACTTGTTTGTCATAGATCTATTTGAACCAAACTATCATGTTTCCATCTGGCAATGTTCTCCTTTGTTAAGAACTCAAGGCTCTTGGTCATAGATTTCTGTCTCCAGTCTTTAAGTCAGATTGGAGGGAGCTTGCTCCCCTTTATCTAAACCTTGAATTGCTTACCATAGCATCTGAATTCAAGGAATCCATAAGCTTGCAATACAAATACACATTAGCACTGAAGAGGAGAAACTTAGGATGTATTGTTGTGTGAACTTTTGCTCTTATTTTGGTCATCTTAAACTCTGCATGTTTTTATCAAATCGTTCCAATAGATGCTTCTTGTGTGATTCCTAATACTTAAAATGCTGTAACAATCAATCGACGATAGATTCCTTTTTAGGGAATCAACAAATTATTATCTCTTCCTTTCCTGCTTGAAGTACTCTTCTAATTTCCAATGCTACATTAACTCATGTACTAAACATATTGATGATGTGATCTCCAACTGTTACATTGATTGCTGTCACATTGATTGCTGATACTACTGCTAGCATTTTTTCCTCTGTCTATTGCAACCACTGTGTGAATCTTTGTCTGCATTTGATGCTCCTATATATGTCAAGCTGTTGACTCTTGTTCGTAATTATGATATATAAATCCTAATTCTTATTTATCTCTTTGCATGAACAATGCTGCAAGTCATTTTCGTATCCCCATTGCATTCCTCGGGCCATGGAGGCCAAACTTCCTATTTCGTTGAGTCAATCTCTGGAGAAAGAAGTTATTATACATAACCCAAGAAGCAGCAGTCAGGCAGGCCTCAAATATGAGGGATTAGAACAAGTTGTCATTTGGGTTTGCTAAGTACAATCCTTTTGTTTATTTTTTTCTTTTATTTTTATTGTTCGCAGATATTTGCTATTTGTCTTGGATGCTAACATTTATTTAATGGTTTCAATCTAATTAGATCCCTCAGAATGTCGAACTGTTTGTGTTATCTTTATTTACCTCTCATTTTATTTTGCATAAAAGAT
>JAABOM020000075.1:20241750-20265942 GCA_011800125.2 Solanum clarkiae
TTTGGGGTATGATGGAATAAAGCAAAATGGCTCTTTAAACTGTCTGCGCTTCTTTCAGTTGTGAAGTAGCAGTTAGTGAATGCAACTTTCGACGCTCATCATGGGTCATCCGGAAACAATCGCCCTATGTTTTAAAACATAGGGGCCAGGCTGCGTATATCTGATCCCTCTTACCCCGCAATTGGCGAGAGCCTTTGAGGCATTGGGGTAATGTTGTTGTTGTTTGTAATAATAGATGGAAACAATGATGAAAAACATCAATAGACAAAGTTTTGTAAGATTAAAACGTTCATATGACGAAAAACAACTTCTTGTAACTTACTTTATATGTTTTAACCTTCAACCCATAATTTACATTGAACCAAGTAATAGAAAGATTAAGAAAGTTAAGTTCCTTTGGGTGGTTATTAGACCAACTATGTTGTACGGGCCACGGGGTGGAGTGTTGGCCAATCAAGAACTCGCACCCTAAGAAGATGAAGGTAACATAAATGAGAGTGCTTAGATGGATGCATGAGCACATTAGCAGAGACAAGATCAGGAACGAAGATATACAGGGCCAAGTGGGAGTAGCCTCAATGGTGGACAAGATGTGGGAAACACAAGGCTAAGATGGTCCGGGCATGTGAAGAGTAAGCACACAAATGCCATAGTGAAGAGATGCAAGAGTTTGGCAATGGTGTGTTTGAGAAGAGGTAGAAGTAGAGAGAGGAAGAATTTGGAGATGTGATTAGACAAGATATGAAATATATTCAACTTAGTAAGAATATGACTGAAATTTCACTGGATATGTTGTTGTTATCAGTAAGAATATGACTTTAGATAGGAGAGTATGGAGGTTGCTTATTAGGGTAGACGATTAGTGGGTAGTTGAGCGTTTTCTCTCTTCCACGTGTTAGAGCAGGATTCTAGCCTGGACCACATATTTGTTCCCTTGCTAGTATTATTACTCCCACCGTCCCAATGTGACACAGTTTAAAAAAAAGGTGAAAGACTTTTGAACTTGTGGTTTAAAACAAACCTTAAATATTTATGTGGTCGTAACTGATTTCATGAGTAAAGAGAGATTATTGAAGTTGTTATATCTAAGAGTTAAATGTCGAAAATACACCAAAAGTGATCCCCTTTTTTTGAATTTCATGCCTAAACTATTTGGAGTATAAGTTTAATATCTAAACTATCACTCATTAATTTGAAATACACACCTCAAAAAGTCTTGCTACATGGATCAAACATTTTTTTTATTTAAAAAAAATGCCACATGGATAAAATATTTCACCTTGACAAAAATTAAATGAACTATTAGTACAACAACATACCCAATGAAAATACACTATTAGTATTAGTTATTAAAGATTAATGTATCACTATTCCCCCCAAAATTTATTTCTTTTATCCTTCCCCCTCCTCCCGCACATTCCTTTTTTTTTTTTTTGAAAAATCTTTTATAAATTTTTGAAAATCTTACTTAAACTGTCCCCTCCCCGCCCACATCACCCACTCCTTTCCAAAAAAAATATAGATATTAATTTTTTATTTTTGTAAAAAAAAAAAATGAAGGCTAACCATCCGCTCCTTTTTTATATATATAATTTTTGCTGTTTTATGTTAGATATACACATACGTTGTTTTTTCTACTTGCGTACTGATTACAATTGAAATGAAAATTTTATTTCTAATTTTTTTTTTGTGGAAAATAGAAAATTCTTTCCTAAAAACATATAATATATGATACAAAACAAGAAAAATGAAAAAAAAAAAAAATTGGGAGTGGAGGGTTAGTTGGGGTGGGATTTTAAAATAATAAAAATAATATCTAAAAAAGTTATTTTGGGGGGGGGGGGGTTGAATGAAGTAAGAAATTTTTTTGAATAAAAAAAAATTTCTCCCTCTGTCCCATTTTATGTGGTACCTTTTCCTTTTTGGTCCGTCTCAAAAAGGGTGCCACTTTGCTTTAATTGAAAATAATTTAACTTTAAAATTCTCCTTTTTCGCTTAATGAAATGATTCTCGGTCTCACAAATTTTTAAGAATTGTTTTCAACCACAAGTTTCAAGAATTTTTTCCTTGAAGCCTGTGTCAAATCAAAGGGTACCATATAAAATGCGATGAAGGGAGAAAATTTTTTTTGGGGGGGGGGGGGGGCGGAAACGGTGGGAGCTGGGGGCGGAGGAGGATAAAAAAATTATTTTAAATATTACTATTTTAATTTTTTTCAAACAGTTATATTTTAATCTTTAACTTTTAACGAAATACTAATAATTTATTTAATTTTGTCAAGGTGGAATATTTATCCACGTGGAATGTCATGTGGCAGTTTTTTTAAAAATAAAAAAAATAGTGCAGTACACACACCCTTAATAAAGTGTAATAAAAGAGAGAATTTTGCTTCTCAAACTAATGAAGGATAATTCAGGTATAAAACTCACTCTTAATAGTTTAAGCATAAAACTAAAAAAAAGAAATAGTTTAGGTGTCTTTTGACACTTCATGGTTTAGGTGTATTTTTGATACTTCACGTTATTTTTAATTATAAAAATATGACATTCTTTTTAGGACAAACTAAAAAGTAAATGGTACCACATAAATTGGGATAGTGTGAGCATTATTTTGTTAGCATCACCCTGTTCTTCTATTTTATTACTACTATTGTTTTTTTTTTACTATGGTTATCTCTTATATTTTACCTGTGTGTATTTTTATTTTTCAATGTTCTCAGCATAGCTTTTATTACTCTTGCATTTCTTTCAAACCATGTTCTGAAAAACAATTTCTTGAGCCAAGGGTCTATCAAACCTCTCTACCCTTCAAAGATAGAGGTAAGGTCTGCATACACTCCACCCTCCCGAAACCCCACTTGTGGGACTATATCGGGTATGCTGTTATTTTTTATAAGTACACTAAAGAAAGACTAGAGAAAGCATAGTCAAATACGTCTAGACGCCAATTTAATTAACTAGTATATTTTACATGTATGGAACAAAGAAATATATTGGTACTAACTTGACCCAATGTCTTTCTATTTGTGCATATGGAATTCAAGTAAAATTGAAGTACCTTCAACTCATAATTAAGTGTCTAGACATCATTAACAAAAAAGAAAAAGGTTTCTCAAACAGACTCCAAATTCACAGAAAAAACAGAAATGTCTGTAGAAGAATCTATAAAATAGTTGCAAAATTATTCTAAATACAAAAATACATACTTCTATAGACATAGACATTTGTGTATTATAATATAATTACAAGGTAGTATATGTTGCCCGTTTGGTTTTGTTTTGACTCAACTTTTTCTTTTCTTAATACAAAAGCAAGTCAAGACACATTATCAGTTTTTCAGTGGATTCAATTTAGTTGTTTGATTTGATTTTCCATATATAATGAAGACAATGCAGAACTTTGCCTATTACTGCAGGTAGATAAATAGGTAAGTGCAAATAGTGAAGCTTGCTGCGTGGCAGTCTTAGCCTGAAGTGTGTATCAGAGTTTTGAGTTATTTCTTGGGAATCATGGATCTTTTATCTGTAATTTGGTACCTTTAATGCAGTTAACAAATTCTCTCCCAGAGGCCACCTCAAGAAGCAACTTAGCATCTAGACAGCTGGCTTCCTCTCCTGGATTAAACACTTCAAGTTCTAGTCTTCGTAGACCATCTTCTTCAGGTGGATCAAGACCTTCAACTCCGACTGGTAGACCAACGTTGAGCTCATCTAGATCCACCTCGACTTCAGCATCTAGATCCACATCTGTGGCAGCAACCAAAGCAATGACATCCACTGCAACCTCTAAATCAATGTCAACCACGACAGCATCTAGACCATCAAGGTCTGCAACACCTACTTCACGGGCCACCATGCCTTCTGCAAAACCCACTGTTCCTCCAAGATCTTCAACACCTACTGCAAGGTCCAGTGCACGGTCCTCAACACCAACAAGCAGGGCCTCAGTTACTGGATCAAAGTCCACATCAAGGGCCGCAACTCCAACTCGTCGAGCGACTTCAGTGTCAAATACAACAAATACAACTGTGCCTCCAGTTAAACCTGTGTCTTCCACTTCGGGTACCAAGTCAGCTACAACGGCATCACGAAACCCTGCAGCCTCACGTGCTAGTTCTCCAACTGTAAAACCCAGACCATGGAAGCCTTCAGATATGCCAGGGTTCTCCCTTGATGCTCCACCCAATTTAAGGACATCACTACCTGACAGGCCAATTTCAGCTACAAGAGGCAGACCTGGAGCAACTAGTGTTAGATCTTCGTCTGTTGAGCCAGCTTCAAATGGAAGGGTTAGACGGCAGTCATGCTCTCCAGCAAGAGGACGTCCTCCTAATGGTGCTATGCATAGCAGTGGAAGCTCCGTTCCTGTCCCATCCATGAGCCGACTTCATGCTAAAGCCACTGACAAAGTAAGCCCTGGTATGGTTGGGACCAAGATGGTTGAAAGGGTAATAAATATGCGGAAGCTGGTTCCTCCGAAACAAGATGACAAACATTCTCCACACAGTAACTTATCTGCAAAGTCTTCGTCACCTGATAGCTCAGGTTTTGGGAGATCATTGTCAAAGAAATCCTTGGATATGGCTATTAGACACATGGTATGTATATTCTTTTCACATTCCTGTGCTAATAGGATATTGTGTTCTACCATAGATCTACCATAGACTGAAGAGATAAGTATTCTATCTAAAACTGATTAGAATTGCTATATGTTTTGTTGGTTTTTGTAGCTCTTAAGTCTTAGATGATCTGTCTTGTTGGCCTTCTTGTTCTCTTATCCTTTTTGGATTTGCTTAACTTGAGACATTGCCCTTGGACAGGATATAAGGCAAAGAGTTCCCGGTAATCTGCGTCCGTTGATGACTAATGTTCCAGCATCCTCTATGTACAGTGTTAGATCAGGGCCTAATAGAGGCAGGACAAGCAGGACAATCAGCGTGCCCGATTCCCCACTTGCCACGAGCAGTAATGCTAGTTCTGAAGTGAGTGCTAATAACAATGTTGTGTGGGTTGATGGAAGTGAAATTGATGATGACATTAGCAGTGATAAAGGTGCTAGATCACCTGCCAGTGTGCGTGGAAGGTGATGATTGTCTTTCATGCTGCATGATGCTTTCTATGGACCTGTGCCAGTTTGAGAGTTTGGACTCCTGAATATGATTATTTCCCAGTAAGAACCAACTGATTTGATTCCCTTGACTATGTAAAGATTGATGCACAACATTGCACTGTCTAGCTGTATCTGAAGCATTTGTATTGGTAGACCTGTTAATGTGAATCCCTCGTTTTTGTTCGTGAGAAATGTGACATATGAGATAACAATGTCTAAACATCTTGTGATGAGGTCGATCCTGAATTATTAAAGGTGCTTCATTTTTGGCGTGGGTAGAGTCCGCTTGTCATGGTTAAAGATCTCGAAAAAGCTTTCGTTTATGTGCCCAAATAATGTACTGGTGGACTCTCTAGTTTGCATAAATTAGACAAGATATTGCTTTCTTAGAACATTTGATTTACTTTTCTAAACGGATACATGTAATTCATCTGTCGAAATGTCCGATCTGTTGGTCTTTTAGGTCATGTAAACAATGATAATGCAGTGGAAATACCAGATGCAGTGAACTTGTTGCTCCTCCATTATATCAAGGAAGATAAGAAGCCTAGCGTTGCTTGTTTTGACATGGATGCCGAACAAATAAGGTCCAAGGTTTGACAGTAGATCTCAAGCATAAAGTTAAAAATTTGTAGTCTTAACTATGACCTAATTATTAAACTTTGCACACAGCTGAAAAGAGACCGAGAAGCGGGAGATTAAATTAAGGATGAAAAAAAGGTTTCAAATTTTTTAAAAATGTGACTCAAGTTTTACGAATTAGGTGTAAGTGACAAGTTTATATGAATTAGGTGTAAGTGACAAGTTTATAATTAAGAGATAATAATATTTGATCATTTTCAAATAAGTCCTCAATTTTTTGTTTTTACACTTCTACCCTCAAATAAGAAACCCTAATTCTTCTAATTTAGGAAATCTCCCAACCGATCCCTCCTTCTCCTTCTCCTTCTTCTTCTTTATTGTTGTTACTGCCATTGTTGTAATTCTTCACTGCTGAACTATTTTCAGCAACGTTGTAGCAGATGTTGAAATAGATGGACCAGTTGCTGAAATATATAAACAATAATAGTCAACATATTTTTTTAGAAATTGGTTCACCACTTCCTGCAACAATTTTCAGTAACTGCTGAATGTACTGTAGTACTTGTTGTATATGGTGTTTCAACTGATGAAGTAGTTGAATTGTTGTTATATTTCTATACAGTTTTCTCATGTTGTACTTTAAATTATAATTTATTTAGGTACCTTCAACATCATCAATGAGAGACAAAATAATATTAAGAGCTGATTGTCATGGTGAATGAGTTAAGTCCAAAAATCATTTTATTTGGCGTTGGAAAAGAAAAGAAATGATTGAGACAATAGCGATAATTGTGAATCGAGATATCGCGTATGATGATTTTGTGAATCAAATTATTGTCAACTGTGAATTAAATTGTGAGTCGGAAGATATTGTCATCACTTGCATATATTCTTGTGGTGAAAAACAAAGAGTGACTCTACTTAGAATAAAAAATCAAGTGAGTTTACGAATTCATTTGGAAGATGAAGGAAGACTCATTCTATGGGTATACATGATTGAATGGTTAGTAGAAAACAAAATACATGTCAAAATCAACAAATATTGAATGATGAATGTGATGGATACGGACATTCCAGATAGAACAAGTGGAGGTGAGTAGATGCCTACTCCAGAAGTTCCTAGGAAGATTCTAGAAACGGAAATACTTCCTCCATATGTCATGCTGGGAAAGGTGGGCAGAAAATCAAAGAAGAGATGACCAAGTATCCGACAACCATTTCCAAGAAAAAAGAACAAATGCTCCATATTCAAAAGGGTTAGGTACAAGAGAACTACATGCTCGAAGAGAAATGTTTCATAAAAACACTCACTTTTATTGGGTCTTTGTGAACGTGTTTCATTTTGTATTTTAATTGTATTGTTGTTATTTGTACAATTAACAAATGTTGTTATTTAATATTATCAGTATTATTGTTGTTTGAATACATTTTTCATTGAATGTTTCAGGTATTAACAAATTGCATGTTAAATTAAGTGCAACCGTTTACAACAACGTTACTATGTTTACAGCAATTGCTACATAATCTACAACAATTTTTACTGCATTTATAACAATAGTTACACCATTTACGATAATTGCTACCTAGTGTATCGTCAATTGCTACGAATGTTACAACAAATGTTGTCATAACACAACAATTGCTGACCAACTCATAACAACTAATAGTCAATTTAGCAACTAACTCCCCTGCTATATAGTAGTTCAGCAAATGTTAGATAAATTCAGTAAATGCTAAGATAAATCTAATAACTGTCTAATTTTGCTGAGATATTTTACAGCAATTGCTGGAACATGTTTAATGACTACTCAACTTGCTATAACAAATTCACTATATTAATCCATAACTATGATCAAATAAACTAATTAATGAAAAACCAACTAAAATAACTATGACCAATAATCATGATCCTACTACTTGTGTAGTTACTATCTCAATGTATAAGATCATTATTGATTCTAGCATTTAATCCAAGATTGGACTAACACCACCTCAGATACTATAAGATATACTGATATAACTAACTAAAACAATCAATTTACTTAATTACCATCACTTTTATATGCGATTACTCAATAGATCATATATTACTTGTCTAATTATTACCTCAATATATAAAATCACCACGAAATCTAGCTTTTAATTTTAAATTGGACCAAAACAACTTAATTTATCACTAGATATGATTGATACCATTAGCTTATAGTCAATGCGCTATAATAACTAACTATCTTACTATAGAAGAGTTCAACAAATGCGAAACAACCCACTGACTTGCTACTACAAATCCAACAATTGCTAAGAGAAATTCAACAACTGTCTAACTTGCTGAGATATTTTACAAAAATTGCTGGAACACTTTCAACAACTAGCCAATTTATTGTAACAAATTCAAATAAAATTTTTACCATTGACTTATTTCTAGAGTTAAATTGGACTAAAATCCCTATATTAATCCATAACTGTGATAAAATGAACAAATTAATGAAGAAACCAACTAAAATAACTATGATCTTATTACTTGTGTAATTACTATCTAAATATATAAGATCAGTACTGATTCTCGCATTTAATCCAAAATTGAACTAACACCACCTCGCATATTATAAGATACATTAACACAACCAATTAATGATCAAGTTATTTTATTACCGTCACTTACATAAATAATTACTCAATCGATTGTATGTTACTTGTCTAATTACTACCTCAATGTATAAGATCACTACTGAATCTAGCTTTTAATCTTAAATTGGACTTACACACTCAATTTATCACTAGATGTGATTGATACAATTAGTTTATAGTTATGCATCAACTAGATATGACATTTACATAAAATTATTCAATAGATGCCGACTTGCTGAGTAAATTCACAGCAAATGGTACGATTGTCCCAGCAAGTAGATGACTTGCTGAGTTATTTCACAACAGATATAAGGATAACTCCACTAAGATGTTGACTTGCTGAGTATAATTACCGCAAATGATACGAGTGTCCCAGCAAATAGATGAATTATTGAGTCATTTCACAATAAATATAATGATAGCCACAGTAAGATGCTGACTTGCTGAGTATATTCATAACAAGTGTTAATACTATCCCAACAAGTAGATGACTTGCTGAGTTGTATCACAATGGATATAAGGATAGCTCCAGCAATATTTTGACTTGTTGAATATATTCACAATAAATGTTAAGGCTATCCCAGCAAGTAGATGACTTGCTGAGTCATTTCACAATAGATATAAGGATAGCCCCAACAAGATACCAACTTGTTGAGTATATTCACAGCAAATGTTAAGACTATTCCAACAAGTAGATGACTTACTAAGACATTTCACAGCAGATATAAGGATAGCCCTAGCAAGATGCTGACTTGCTGAGTATATTCACAACAAATGTTACGATTGTTAGACTTTAATAATCAATACAACATCTAACATTTCAACATAAAAGGAGATATTTCTACAAAAGGAGATATGTTTATAATAGAAAATATTCATCATTAACATCCCCCAAAAGTCAAAAAATAGAAAATACCCATGTTCATGAAAAGACTATCCATAATCAACATCTCCAAAAATTCTAGAAAATAATAAAATATTCATTATCCGAACATTAAATATACCCATCTTCCAAACATTATATGAACATCATGGTACCTTTAAATCAACATCATCATCCCAAGATAATATAGATATAGAAAATCATTCATCCAATACTTAATCTATTTTTGCTGCTTCATCTACTGGTTGCTGCTCCTCCGTAGCAGTTGCTGCCTTCTTCTTGGTGCTTATGAGTGATTTTTGGAAATTTTCTCCTTCTCCTTTGCTGTGAGACTGACACCAGCAATTGAGGGACTGGAACCAGCAGTAGCCTCAGCAATGACACTGTAGCAACCCATCTTGAGATGAGAAATCCCACATCGGCAAAACACAAGAGAGATGCTGGGTATATTGATAAATGACTGGTTTATATACTGTGAAGTGCCTTTTGAGGTGAGCCCAAAGGGACAAATCCGTGATAAGCTAGGCCCAAGAGCGGAAAATACTTCAGTGTTGAGTCAGGTTGTTACAGATGGTATCAGAGCCACTCTTGTGTCAACCTTGTCGATATGGGGCTAGAGTTAACGGAGTTATCCTGGTAAGACGGGAAAAACCTCAGTGTTGAATGTAGGTGAATCCCATGAGGTGAGTCAAACCTTAGCGAGGACACTGAGTCCATTGAGAGGGTATATAACAACCCATCTTGAGATGAGAAGTCCCACATCGGCAAAACACAAGAGAGATGTTGGGTATATAGTTAAAGGACTAGTTTATATACTGTGAGGCGCCTTTTGGGGTGAGCCAAAATGGACAAATCCGTGATGGGTTAGGCCCAAGAACGGACAATATTTTATAGTGTTGGGTCAAGTCATTACAAACACATTCAAAGATTTGCTAGTTCTTGTTGTGATTCATCCTCTTCTTCAGATATAACTAGCCTCCTTCTCCAAGCTCTCGTAAGAACATCAGGTCTAGTATTTTTTTCAACTTAGATTGAGTCATTAATGCAAAAAGTCCTGTCACAAAATAGAGATAATCTATTAGTTTTTTTAGCAGATTCTGAGATTTTTAGCAGATACACAACTTCAGTAACTATTTCATCTATTTACAGTGAATCCTGATATCTTCAGCAGATACACATTTTTCAAGCTTGATATGGAAATAACAATCAAAAACATCCCTATATGAACAACATGTATGCGTTCGTTTCTCACAAAAAAATACAACAACAATCAATAACAATCTATTTAAGAGCACATCACTACATGAAAGAAAGACTTTCAAAGGAACTGCTATAGAAATTTCAGCAATTGCTTCACTGACTATTTCAAAAAGTTTAACAATCCCAATAACAACAATATTTTTCTCACAAAGAGCACAACACTAATCAAAGAACAACAACACCTATAGCAGTTATTGTCAGCACTTCAACAGATAATGTAAATACTTTAAAATCTCCCAACCAAGCAAGCATACTCGAAAATCTATCTTTAAAGAGTGTAACAACAAATCAAAGAACACCAACAAGAACAGGGATTGCCCAAATAGAAATTAGGGCATGTACTACATTTTTTTCACGAAAAGTATAATAACAAAAATCAAAGAAAAACAATAATCATAGCAGTTGTTGTAAGAACTTCAAAAATTGCTGTCAATACTTTAAATCGAGCAATCAACCATGCCTGAAATCAACCAACCAATCAAACATTTTTCTCACAAAGAGAACAACAACAACAATACCATACCCAAAAATTTTATTTTTAAAAAGTACAATAACAAATTAAAGAACACCAACAAGAACAACCCTACCTAAGTAGAATTTAGGGCACATAATACATTTTTCTCAAAAAAATCATAATAACAAAAATCAAAGAAAACAACAACCATAGCAGTTGTTGTAAGTATTTCAACGGTTGCTGTCAATACTTTAAAATCGAGCAACTAACTATATCGGAAATCAACCAACCAACAAAATATTTTTTTCACAAGGAGTACAACAACAAAAATCAAACAATAACAACAACAACTATACCCAAAAATTTTATCTTCAAAGAGTATAACAAATTAAAAAACACTAACAAGAACAACTCTACCCAAGTAGAAATACATATACTTTTTCATCTTATTAAACTTAAATACTCATTTTTACAACAAAAATCAAAATCATAACTGAAGAAAAATAAACAAAATCTTACCTTCACAAGAAAGATGATGATGTGGTGAAGTTGACGACAACGAAATGGTGACAACGACGAAGATGGTAAAAGTAGCGAAGAAAGAAAGGAAAAGAACAAGAACTGAAGAAGAAAACTCTTTTTTTCTTTGATTTTGTACCTGATCGTAAGAGAGAAAAAGGGGACAAAGAATAGGTTTTGAAGAGGTGGGTGCTATGTTTTTTTAATGTTTTTTTTAAAAACTTATAGAAATTTTTGAAAAGAAAAAAATAGTTGCTAAAGTTTTTAAAATATACACTTTACCCCTAATTAAATCTCCTTAATCTCTAATTAAGGACAACTTTGACCTTCGATGGTCAAAGTTATCACCTTTTTTAGTTTCAACACTTGAGGGATACTTTTAGCTTAATTTCTACCAAAGAAGCCACAACTTCCAATTTGGGAAAAATAGACATTCAAGAAGAGTGAGTTCAGAGAAAATGAGAACTCTCAATCTCATTCATTAAGCAATGTGGTATAAAAAAAAATCAATGGAAACTGCTAGTTGTATCCAACTAAGATAAAGTGAAATGTCTAACTAACAACTAATTGTCTAACTAAATAATTAGGAATCCGTTAACTAACTAATTGACTTGCTAACACAAGATAATTAAATATATATCAGATGTAACCTTCAATGCCCCTCCTCAAGTTGGTAGTGATGATCACAACCAACTTGTTAAGTATAGCAGTGTACTTGACATCAGTGAAAGCCTTTGTAAAGATGTTAGCAAGTTGATCAGTAGTGGAATATGATGAAAAAAATATGAGCCCCTCCGGTAGCTTATTCCTCATAAAGTGATAGCCAACTTCAATGTGTTTAGTTCTCTTATGAAACACAAGATTGTGAGCAATGTGTATTATAGATTGGCTATCACAATAAATAGCAACTGGAGATGGATTAGTGATGTTCAACTCAGTGAGTAACCTGTGAAACCAAATTAGCTCCCCTATCATTTTTCTAAGTGATCTATACTCTGCTTTAGTTATAATAAAAAGATAGTCGATTGTTTCTTAGATTTTCAACTGATAGAGCTATTCTACAGTAAGACCAAATGCTCACTCACTAACGTCCTAGAGTTTGGACAGGAATCACATAAAACCTTTAATGTGCAATCTAGATCATTTGAATAGGTGAATGCCCAAGGTGAGATCCTTTTTTAAGTATCTAACTAGACGAAAGGCTTCTTGTGAATGAGAATTTTTTGAATCTTGCATAACCTAGATTAAGTGTTGTACGCTCAAGGTTATATCTAATCTAGTATTTATGAGGAAGTTCAGCTTGCCTATCAACTTTCTATAATAAGTGGGATCAGGTAGGGGTTCTCCTTTTTCAGCCCTCAACTTCACAGTGGAATCAAGAGGAGAAGAGAGAGACCTACAGTTGAAGAAATCATATTCTTTTAATATATCTAGGAAAAATTTCTTTTGGGAATGAGTACCCCTCTTGTGGTGTCAAGTATCTCCAATCCCAGGAAGTAGTGTAGCTTGCCAAGGTACTTAATTTTAAATGTGTCATCTAAGCAAGTGTTAAATTGTGTCATCTCAGTGGTGCCTGTGCCTGTTAGAATAACATCATCCACATATATTGCCACAAAAACTACTAGAGGGCCTGATTTCTTGTAAACTGATGAGTAATCAAGATGTGAGTGATTGTACCCCCTAAGATATAGAGCTTCGGTCAACTTAACATACCATTGTCTACTTTCCTTCTTAGGGCCATAAAGAGATTTGTTAAGCTGACAAACTAGTCTTGGATCATACACATCTTGAGGTACTTTCATATGTTCTTCTTTATGGAGGTCAGCATGAAGAAATTTATTATTGACATCAAGTTAAAACATATCTTATCCCTAGCACAGTGAGTGTCACATGAACATAAAATCCCACCCTTTAGACTTAACCCTTGCATGGTGAGTGTCACATGATAATGATATATGGATCCATTATCTAGCTTATAGGCATATAATCATAGTCCTATAGTGACACATATTTATGAGACTTGAGAATTTATGTAAGGACCATTAGGGATAGTTCCTCTTTCTCAAGCTTATTCAGTGTTAAGTCAAATCCCATGGAATACATAACATGCAATATCATAGACATCATCGTAATTCATATTTCATCAAAATCATACTTTCATAACTTGTGGAATGGGCATTATAACCACATGAAAATGTATTATATCATAGGAATAGTCCATCTACATAATTTTGTATATAATATGAGTATACTTCCCATCTTATCATCATTTCATAAATATTAGGATCTTAAATCACACTAATCATCATATACTCATCATCATCAAAGCATACTTTCATACTTAAAATCATATTCATGAAAATAATAACTTTATCATAGGAAACTAGGGCCATGTGTGAGTTCATGATGAATTGAAGTCAAAATCATGTAATTAGATAATAATCACAAAGGAATCATGCAATTGAAATTAATTTGGGTCTTTAGTGAAGAAATCCACATCAATTCAACAAGCACTAATCATCATATACTTAAAATCACTTGAAGCCAATTAAAAATCCTAGAAATCAAGCAATTCTTCATAATTCATGCATAATTAAGTATAATAATCATGTAATACTCATAATTCAATCATTTGGAACAAAATCATAAAAACTCATAAGGAATTATGATTGAACTTTAAGAAAAAGGAGATTTTGAGTTGGGCATCATAGATGAATTTAATCCATGAATGAAGCTCTATATACCTCAAATAAAGAACATTAGGAATTGGAGTGATTAGAACTTGAAATCTTTGATCCAAAGCTGGAACCTAAGATTTAATAGTGAGGATCTTTAGAGAAAGAAAATTTAGAAATTTAGGAGTAATTTGAGAGTAGATGAGTTAGAATGAATTTAGGAATAGGTTTTATAAGATTTGAGTCGATTAAGTCAGTTAGTAGGGTCAAAACAACGTTATTTAGGAGTTAAATAGGTTGAAAACAACTAAAAAGTCCTCCATTTAAAAATTGTCTGACCCATCTACGGGTACTATTTATGGAACAGAAGTTCGGATCATACATAGAGGTTCCGTCCTGTTGAAATTGGGTCCTGAAAAATGGTCTCTAAATTCCATCCTACATGCCCGAGTTGATGAATCATACTTTCTTCTATGGGTCATACTTGACTTTCTTACTTTGCATGACCAAAAATTTTAGCTACTAGAATTGCACCCCTTCAAACTACGAGCTCATAATACAGTCTATAGTTTCATTTATGGGCCATAAATCCCATTTGTAGAAACCTTTCGGGATTAAATTTTTTTCCATCCCTCAGGGTTTAGTCTACGACACCTATCTACGACCCATGGAACAAACCATGAGCTGTAAATTGGCTCATACAGTCAGTCCAATTTCAAACTTTTTCTACAATGTTTTCATTTCTAGGCTTTTCAACATGTAGGGTGTAACATATAGCCAAGGAATATGAAGTAAAGATCAATGCATTATATGGAAACATATTTTAAGGTCATAGACATCAAATACATAACTTTGTGGAAAGAGACCATAACTAACATATAATACCATGTGAGCTACTACATGGAATCCAATAATCATATGTTGGCAAGGGGAGTTCACTTGTCGGGCGGAACTCCATCAACGTATGCATACATATCTTAGTTCAACTTTGGTATTGTGGATTCACTAACCTTAGCCTACAAAGGTTTCTATGGTGGCACATAGTTAATGAGATAAGAGATTGCTTCTAAGATTCACTTATCGAACCCCACCTCAATGCCTCATTGGTGCTAAGTCAATCCCTTGAAATACTTTAAAATACTTAGCATAGTCATACAATCATAACTTAGAATTATAAGTAGTAACAAATAGGAGTAGCTCATTAACTTGGAAGCCACTCAAGTGAAGATTTCCCTTTCACATTGAGAGTCCATCTTAAACATCACCTTAGACATCACTAAGGGCTTTATATCGTGCTCTTAAAATTTTAAACATTCATAGACTTTTAAAATAGACTTTAAGCCCTTATCATCAACATCATGTAGAATTTTATCATAAACCTAGTAGGCTAATGCAATGACTTTAAAATCATATGATTTAAGAGTATAATTCAAGATCATGATAAAATTCATCAATTTAAAACTATATTTAAATAACCCACATCATCATTGAAAAATCCTAGATAATGAAATCTGACTTAGAAACTATAGGAATTAGTGGTACATCATCGTATTGCATTATAGAGTTAAAATACATGAAATATTTCATCAAAGCATCACTAGAACCATGCTAATGAAACTCATAAACTTTCAAGAACTTAAAAAAAGATAAAAGCAGTAATTGTTGGACTTTGTGGATGAAAGGAACCCACAAATCAACTCACATACCTGATTGAAGATCTTGAGGAAAGCTTAAAGATTTAGATAAGAAATCTCTTGGAAACCCTAGCCCTTTTTTGTTTTGGAGAATTCTTGCCTTAGAAAATTTTGATGGAATTTGAAATAGTGAGAATGAAAGTGAATGAGGGGTTTGGGGATGATAATGGGTAGTTTTTAGGTCCCAAAAGTATATAATTTAGGCTTAGGATATGAAAAAGGACAAAAATGTCCTTCATTAAAACTATTAGATCCAGACCATAACCCATGATTATGGATCGTAGACTGGTTTACGAACCGTACTTAGTGGGGTTCGTCCTGTTGAGTTTTTTAACTTTGTGAAACTGCCTTTGAACCCCAGTCTATGAGTGCTTTTATGACTCGCAAACTTGTTTACTGGTCATAGACCCTTTCGTAAAAGATCCGCATACTTAGATAAATTTTCAGACTCAAGACCCTATCTACGAGACCAAATTACAGGCCATAAATCAAAATACGACTCATTCTATTTGTTTGTAGTTCAACTTCAGAAACCCAAATTTCCACCATCTCAGGCATCAAACCACGAATCTATTTTACAGTCCATAGTTCCATTTATGGATTGTAAACACACTCGTACATTCCTCCTACACTTTGTCAATTTTCATTCAGGTTGACCCCCATCTACGAGCCTTGTTTATGACCCATGATTTGAACCATGAGCCCTAAATAAGAATCATACTTTGATCTGCAACATTTCTAATTCCACTTCTTCTGCACTTTCTTATTGCCTAACTTGCAGGTCCTTACAGTGATATTCCAGTTGGATCCTTGCTATTATTGTTGAGAGAATTTAAATTCAAAAATGTTGATTCTAGCAGACATTCTACGAGTAGGTTTGAATTCCCTTTGTGTCTCCTCCTGGATCCGTAAGGAAAAGGCTTGTGCCATGGAAGGAAGTGTGTTCATCATGATTATGTTGTTCCTTAGCATTGTATATACTTCATTCAAACTCACGAGGAACTGAATTGAATGCTTATCTTATTTTGTATTATGTAAGCTATCTTGGCACCACAAACACATGCACAACTGCACTAGTTCTTCAAATTCAAACTACTCAATTCCTCCCAAATTTTTTTCTTCTTTGTATAATATGTAGTAATAATGTCCAAAATTCCCTGGGTGAGGTCATTGATTTCCTTGTGTATTTGATATAGCGCAGTAATATTGGTCTAGTCATATCTATCCTCTAACTCTTGCTAAAGTTTCATAGAATCATTCATATGCTCAACATTATATGAGATTTCCTTAGTTATCGAGTTCAAAATCCATAGTGTCATGTCATCACAATTCTGTCATTGACGAAGTTGGTGAATTTTGCATGTGGTTTCCCGCAGCTCCAATCTATGAAACCTAACTTGTTCTTCACTAAAAGAGCTCGCATGACTCCTCTTCTCCAAGATCGATAGCCTACTCCATCAAATTGAGTAGGAACAATCATCATCCCTGGGTTATTCGAGGGGTGCACATACAGTGCATTGTTTATGTGATTAACAGAAGTATTGGGCTTATCTACAACATAAGTACCTCCATCAACCGCCATAGATATAGTATTACTCGAGTTGATTTGAAAAGTTCACTCAAAAAATAGGAGGCAGGAAGAAATCTATGAATCGAATCAGTTCTAGAAGCAATTTCAAACAAAAAAAGGGACAGAAATCTCCAAGAGAACTCAATTGTATGCATTTATTGAAAAACTCCAAAGGAAAATGTAGGGATAAGAAAATTACTGATTGATGAAAATGAAAGAGAAAAAGTTTGATTCATGAACTTTGCTCCGATACTATATTAAACTTAGCGCAACTGAAAAGAATGCAGCTGAAAAGAGATAGAGAAGCCATAGCTTTCAATTTGTGAAAAATGGACATTCAAGAAGAGTAAGTTTAGAGAAAACGAGAACTCTCAATTTTATTCATTAAGCAATGTGGCATATATATTGATCAATGGAAAATGTCGATTCTATCCAACTAAGATAGAGTGAAATGTCTAACTAACTATCTAATAGATAATTATCCAACTAACTAACTAATCAAAAATTCGTTAACGAACTAATTGACTTGGTAACACAAGATAATTTAATATGCATTAGATGTAATCTTCAATACTAATTCTAATATTAGCAAATCAAACTAATGAAATATTTGAGTGTCGAAGATTGCTACTAATGTGTATATATTGGTTTGAGTAAGTGATATAAAATTAAATGAATTGTAAAGAATTAAACACCACTTTCCGATGACCAAACACAAGAAATGAGAACCTTTTAGTTAGTATAGTAATTCCAAAGAAACATAGTCAAGATCTACAATTTCACTCCTACTTGTAAATGCGGGCAACCCAAACGAGCCACTCATCTTACGAAAAATTCAATCATTTTTTGCTCTTCAATATTCCTTCTGTTCACTTTTATTTGTCCATTTTGAATTTTAAAAGTCTCTTTAGAAATAATTAATATGAATATTTTATTTACCTATATTAATTGATGTTTTATATTAGGTATTGAAAAATGATTCAAGCATAAGTAATTAATGTTATGGGTAAAACATAGAAAATATAATTATTTTTTCTTAAAATATTTAAAGTAATAAGTAAAAGTAAAAACTCATTTTTAGAATAGTGGACAAGTAAAGAAAAAAAGATTAATGATTTTCTCACTTTGTATTTTTTGAAGAAAAAAAAAAGAAGAAGAAAACATCTAATTTGGAGCATCCCAAAATTTCAAAGTTGTCGTAGAGAAAGGGAAAGTGGTCAAAGAATTTATATTTGAACACTTTGTCTACCACTTGAGTTGAATCATTTGCTCAAGTCGATGAATGTACCCGTATAATATTAGCCTGCAAAGACAAAACACCATAAGGAGAATGGAGTGGTAAGAAATCTCTCAATTATAAACTTTGACTAGAATTCTTAAAATTGAAATGACTCACCTAGTGAAACACTTCAATTTAATTGCAGAGCTTGTCTTTTAAATATTTACTTGTTATAGCGATTTTTGTCAGCACGAGCTCAATATTTTCTTTATATCGATTTATGTGATACTGATAGAAACTTTTATATATTTTATCCTCTATGGCTATCTTATGGTATTTTGAAGTTCCATTTTATTTCATTTTCGCCAAGTGAAATACAATATTATAGCTAAAGTCATCCTCTAAATTATGGTTACTACATTTTTATTGTTGTATCTACCAAACATCTAGTAGTTGGCAAACAATACTAAAGAATAAAGTATAAAAATAAATAAAAACAGACACGTCAATATTATAGCTTACTCTACGATAAAACTAACCTTTCACCGTACTGGACATGGTCAGTACCCAGTCTGAGTCTCTATATCATACAAATTCTTACAAAATTTCTTCAATTATCATCCTAATTACCCTCTCTGGTTGTCTTATGGTATTTTAAAATTCCATTTCTGCCAAGTGAAATACACTATTATAGCTAAAATCATCCAGTCAATTATGGTTACTACATTTTTGTAGTTGTATCTACCAAGCATCTATTAGTTGGCAGACAATAATAAAATATAAAACATAAAAATAAATAAAAACAGGCACGTCAATAATAAATAAAAGAAGACATAATTTTTTAATATATATAAGATACCAAAAAGATAAAAAAAATTGAAATGAAGAAAATATAAAATGAATAAAAATAGATACATCAATAACCAGTTGCCAGCTTGTAGTAGTTAAAGCATGCAGGATGACCCTAAGCTCCTCAATATATTTAAATTGCTAATTACTCTAATTTTAAAAAAGGTACAAAAAATTAATTACAATAAGGTATAATATTGTTATAATATATGATAAATTCCTAAAGAATAAAAAAGTTAAAACAAAAAATATAAAAAATAAATAAAATCAGTTGTCAACTTAAGCAGTTGAAGCCAGGACGACCCTGAGCTACTCAATTTATTTTTTTATTAAATAAGAGAATAACGAGATATAAGTTCTTAGAAAAAAGGTCAAATATATCTTTGAATTATTTTAAAGAGATAATTTTAAATATATACAATAAAATAATTAGTTTATCATAAATACAACCATCTTTTTATTTACATTAAAAAAATCCAAAAGCTTTAAAAAAAAATTGCAGGTATTAGCCATGGTTATGCGTGGTTAAATGGTAGAGAAACAATGGATATATAACATAAAAAATATACACTAACTATATCCTAGGATATACACTCAAAAAGTGAAATATAGTTTAATTATGCATGAAATACTATACACTGGCTATTGATTGAACTAATTTTTTTCAAATAGTTAGTAGACTAATTAGAAAAGAGAAAGGATGAGAAACGGTTGAAAGGGAAGTTTGATTATCAAGAAGGAGGGGATTTCAAAAGCAAAATGATTTTGTTACAATAATGTTTCTATTTAATCTTTGACCAATTCAAAATGTCCTCTAAACAATTCAAAATTTTAGAATATTCTTGATGTTTTGAATCATTTAATATTTATGTTTGTTCTATACAAAGAAGAAGAAGGGGAAGCAAGAGGAAGACGGATCGCAGGAGGAAGAAGAAGAAGAGAAAGACCGCCATTTCTCGCAAGTCTCGACTTGCAAAGTAAAGAAAGGCTATTTTTGATAAAGAATATAGTCAAGGCCATTTTGCATAAATTTTTCTATTCAAAATAGATCAAATTTATCCTTTATTATTTTTTTTGCTAAAAAATGCTCTCATTATTATGTTTAGCTCAAATATACCTTTCAATTAACACAATAATCAAAAGAACCTTCTTACTAATGGTCGCTTCAAATAAAAAAAAAAGATTCAATTTGCCTTTACGCTATTTGAAATAAGACTTTTTTTTTTTGCATGTGTCTCAAACAACTGATGTGTTAATTGATGAATCTATCTTTCCTTTTTTTTTTTTTTTTGAATTTGAAATAAATTTTATTTGAATAGAAAATGGTTTGATCAAACATTAAACTCATAAAATCCATTTTGATTGGGGAAAAATGCATCTCTTCATGTTAGTTTTTTTTTTTTTTTGGGTCATGAAGATAGTCATTATAATATTAAGCAATAAGAGTAGTGGTTTCACCGGTAGATTGTGCCATGTTAGTACTTAGGTGAGCCATATCCCAGCCCAAAAAAATCAAAATATTAGTAGAAGTTTTCTTGATATTACTAGTCCTTAGACTGTTTGCTTCAACTTGATTTTT
Source organism: Solanum clarkiae (assembly GCA_011800125.2). Lineage (NCBI taxonomy): Eukaryota > Viridiplantae > Streptophyta > Magnoliopsida > Solanales > Solanaceae > Solanum > Solanum clarkiae. The sequence continues at coordinate 20,262,771 of JAABOM020000075.1, forward strand.
ATCAAATACTGGAGAAACTACAAAAAGGTTGGTATCGCCAAAATCCTTCTTCCTTGCTCCTTCCTTCGCCAATTAAGTCTGCGACTTTATTTTACTCCCGAAATACATGGGTCAGCTCCACTATGCCCAACCTGTGCATGAGGTTCCCGCATTCAAAAACAAGATTGTCAAGTTTAAGGTTACCCATTTGGGGGGCTTGGATGGCTCCTGTAGCATCAGTGTTGATCACAAGGTAGGAGAGGTTTTGGTTGACAATAATTTGGAGCCCTCTCAGGATGGCTTGCAACTCAGCCTCTAGTGGGGTAACGTGGGGTATGGCCTGACTGTACCCAAGGATCAACCTTCCCTGGTGATCTCTGAATATACCCGCAATGCCACCTGAGCCTGGGTTTCCAAAAATAGTCTCAGTATCTAAAACGAGTTTTCCCTCATTTGGAGGCTCCCACTTGACACTGATTTGGTGGTTTTTTGCATTAGCTTTAATTTTTTGCGTAATAACATACTTGTACTCTATAAACTGTCAATAAACTCTATCATAGCAAAGATTGTCAACCTTGTTGTTGAAATTATTATTATTTCTATTCAGCTAGATGTGCCATACGCAGAAGGGTAGCCAACTATGCCATGTCAGCCATTGTGTATGATCTTTGTGCCTGATTTGCTGCCAGCGTTCATGCCAATTCTTGTTGTTCCAACTCTGGGAATCAGGGTATATGTTGTTGCCATTGTGTCTCCTAACTTTTTCCCAAAATTCCTTTGCCTTGATGCATTGGAAAAGGATATGATTAATGTCCTCTGTTGGGTGTCCAGACCCCAGAATTAGGGTTGACATTGATCCCTCTAGTATGAAGCATGTGATTGGTTGGAATCTTTCCATGCAAGAAGGTCCAAAGGAAGAATATGATTTTAGAATGAATGTTGGTATCCCAAATTTTCCCAAAGTCCTTTCTTGAGCTATCATTTTTCCCCATGCCTGGCAATGAGAATATAAGCTGAGGCCATAGAAAACTTACCATCCTTGGTTGTGCCCCAAACTCTCATGTCTTTTTTGTCAGTTTGATAGAGGCAGGATTGGTGAAAAATGACATCATTAATGTTGGGGAGTAGGATCAAAAAGAGGGTGCTCAATCGCCAAGTTTCGTCTCTACGGAGTTCAGCAACAATTAGGCTTTCCTCATTGGGCTGGACATGCCCAGGGATACAGTGTCGAATGGGGTTCATGTTGGGCAGCCATGCATTCCCAGAAAATTCAATTTATTGTCTTTGTGCACAACCTATCGAATGGCAGGCTCCAGATCTTTCCATCCATTCTGAGCATTTTTCCAGGTCATAAACATCACTCGACCAGGTTCTAAATTACTCTTGTGCTTTTCCATCAGATCCAAACTTCTGCGGGATGCTAGAGGATTTTCTAGGTCACCCTAGCCAACATGGCTCTATTCCTGCCCTCATTCCTATGGAGTCCTAGCCCACAATAATCTTTCTGCTTGGTCACTGTCTCCCAATTGAACAAACGAAGCTTTTTTCTATTGTTAATGGAACCCTAGTGAAAATCTCTGATGGTCCTATCAATGACCTTGTTGATCTTTGTAGGGAGCTTGATGTAGCTCATGATGTGTGAGGGAATACCCTCCAGAGAAGCTTTGGCAAGGACGATTCTGACAGCTATGTTTAAAGCATTGCATTTTCAACCAGCTAATTTCTTTCTCATATTATCCATTATGAATTGAAAATCCCTATTAGTAGGTTTCTTTTGGAATATGGGGAAGCCCAAGTATTTGTCAAAAAAATTGGTGTTCTTTAATTCCTAAACTCTTAGCACAAAAGTCTCTAATGAGGAAGGGTAGTCTTTAGAGAAGAGGACCCTTGATTTGTTGAGGTTGACCTTTTGGCCTGCCTAAACATGAAAATTCTGCAACTCAGAGTTTAATGATATTGCAGTTGTTTACATCAACCCTTGCAAAGAGTGTCAAGTCATCAACAAAGAAAAGATGGGAAAGCTTGGGGACTTTTCTAGAGATTTTGATGGATTGCAAATTTCCTAAAGTAACCTCATCATCAATACTTCTGGAAAGTCTTTCCATGCAGAGGATAAACAGATAGGGTGATATAAGGGGTGTCTTATTCTTCTTGAGGGAAAGAAATCCTTGGTTTTCCTACCATTCATTAAAATCTCAATGTCATTGGAGCTGACACAAGACATGATCAGATTGGTCATAGCACTAGGGAACTTAAAGAAGTCTAGATTTTCCTTGATGTAGGACCATTCTAAACTATCAAAAGTCTTCTCCAAATCAATCTTGACAATCATGGCAACTCTTTTCCCTTTCATCTTGCTAAAATAACAACAACAACATACCCAGTAAAATCCCACAAGTGGGGTCTGGGGAAGGTAGAAAGTACGCAGACCTTACCACTACCATAAAAGTAGAGAGGCTGTTTCCTGGGAACCCTCATCTCAAAACTCGTAAGCAGAAATAACTAGATATGACAGAAAGGAAGGGAAGGGGACAGAAAGAGCAACTAACAAGATAAAACTAACATATAATACACAGAGAATGTGAACACGTGATAAAATAGGAAAGGTAAAAATAATGATATTATCAAAAGCTCTTCTGTTGGTGAGGAAGCTTGCCTGGCTGGGTCCAATGTGGCTGCGCAGGAGGGGTTTGATTCTGTTCACAATGATTTTTGTAACCAACTTATAATTGGTATTGCACAGGCTGATGGGTCTAAAGTTTCTAAGGTTGGAAGAGTCAGAGCCCTTTGGAATGAGGCAGATGAGGGTATGGTTAGCTTGCTTGGGCATAAATTTCTGAAAAGCCAATTGTTATGCCGAAAAAATGATCGGCTTTAAAATAAAATTGAAAATTATTCGAAAATCGAGAATCAATCTAAACTCAATTAATTTGAGCAAAATTAATTCTTAAAATTCGAAAAGATACAGAGCCGCCATCTAATTTTGCGGATAATTAGGAAACCATTAAATGTTTTAAAAGATCTAACAGAAAAATCTTTTAAATTCAGAGAAAAAGGTTCGGGTTCACATTTCCATTTCGAGAAGGTTTTACGCACTCGAAATTGCCGCTAAATGTGGTTATCCGGCGATTAGGTAATTTTGACTAACTTTGACTTGAAAATATTGACTGATTTGAAATTGATTAAATATTGA
>JAABOM020000075.1:20275066-20297782 GCA_011800125.2 Solanum clarkiae
TTTATTGACTAATTATTATATTTTTTATATTTTAATTTTTCATAAATCTTTTTTTACTTTAACAGACTTAAAAATGCAAGTTCTATTTGTAAATTAATTTTTTAAAAAAGTTTTATATTAAATGTATACGATATTATTATGAAAATGCACACATAAAAATATTTAAGCTAAATAAGATGAGAGATTTATTTTAAAAATGAATATTAAATAACTAAAGTTAGCAAAGAAAATACATTAAAAACTAATAAAATGAAGGGTATTTTTGTAAATAAGCATAATATTCTTAAAATTTATCCAACACACCAAACACTCAATAAGAGATAACCTCAACAAAACTTATCTCATCATTAATAATTCCGACATAATTTATCTCATCATAACTTATATTCAAACCAAACGACCCTTAAAGTATTTCCCTAGATTATACATAATTCTTTTACAATAATATAGTTTGATTAGTTGCCAAACACCAGACAATCAATAAAAAAAATCCACATATTTTTTTTGGTACGTCATTTTCCTTTGCACAAAACACACTCTTAAAATGATAAATCCAATAATTTAGCAGCAAGTCATAATTCAGCGCACTGGCCTAAATTAATTGTACCTAGTACTAGGAGAATCTACACGTGAATCTTTATGTCCCTTTCTGTATTTTCTAGTCTCCCACAAAACACCCAATTTGTCAACGTCATGAAAAATCATACAATCAGTTAAAATTGGAGAACAAATTCAATATAGTATTAAACCAGTCTACCACTTGTCTTCTTACTTTGCAATCTTTATGTCCCTTTCTATATGCTTGATTCTTCCAAGTCATACAGAGAATTCTCACTTGTATGCTATGGCCAAGTATACTGGTGTGGTATGTTTACTGATCTTTTTAACTTTGATACTACCTTTCGTTCTCTGCTCATCAGACAGAACATCACTGCTTGCATTCAAGAATATGATCATTGATGACCCCTTCAGGATCATGGACTCCTGGAATGAAACCACACATTTCTGTAACTGGCCTGGGGTGTCATGTGGTCGACGTCATCGCCGAGTCACTGTTTTAGATCTTACTTCTCTGAAATTGGGGGGTTCTTTGTCACCCAGCATTGGTAATATGAGCTTTCTTTATGTCCTTAGGCTCCAAAATAATAGTTTTTCAGGTGAAATTCCCCCAGAGATTGGCTACTTACACAAGTTACAGGTTTTACGCCTTGACAATAACTCATTCACCGGTCATATTCCATCAAACATTTCTGGTTGTTTCAATCTTGTTTCTGTTGCTCTTTCATATAATAGGATGTTAGGCAAAATTCCAGCAGAAATAGGCAAATTGTTGAAACTCAGACAACTTTTTCTTGTTTCTAACTACTTTACAGGAGGAATTCCGCCTTCTCTTGGTAATCTTTCTTTAGTCGATACTTTTTTGGCAAGCAAGAATGATTTGTTAGGGAAAATACCTGATGAATTATGCCAATTGCCAAACTTAAAGTACTTTGCAGTGAACGAGAACAACTTGAGTGGAACCCTGCCTCATTGTCTTTTCAATCGTTCCTCTATCGTGGCTATTGATATTGGAACAAATTATATACAAGGGAATTTGCCTCCATTGTTTGGTATTACACTTCCTAATTTGCAGTTCCTTAGCATTTATAGAAACAAGGTTACTGGAAATATCCCGGTAACGTTATCAAATGCCACGAATCTTCAGTTTCTTGTTGCTGGTAGAAATAGACTCACAGGAAAAGTACCACCCCTCGGGAATTTGCTGAACATGCGGAGATTTTTAGTTGCTTTCAATCATCTTGGGAAGGGGGAGGATGATGACCTTAGCTTTCTCATCACATTGGTGAATGCCACCAACTTGGAGCTTTTGGAGCTCAATACAAATAATTTAGGTGGAGCTTTACCGGCATCTGTTACTAATCTTTCGTCTGAGCTTATAGAGCTTAGCTTGTCTTATAATCAGATTTCTGGACAAATCCCAAGAGGGATATCTAATCTCAAGAAACTAGAGGCTTTTTTTGTGGCTTATAACAGATTTCACGGTGAAATTCCTTCTGAAATCGGGGATCTGATATATCTGCAAGAGTTGGCGTTGCTTGGAAATCACTTCTCTGGTCAAATTCCAAACTCATTGGGAAATTTAGCTTCTTTAACCAGAATCAGTTTGCGAGAAAACAATCTGCAGGGGAGAATTCCTTCCAGTTTAGGTAAATGCCACAATTTGGAGCTGTTGGATCTTGGTTCAAATAACCTTAGTGGTTTCATACCATCAGAAATCCTTCAACTCGCATCATTGTCGGAGGGTGTGGACCTATCTCAGAATCACTTAACTGGTTTCCTTCCGATGGAAATTGGGAAGTTGATAAATCTAGACTACTTAAACCTGTCTGATAACAAGTTGCAGGGCCAAATTCCTACCACTCTAGGTACTTGTGTGAGACTTGAAGTACTGGACTTGAACAGCAACAACTTTCAGGGCAGTATTCCTCCAACCATGAATAATTTGCGAGGCCTGGAAGTTTTAGTCCTTTCTCGCAACAATCTGTCAGGCGGAATCCCAGGATTCTTGAAGGACTTCAAATTTCTGCAGATTTTAAATCTGTCTAGCAATAATTTGGAAGGTGCAGTCCCAACACTAGGCATCTTTAGTAATGCTACTGCTGTTTCCATCGTAGGAAATAAAAATCTCTGTGGGGGTATACCAGAGTTGGACCTTCCGGCTTGCAACGTAGAAATAAAGAAAGAAAAGGAATCAGGTTTTCCCATGAAAATAGTAATTTCTGTAGTTAGTGGTCTTATAAGCTTGACATTCATAGTTTGTTTTCTTGTCATGCAACAGTTAAGTAGATCAAGAAAAACAACACCTACAGATACACTTGAAAACTCCACCTTAAGAGTATCTTATCAGTCTCTACTTAGGGAAACTGATAGATTCTCTGCATCAAATTTGCTTGGCATGGGTGCTTTTGGGTCTGTATATAAAGGAATTTCTGAACACGATGGAACCGTTTTTGCTGTTAAGGTACTGGACCTTTCACACCATGCAGCTTCCAGGAGTTTTTTAGCGGAATGTGAGGTTCTAAAGGACATTAGACATCGTAATCTTGTGAAGGTTCTAAGTGCATGCTCTGGTATTGATTATGAAGGTAATGAGTTCAAAGCCATAGTTTATGAATACATGGATAACGGGAGCCTACAGGACTGGTTGCATTTCACTCCTCAGGAGAACTCTGAGTCACAGGAGACACACAAGAAGCTCGGGTTTCTTCAAAGATTAAACATTGCCATTGATATTGCCTGTGCTGTGGATTATCTCCATAATGATTGCCAACCCCCAATAATTCACCGTGATCTGAAGCCTAGCAACATTCTCCTCGATGAGAACATGACTGCACATGTTGGTGATTTTGGTTTGGCAAGATTTGTTCCACCAGCAATTCCAAACTCATCAGCAAATTCAGCAAGTTCTGCAGGCATAGGAGGAACTATTGGTTATACACCTCCAGGTAATTCAGACTTGACAATTCCATGTTTTTTACTTTCTCCCTCCCGCCTACTTAACTTAGGGTCAAGTATCAAAACAGGAGATCTAGTCGAACCTATGCAGTACAAGCATGGACATTCCAGTTTAAGTGGCTTCCATTGCTTAGCTCCGGAAGCAACCAAGTCGTTGACTTAGGTTTTATTTCCCGTATTTTCTCAAGTAAAATCTTGTCCAAAAGTCAAATGACTGAAGAACATATAGGAACCAAAAGAGTTTAATAATAGTCATCATTTAACTGACTTTTTTGTCTCCTAGAATAGCTTACGATCGAAATCTGCCAAGTCTTTTCTACATTATGCATAAATCAAGACTCCTGCTGTCATATTTGTCTTTTGGGAAGAACATCACCAATTTTGTAGTATTTCTTGTTGACATGTATTATATCACAGAATTGTGTATGGGACGTGACGCCTCAATCTGTGGAGATGTATACAGCTTTGGCATACTGCTCTTGGAAATGTTTACTGGGAGGAGACCAACTGATGAAATGTTCAAAGATGGTTTAAACCTTCATAACTATGCCAGTGCTGCTTTACCAGACAGAGTGATGCATATCACAGATCCATTTCTTCTACAGGAACTAGGTGAACTTGGAGTGAAATACAAACTTGATGACAACATAAGCAGTGCTGATGACATATTTCTTTCATTCTTAGCTACTGTGATTCAAATCGGAGTTTCCTGCTCCGTAGAATCTCCAAAAGAAAGAAAACCGATCAGTGATGTTGTTGGAGAGCTCAATTCATTGAGGAAGTTGTTCTTGGAGAAAGCATACAGGAAAGAAAAGGTTATAAGCTTCCACCTGCATTGACAGATGACGACAGGTATAGCGTTAGTTCTGCACTACAAAATAAATTCATGAATTCTAGGTTTAATTTATAGTTATGAAGCTGTATATTCCTAATAAGATAAAACCAAAGATAGCTCTTGGCACAATTCTTAGTTTATATGCCCTATTTATTATCTTGAGAAATTTATAGGTGCTAGATTTATGCATCACTGAATAGCCTGAATTACACAATTGATCTCAAGCTGCAACCTGCCTGTCCCAACATCATATTTAAGTTCTTTGAGACGTAAAATCGGGTCACCTGTGACAGCTTTATCATATGTTTCTTGAGACCTTTGAAATATGATATTTACTCTGCCATCGATCAGTTACCACCTTCACTTGTTCTAATTCTTAAAGATTGCACACATTATTAGAACAAGAATGATGATAGTACAAGAAATTCTAAATAAGAACTTGCTTGGCTTATAGGCACGTTAATACATTTCTTGAAGATAGTTGGAGTCTCTCCCACGAGCAAAAAGAAGAACAAATGACAACTCTATCTTTGGGATTCAACTAAGCCACAAAACAAGTAGCATTCAAGAATGTTGCTCTTCTATTCTTGAATCAGTGATTTCACCTTTTGATTAATGTCTCTCAAGGACGTCAATCTAGCAACATGCATCAATAATGGTGTCTTTTGGACTTGAACCATTAGCTAGTGAAGACTTTCTAAATCATTGACTACTTAGTGAACGAATCTTGAACTAAGTGGTTCATTGAGTGAAGTAGAAAAATACTCCATACATGTTACTATGTTCTGGTGAAAAATGAAATCCTTTGACATCTTACGGCCATGGGTCCTGAATCCTTTTAACTAAGTGCTTTAAGATTTCCCTATTAAAAATCTTATTGAAGCGGCCTCCACTTCGCACTTAGTGCGGTGAATTCATTAAGAGTAACTTTGCATACTCTAGCCAAATGGTCGATGAATTTCATTAAGAGAAATTAATCTCATCCTCCTTTACAGCAAAGTGTCAATAAATCTATCAAGAGTATTCCTACATACTCCAGCCGGAATCGGTTTATAGACTTACTAAGAGAATATAATCTCAATCATGCACATCTACTTATTTTTTCTTTAAAAATATGAGAATTTTATTGATGTGCTTCACAGTTGTAACATCACTTGTTTTTCCCTTTGAATCTAAAATTACATCATTAGGTAGGGGTACCGTAAAGTATAACTAATTTATAATAGGCTTTATTCCCATCCCATTACAAGTTTCCACTACTAACTCTTTGCCTAACCCTTTAGACAAAGGATCTGCTAAATTACATCTGGACTTCATATATTGAAGCGATATTATGTCTTCCTTCAATAATCTTCTTACATGATTGTGTTTGAGACGAACTTGTCTCGATTTATTATTGTACACAATCACTTCAAGCCCAAAATATAGCAGCATGATTATCACAATAGATAGTCAAAGGTGAAATTGTCTTACTCCATAATGGAATATCTATTAGTATACTTTACAGCCAATCAGCTTCTTCTCCAGCAGAAGACATAGCTATAAATTCTGACTCCATAGTTGAATGAGTAATACATGTTTGCTTCTTTGATTTCTAGGAGATTGCTGCTCCAGCCAAAGTAAAAATCCAAGCAGTATTAGATTTAGAGTCATTCAGATCAAAATTCCAAGTAGCATCACTATAGCCTTCAAGAACTACTGAGAAGGTAGAATAATGTAGGCCAACATTAATTGTTCCCTTAAGATATCTTAAAACACGAATCAAAACATTCCAATGTTCAATTTCAGGATTACTAGTAAACTTACTCAGAGTTTCTATTGCATAAGCAATATCTGGCCTGGTACAATGCATGACATACATAAGAGTCCCAACTATTTGAGAATATATTAATTGATCAAGAACATCACCAGAATTTCATACTAGTTTGATGCTTGGATCAAATGGTGTGGGAGCAGAATTGTCATCAAAATGACCAAACCTCTTTAGAACTTTTTCAATATAACTCGATTGAATAAGAGTCAAACCATTTGCTGATCTTATGATTTTAATGCTCAAAATCACATCAGCTTCTCCAAGGTCTTTTCATTTTAAATTGAGAAGTAAGAAATGATTTTGTTTCTTTGACTCTTTCAATATCAGTTCCAAAGATCAATATGTCATCTACATAAAGACAAATCATAACACTAGAATTTTCTTGAAATTTACTAAATATGCAGATATCACCTCCATTGATTATGTATCCATTAGAGATCATAACATTTTTAAATTTTCCATGTCATTGCTTTGGAGCCTGTTTTAATCCATAAAGAGATTTAAGAAGCTTACAAACTTTATGTTCTTGACTAGGAACGACAAATCCTTCCGGTTGTTTCATGTAAACTTCTTCATCCACTTCTCCATTCAAAAATGCAGTGTTTACATCCATTTGATGAATTACTAACGCCACGAACTGCTGCAAAAGCAACAAAGAGTCGAATAGAGGTCATCCGAGCTACAGGTACAAAAGTATCAAAATAATCAACATCTTTCATTTGAGTACCTTTTAGCTACCAAGTGAGTTTTGTACTTATCTAAAGTATCATCTAAATTTATTTTCTTCCTAAAATTCTATCCGAAACCAATTGGTTTACATCCAGGAGAAAGATCTGATAAAATCAAGTATTATTTGATAGGATAGAATATATTTCATCATTAATAGCTTCACGCCAAAAGGGAGCATCATGTGAAGACATTGTTTCAGCATAACTTTCAGGTTCTTTTTCAATCAAATAAGTTTGAAAATCAGGTCCAAAGTCTTTTGATTTAGCTGATCTCGCATTGCTCCTTGATTGACTTTCTTCCAATGGTTTAATCATTTTCCTTTTAAGAGAAGATTTGGAAGAACTTGCTTCTTGATCCATAGATTCCTTCTTTTTAGGAAATATATGCTAAAAAAAGTTAGCATGCAATGATTTAGTAATTGTGTGAGGGTTTGGAGTCTCAAGATTTAAGAATCTATAAGTCTTTTACTGGTTTGTGAATAACCAATAAACACACAATCTATTCCTCTATAGTCAATCTTAGTAGTACGTTGATCTGGTAATCTAACATGAGCTAAACAACCCCATACTTTAGAATAATTTATATTTGACTTTCGATTCTTCTAAAGTTCATAAGGAAAAATATTATGTTTCTTGGAAGGAATCCGATTCAAAATATGACAAGCTGACAATAAGGCTTCAGTCCATAGATTTTTAGTCATACCAGATCCATAAAGCATAGAGTTAACCATTTCTATGAAAGTTCTAATTCTTTCTCCAACACAATTTTGTTGTGATGTCTAAGACATATGGTCAATTGTTTCTCAATGCCTTACTTTTCACAAAGATTAATAAAATCTGATTTTAAATACTCTTCGCCTCTGTCAGATCTGATTGATTTTATTTTCAAACTCAATTTATTTTCAACTTTTATTTTTTATATTTTACGAACCTCAAATGCCTCATCTTTTGTTTTCAACAAAAACACATATGTATACTTTGAGTAATCGTCAATGAAAGTAATAAAGTATCTCTTTCCATGACGTGATAAACAATCCATCTCACAAATATCAGTGTGGATTAATTCTAAAAGTGTGGATATCCTATCAATAGTCTTAAATTTTTTATTTTTTTTTTATTTTACACTTACTACAAGTAAGACACTTAGTAGTATGATCTCTTCCACAATCTTTAATTAATCCATTATTCACCATAAGTTGAATTGATCTATCATTCACATAACCAAGACGTTCATGCCATAAGTTTAGAGACTCCACAACATAAACAAAAATATTTTCATTTCCAATATTGAGTTTGAACATACCATTTATAGCATAACCTTTTTCCAACAAATATGCCAGATAAAATAAATTTATCTGCCTCAAAAATTATTTTAAAATCATGCTTCGAAAGAAGCATATCTGACACCAAGTTCTTTCGAATATCAAGAACATGCAACACATCCATCAATGTGACCATTTTCCCAGAAATGAATTTCAATTCAATTGTTCCTTTTCCCACAATCTTAGTATAGGATGAGTTTTCCATATATAACATTTTATTATCCTCCACTAATTCGTTGGTAGTGAAAGTATTTTGATCACCTGATATATGACGAGTTGCATCAGTGTCTATCCACCATTCCACTTGATCTCCGACTACAAAAGCTTCTGTGATCATTGCCACAAGTTCATTCTTTTTATTATTGTTTGCTTTTTCTTTCTTTTTTTCAGCTTTAAGAATTTTACAATCACGTGCATAATGGCCAATTTTGTGACAATGATAACATTCATCCGATTTAGAATTAGTATACTTAGAATGCATATTCTTCTTTACTTTTGATAGTTTCTTATTGTCAGATTCCTTCTCAATGGATTTTTCTTCAATAATATGAGCTTCTATGATGGCTTCCTTCAAAGTATTATTATCACGATATCGTGTCTCTTGCTCAATTCGTAAGTATTACAGCAATTGTTCAAGAGTCAAATCTTTCTTCTTGTGCAAGAGTTTATTCTATACTCTTTCCAAGACGGAGGAAGTTTTGAGACAATAGCACCAATATGAAAGTTTTCATCAAGAATAATTCCAGATAAAATAATTTTATTAGCTATAAGTTGAAACTTTTGTACTTGTTCAATGATTGACTTGTCAGTTACAATTTTGAACTCTATATAATTTGAAACAAAAAATTTCTTAGAACTCGCGTCTTCTGCCAAATAGATGGCTTAAAGATTGTCCCAAATATCCTTGGCAAATTTGTACTTGATATGATATTGATCATAGTATTTGTTAGACATTCTCCAAGAATATAATTCTTGCATAATCATCATATTTTCACTTGGCAATTTGTTCTTTATTCAAAGCAGCTTCGTCAGTTGCTACTTCAAAATTGAGAGCATTAAGACAAGGTTCCTCAAGAACATATGTCAACTTTAATCATCTTAAAAAGAATTCCATCTTTCCACGCCATCTAGGAAAGTCTTTTCCATCAAATATTTCAAAATTAGGATTAGGTAAAGATGGAATATTATTAGATATAGATATGGATGCCAATAGAGAAAACTATCTTCAAATTGTTAGAATAAGAATGATGATAGTACAAGAAATTCTAAATAAGAACTTGCTTGGCTTAGAGGCACATTAATACATTTTTTGAAGATAGTTGGAGTCTCTACCATGAGCAAACGGAAGAACAAATGATAACTCTATCTTCGGAATTCAACTAAACCACAAAACAAGTAGCATTCAAGAATGTTGCTCTTCTATTCTTGAATCAGTGATTTCACCTTTTGGTTAATGTTTCTTAAACGTTTTCAAGGAAAAGTGTTTCTCATTTCTTGTTGAAGTGATTGTTTCAAAGAAAAACAACACTATTTATAAGATAAGAGTTTTGAAAGAAAAGTCTTTAGTTAAAATAATATTTAATTTAGGTTGATGAATTCAAAAAAGAATTCATGTAACTTGCAAGAATCTATAACTTAAGAAAAAAATGAATGTTAAAATTCACACTCATGTATTTTGTGAATTTTCAAAGCAAAACTTTTATCAAAACTTTTACCGGATGAATTTATGTCAAAATTAATTGAAACACTAATTTTTACATTCTAAATGCGTCATTATATGCAAATAGGTAAAACATTCCCCATATAATATTGAACATGATTTAACATGTATCACCAAAGGATTTCAAACCAACACCACAAGCAACTTGAGTAAATAAGTTGACTGTTCTGTTTTTCATGACAAAACAAGGAAAATAAAACTGAGCCCCAACAAACTGTAATAAGCCTTTCGATTGTACAATCTGTGATTTATAGGAGTGAATATATATAACATCAAACTTAAGAGTCCTATAGTGACACAACTACAATAGAAAAACCAACACAATTAGGAGATAGGAGACTAATCCGAGTTGGATTATAAACGTTGCAAACATTGTTGTCTTCATTTCCCCTCAAGTTAAGCAGAGAGCTGCACTACTGCCAACTTGCTCTTTAAATCAAGAAATGGAGACTTTGACAAGGGTTTGGTGAGCAAACCAGCAGCTTGATCTTGGGTACTCACATACTGAACTGAAAATGACTTAGCACGAACCTTAATCATGAACAAAATGAAAATTAATTTCCATATGTTTCGTATGGGTGGAAAATGGGTTAATAGTTAAGTAGGTAGCACTAAGGTTATCACACCAAAGGATAAGAACAGAAAATGTAAAGCAACCTATTTCCTAAAGAAGGAATCCAATCTAGGTAATTTGAAATGCAGCTGCAGCTAATGCCCGATACTCAGCCTCTGTGCTAGACCGAGAGACAGCTTGCTGCTTCCGTAAAGACCAAGAGATCATGTTATCACCAAGAAATATAGCAAAACCAGTGGTGGATTTTCGATCATCCACCCTCCCCCTCCCATCTGAATCAGAATATCCATGAAGCAAGCTATTTGAAGTACGTTTAAGGGCAAGCCATGGAAGCAGTAGCTTTAACATAATGTAAAATTTGTTTCACAACTATCCAGTGAACATCCAGGGGATAATTCATGAATTGTGATATTCTTTTCACTGCAAAGGCAATATCTGATCGAGTGAAAGTGAGGCACTGAAGCGCTCCTACGGTGCTGCGATACAAAGTAGGATCATTAAAAAAACACCAGAAGTAGAGGATAACTTCGATACAGGTTGCATAGGCAAGCAAACAGAACTACAAGCAGCCATATGTACTCGATCAAGAAGGTCCTCAACATATTTACGTTACGACAGAAATAGTCCTTCACTGTCCCAAGTTGCTGCAATGCCCAAAAAATAAGAAAGATTGCCAAGGTCACAAATAACAAATGGGGAAAGAAGTTGTGTAATGATTGACTTGATTCGAGTAGAATTATTACCTATTAACAAAATATCATCAATATATTCCAAACATAATAGCTTATCAGTAGCGGTAATCATGTGGAATAAAGAGCCGTCTTGGAACTCAAGAAGCCAAGAGAGAAAAGTGCATCAATTAGTCATTTATTCCACATACGAGGTGCTTGTTTTAAAAATAAAGAGCACATTTCAGCATACGCATATGATAAGAACGAGATGGATCAACGAATCCAGGAGGTTGCGACATATAGACAACCTCATCTAAGTGCCCAAGAAGGAATGCATTTGAAATGTCCAATTGTGTGATATGCCAACCTTTAGTCAAGGCTAAGGAAAGTAACAATCTGATTGTTGTAGGCTTAACCACTGGACTAAATGTGTCCACAAATTCTATCTCAGGACGTTGATAATGCCCCTTCGCAACTAAGCGTGCCTTATGACGATCTAGAGACCCATACGAATTCAACTTTGTTTTGAACACCCAATGACCTTTTAATGGTATCTCAGTTTGATACAGGGTATATCAAATAGTGTATTCATGGGATAACACATTTAGAAATCACCTACATATGTATAAAGTGCAAGTCATTTCAAGGAGAATCTAGTGAGGCCAGTTCTCTATGCAGTTATCAACCAGAAAGTGTTCATAGCTAAAACGAACAAAACAATGAGAACCAAAACCAGTTAAAGAGTTAGTTAGGTGACTTATGTTGTCTAGGTGTACGACAAAGATCGAAGGTTCAAAAATATCACATCTATCAATTGATCGAGTATTTCCGATATATGTTTCCTATGGAAAATTCAAAGGGAAACCTACTTATCCAAATACAATTAATCTTTATTTCTGGATCACACATGTTTTTCATGCACTAGGTTTTCGGCATATAAATTTATTAGAACAACAAGACAATATTAATATTACAACGAGTAATTATAAAATTAATAAAACAAAGTACAAGATGAATTTGATAAATGATTAGGCTACCAAATGAGTTGATTTTCAATACAAAATATAAGAATTTGTCTAAACTAACAATTATATTTAGTTAGATAGGTGCAATGTGTAATGAGATTACAAATATATGGCAATGTGTAATGAGATTACAGTGTTAAGTTTCTTTTACCCAGAGAATGAAACTTCCCAAAAAAAAAAATGAAGAAAAAGAAGAAGAAGTCAAAATCGAGCAATCATTCAAAATAAAATCTTTAAATTCGCTTCCTAAATGATAAGCAAAATGATCTTAGAAGTAAAAACAAGTAATTTAGTGTACATTTTATATACATAATATTGTATTGGCAGAAATTAAAAGCTTTTATTGGTTCATGAGTAGATTTACATGATAAAATATGAATTATGCAAAAACTATTGTTGCTACAATTAACTCTGAACATTTCAAACCTAAAATTAAGCACAACCACAATGCATATAAAGATCTTAAAGTATAGACATAAAATTGACTCTTCTTTTAATAGCACAATAGTAGGAGTAATTTCAAAAAGCTAGTATCATAAACTTGCATTACAAACCACGATGACATACAATTGAAGTACAATTATTCTATTTATGGAAGAAAATGAATCTAATAATAACTTGAACGTCAAATACTATATTCTTAATATTCAAGGATGAAAGAATGATGTCGTATTCTTGTGTGAATATGCTCATGTGACTTCTAAATATCAGTTCATTGTATTTGTCGCATATGTCATATTTCTGTGATTATTGTGAAGAAGTTGAGAGTGTAATAGGATGTAGCCTAATTGTTACACCCCGAGAGGATACTCTAGACATGATTGGCACTCGAAGACTATCACTAGTCCCCAAGTGGACCATCTAGTCTTATTGCATTCGTTCAATTCATTCATATGTGGAAGATTAAATAGAAAAAATAACTATCAGTAGGCAATCACAATCACAATCATAAGAAAATATGAAGAAGTATCTCAAAAGAAAGGAAACGCGAAATATACAATCCCGACACTATCCGCGAAATATACAATCCCGACACTATCCATCAACTGTCTATATCTATGAAGCCTCTATGACTAACATTTAGGAAGGTACCATGACAGGCCATGGCTACCACAATCAAAAGAAAAATACTGAATAAAGTCAATGTAATAATCATCCTCCGAAGGTAAGGGAGGACCTACCATGGTCTGAAATACTGAGCTCTGAACCTCAACGATTGGGCTGCTGAAGTCCTCTGTCTACAGAATCTGCACCCTAAAATGATGCAGCGCCAAAGGGGTGTTAGTACATGGAATATACTATATGTAAAAAGGGCTAAGGTAAACAATATAGATAAAAATCGCTCATCAATCACTCATCCTCAACGCAGAATAAAGGACAGGACTCTATCGTCTCACTATCCACCAAGACATCATACAATCATATCAATGTCAGAGTACTATCAACAAGGAACCTATCTAGGAGTTTCTATAACCGACAATCACCAGCTATGAGCTGGTAGTGATACGACAAAAAGATGTTGTTCCCACATCTATCCAGTACCTCGCCGGGGTAAAGGACAAGTATGTCTAGACTCCGAAGAAAGTCTATCAAGTCCTCTACAGGATAAAGGAAGCATCCGCTTTCACGGTCCAATCCTCTCCTATGTTGGCCACATAGTTAATGAGTACGAGTGAGATTCACTCTTACCCATTTTGGTGCTAATACTTCTTCCACGACTCAATATGCTCATAAGTCTATCAAGGTCCGACTGTTACATAGCTAAACCCCCTCTCAAATAGGGTCCTCATTTCATCTATCATTCTATCAACTTAAGAAAAGGAATTCTTCCCATTACCTCTATCAAAACTCAGTTAAATCCCAAGGACGTCAATTTACATCTATTTCAGCCATCACAAAATTCATTTCAAGACTCAGACTTCATCAATCATCACATTCAAACAACTAAGGCTCTACACATTACCCCCTTAGTTCATTGTTTAAGTCTTTAATAGATAATTCACATAGGAAAGATGTAGAATCACATAATAATACGTGTGAACAGTTTCATTAATCCATGATGATCATCAATTTAACATAAAATATAAGATTTAAAGATAACTTCAAGAAAATATTTAAGAAACTTAAATACAAGACCTATCAATTAACTTTCTACATCTTAATCTATAAATTGGGGCACATGGAAGAGCAATTCCATGTTCTGGGTAGCCTTTACATACCTGGAGTGAAGAATTAGCAAGTTTTCTTCAAGAATTTAGAATCTCTCTGGAAATCCTCAAGTTTTCTCTCTTCTCCTTTCTCAGAACTCCCGTAGAAACTTAGAAAAAATGGGTTTTTGAAACTCTTCGTACGTATTTAGGCTTAGATATACATTTTTGGCACATAAAAATATGTTAGGAAGGACAAAAATGCCCTTCCCGAAGTTAAAAGAAAAAAACATAAAAACTGCACACTAGTTTGCATCGCAGAGGAGGCGCGGACCAGTACATTTTTTAATTTTTTTCAGAAATTCAATTCCCATCGAAAAATCAACAAAAATAAAAACACAAGTGCATTTTCGCGCCCCTGGTGCGTCGCGGAGGGGGTACGAATTTGCTACTGTTTTTGCACGATTGTGCAATTTCATAATTCAATTCGATTGCTTTTAAATCTACTCGAGACCATTTTCTAACTTGATTTTTTGCGCTGATCGCAAATTCGATCTTAGATTTCTCATCGAAGCTTTGGAAGATGCATTGTGCGCACAATGTATTTTAGGGGTAGTTTGGTA
This sequence comes from Solanum clarkiae, assembly GCA_011800125.2. Classification (NCBI taxonomy): domain Eukaryota; kingdom Viridiplantae; phylum Streptophyta; class Magnoliopsida; order Solanales; family Solanaceae; genus Solanum; species Solanum clarkiae. Next base: position 20,290,041 of record JAABOM020000075.1, read on the forward strand.
ATTTTATGGGGTGTTATATCATCTCCCCCTTGGAATCATTCATCCTCGAATGATGAGTAAAGTTCGAATGGAAACACGAATAACCCCAGAACTCATCTCACTCCTCACTCGAGAACACTCGAACTCTCATTTATCCATCACCTCACCCATCTATCTCTGTCTTAGATTTGGGAATAGAATAAGATAAAGGCATCAACTCAGTGAAAGGAGACATTCAATAATGTTAACGGTAAGAAAATTTACCTTTAACATTGCCATATTTGGCACGAATAGATGCGGTTTTTTGAGTTTCATCGCTTCCTCAGCTTCCTATGTAGCTTTCTCAACAAATTGATTACTCTATAGAACTTTAACGGAGGCCATCTCTTTATTCCTCAACTTACGAACTTGTCGATTAAGGATATGGACAGGAACTTCTTCATATGATAAGCTATCCTTCACACCCGTACTTTTCACAGGAATTGCTAAGGCTGGATCCCCCAAACACTTCTTCAGCATAGACACATGAAACACTAGGTGAACTCCATCTAGCTCGGAAGGCAAATCTAGCTCATAAACAACCTTCCCAATCTTTCTTACGATCTGGTATGGTTTGATATAGCGGAGACTCATCTTTATTTTCTTGCCAAATCTCATGACACCCCTCATGGGTGACACCTTCAAGTACACCCAATCATCCACCTCAAATTCCAAGTCTCGTCTTCTCATATCCTTTTATGACTTCTGACGACTTCGGGCTGTCTTCAACCTCTATTTGATGACTTCTACCATCTCCATAGACTGGTGCACGAGATCAAGTCCAATCAACTCAGCTTTGCCAACCTCGAACCAACCAATTGGTGATCTACATCGCCTCCCGTATAATGCCTTATAAGGGGCCATCTGAATGTTGGCATGGTAGCTATTGTTGTATGCGAACTTAATCAATGGTAGATGATCATACTAATTTCCTTTGAAGTCGATGACACACACTCTCAACATATCCTCTAAAGTCTGAATGATTCCCTCTGCCTGTCTATCTGTCTGAGGGTGAAAAGTTGTGCTCAGATGTACTTTCGTGCCTAATCCTTTCTGAAAGGATCTCCAGAATTAAGAGGTAAATTGAGTTCCTCTATCCGAGATGATGCACAATAGAACCCTATGCAACCTCACAACCTCACAAATATATACAGTCGGGCATACTCCTCAGCAGTGTAAGTTATCTTGACTGCCAAGAAGTGGGCCGATTTTGTCATCCTGTCAACGATCACCCATATCGAATCATACTGCTTTTGGAATCTGGGTAAGCCCCTGATGAAATCCATGTTGATCGTCTCCCACTTCCATTCTGGAATTTCAAAATTCTGAGCTAACCCACATGGTCTCTGATGTTCAACCTTAACCTGTTGATAGTTGGGGCACTTAGAGACAAACTCAGCAATGTCTTTCTTCATCCCATTCCACCAATAGATTTATCTCAAGTCATGGTATATCTTGGTGGAACCGGGATGGATAGAATATCTCGTTCTATCAGCTTCGACTATGATTCTATCTCGAACACCATTAACATCGAGGACACACAATCTCCCTTGATATCTCAATACCCCATCTTCCCCTTTGGAGAAAACTATCACCTTCTGCTTGTGAACTGCCTCTTTCAATTGGAGTAAGACAAGGTCTTGGTCTTGCTTTTCTTTTACTTCTGACACTAAGGATGAAACAAAACCATTTCGAACATTAACCTCGCATGGGCCAATCGATCCAATCTATGCACCTCCTTGGCTAATTCTCTCTCCCCTTCCTCCACATGGGCAGTACTACCCATGGACATCCTGCTAAGAGCATCAACAACAATGTTAGCCTTACCTGGGTGATAGAGAATACTTATATCATAAACCTTGAGCAACTCCAGCCACCTCCTCTACCGCAGGTTGAGCTCTTTCTGACTAAATACGTACTGCAAACACTTGTAGTTAGTGAACACGTCCACATGCACTCCATACAAATAGTACGCCAGATCTTAAGTGCAAATACCACTGCTGCCAACACCAGATCACGAGTCGGATAGTTCTTCTGATGGATTTTAAGTTGTATCGAAACATAAGCTATCACCTTCCTTCTTTGCATAATCACACAACCCACTCCAACTCTGGATGCATCACAGTATATCATGAAGTCACCCATCCCGTCTGGCAAGGTCAACACTGGTGTTGTAGTCAATCTAGTCTTCAACTCCTGAAAAATCTTTTCACATGTCTCAGACCACTGAAACTTGGCCTTCTTCTGAGTCAACTTTGTCAACAGGGCTGACAGAGAAGAGAAGCCTTCAACAAATCTACGATAGTAGCCTGTTAAACCCAAGAAGCTTCTTATTTCTGTTAGAGAAGTTGGTCTTGGCCAGTTCTTGACCGCCTTAATCTTATGAGTATCCACCCAAATACCATCTCCCAGAACAACATGGCCTTGGAAAGCCATTGACTTGAGCCAAAACTCATACTTGGAGAATTTCGCATACAACTCATGATTTTTGAGTGTTTGCAAAACCACTCTAAGGTGATTAGCATGCTCCTCCTCATCCCTTGGATATACCAAAATGTCATCGATAAACACAATCACAGACATATCAAGATACGACTTGAATACCCTGTTCATCAGATCCATGAAAGTTGCAGGTGCGTTTGCTAACCCGAAGGACATGACTAAGAACTCAAAATAGCCATACCGTGTCCTAAAGGCTTTCTTTGGGATATCACTTTCCCTCACCTTCAACTAGTGATAACCCAACCTGAGGTCTATCTTTGAGAAACAAGTAGCACCTGAAGTTGGTCAAAGAGATCATCTATTCTGGGATGAGGGTACTTATTCTTTATGGTAACCTTATTCAACTGTCGGCAGTCTATACACATTCTCAAAGACCCATCTTTCTTACACACGAATAGGACAGGATAACCCCAAGGTGAGATACTAGGCTTTATGAAACCTTTCTCTAACGAGTCTTTCAATTGCTCTTTCAATTCTTTCAACTCTACGGGGGTTATTCTATAGGGTGGAATTGAAATAGGTTTGGTCTCGAGAAGAACGTCGATCCCAAAGTCAATTTCCCTATCAGGAGGGACTCCAAAAAGATCATCAGGGAACACGTCAGGAAACTTATTTACAATCAGGACTGACTCAAGAGTAGCAGATTCAACATCATCAGACTTAACTATCACAAGGTGGTAAATGCAACCTTTGGAGATCGACTTTGTAGCTCTAAGATAAGAGATGAATTTTCCCTTAGGGGAAACAGAACTTTCTCTCCACTCTATGATAGGCCTATTAGGAAATTGGAACTTAACAATTCGGGTTCTATAGTCGACAGAAGCATAAAAGGCGTGAAGCCAATCCATGCCCATTATTACATCAAAATCAACCATCTCCAGCTCTATCAAATCAGCTAAGGTATCTCTATGATAAATAGATACTACACAATCCCTGTAAACCCTCTCAGCTAAGATAACCTCACCAGTAGGAGTAAAAACAGAAAAAGGTTCATGCAAGCACTTTGGAAGACCCCAAACTTACTAACACATAAGGGGTCACAAAAGACAAGGTGACACCCGGATCAATCAATGCATAGCAATTATAAGTAAAGACTCAAAGCATACCCGTGACAACATCTAGTGCAGCCCCCTGATCCTATCAGCTACCATAGCATAAAGATGGTTCGTTCCGCCTCTTGTACCCGTAGTAGTACCCCTCTGCTGGTTACCTGCTGGGGGTGCTGTGGAAGACTGAGCTCTACTACTCCTCTCACCTCGCCTCCTCTTTCAACACTCAAAACTAAAGTGACCATCCTGACCACATGCATAACACACATCCTTTCCAACCTGACACTCACTTAAATGAATCTTACCACACTTGCTACAAGGTGGCTTTCCCCTCGTACCTTGGGTCATCCTGTACTGAGATTGAGCGTCCGGGGTCCTAAAATTCTGATGACCATGAGATTTCTGATCATACATGTTTGACTGCACGGGCGCACTCACAACAAATGGTGTAGGATGTGATGATCTCTTCTGAAAATAGGACTTGTCACCCCTATTTTGTCCCTGCCGGTTAGGCTCACGTCCCGCTGACTTTGCCCTTTTACTCATCTGCTCTTCTCTATCTTTCTTCTTATCCTCCTCTATCTGTTGGGCATACACCATAAGTCTGGAGATATCAATGCCAGGAATCAACAAAGAAGCCTTACACTCTTTCTGCACATGTCTGGCTAGGCCAGACACAAACCTCCTCATTCTTGTCCTCATGTCTTTCACCATCTCTGGAGCATACCTTGACAGTTTAGCAAACTTAAGGTCATACTCCTTCACAGTCATCCCTCCCTATTTTAAATTCATGAACTCATCCACCTTTGCCTCCCTCAAATCTTGAGGAAAGAAGTGATAAGCAAGGCAATCTCAAACTCTTCCTAATCTGCAGGCTCAACATCTTCACCTCTGTTGTCCTCCCCTTGGTTGTACCAAACATTTGCAACATCCTTAGCTGGTAGGAGATAAGTTCAACCCATTCAACTCTACTGGCATGCATGGCCCTCAAAACCTTGTACATCTCGTCGATGAAGTTCTGTGGATCCTCCTCAACTTTCGCCCCCCTATATACAGGTGCGTACATTCTCAAGAAGTCTCTGAGTCGGGTTGCAGTTGAGGGCTCCTGTGAGCTAAAACTAGGAGCTTGAGAACCTTGGCTATTTTCCTAGGAGGCCACCAGCTGAGTAAGCATGGCGATGGCTCCCCTAAATTTTGCCTCAGTAGTGAGAGCTGGCTGGGGTCGAGCAGGGGGCGCCTGTGGGATCTCAGCAATCCTCACGGAGCGTCCTCGTCTCCTAGCCTCGGTCTGGACTGGAGCCTCCGATTGGGTGTTCTCAGTAATTGGGGCTGGGGCATCACTCTGTGCGGCTGTTCTCTTGTGCGACATTTTCTATAAGCTAAAGCACAAGTTAAAACGGGATTTTCACAAAGTTAAACTCTATCGCACGAACTCAGATCATAGAAGAAGGGTAACACTTCCTAATGTCCTATAGCCTCCTACTTATGAAGTGTGGTGCACAACACACCCATAAACAAGACTCTATTAGACAGAACTTCATAGTCTTCCTAGGATACTCAAACTCTGGGCTCTGATATCAAGCTTATCACGTCCCGAGAGGGTACCTAGACGTGACTGACACTCGGAGACTATCACTAGTGCCCAAGCGGACCACCTAGTCTCTTTGTATTCATTCAATCTATTCATATGTGAAAGATTAGATAGAAAAAATAACTATCAGCGGGCAATCACAAACCCTATCATAACAAAATATGAAGAAGTATCTTAAAAGAAAGGAAACGGGAAATACGCAATCCTGACACTATCCATCAACTGTTTATGTCTACGAAGCCTTTATGACTATCATCTAGGAAGGTACCATGACAGGCCATGGCTACCACAATCAAAAGAAAAATACTGAAATAAAGTCAATGAAATAATCATCCTCCGAAGGCAGGGGAGGACTCACCACAATTTGAAATACTGAGCTCTGAACCTCAACGATTGGGCTGCTGAAGTCCTCTGTCTACAGAATCTGCATCATAAAACGATGCAGCACCAAAGAGGCGTTAGTACGTGGAATGTACTGTATGTAAAACGGGCTAAAGTAAACAATATAGGATACAATTTCTTATCAGTCACTCATCGTTAACTCAGAATAAAGGATAAGACTCCATCATCTCACTATCCATTAAGACATCATACAATTATATCAATTTTATAGTACTATCAACAAGGAACCTATTTGGGCATTTCTATAACCGACAATTTCCACCTATAAGCCAGTAGTGATACAATGAAGAGATGTCGTTGCCACATCCGTCCAGTACCTTGTCGGGGTAAAGGACAAGTCTGTCAGGGATACCAAGGAAGTCTGTCAAGTCCTCTGCGGGACAAAGGAAGTATCCTCTTTCATGGTCCAATCCTCTCCTACGCTCGCCATGTAGTTAATGTGTACGAGTAGGACTCACTCTTACCCATTTCGATGCTAACACTCCTCCCAAGACTCAATATGCTCATAAGTCTATCAAGGTCGAACTGTTACACAGCCAAACATCCCTCTCAAACAGGGTCCTCATCTCATCTATCTTTTTATCAACTCAAGAAAAGGAATTCTTCCCCTCATCCCTATCAAAACCCAGTTATATCCCAAGGACATCGATTTGCATCTATTTTAGCCATCAGAACACTCATCTCAAGACTCAAACTTCATCAATCATCACATTCAAACAATCAAGGCTCTAGACATTACCCTAAGTTCATTGTTTAAGTCCTTAACAAATAATTCACACAGGAAAGATGTACAATCATATAATAATACATGTAAACAATTTCATTAATTCATGATGATCATCAATTTAACATAAAATATAAGATTTAAAGATAACTTCAAGAAAATATTCGAGAAACTTAAATACAAGACCTATCAGTTAACTTTCTACATCTTAGTCTATAAATTAGGGCACATGGAAGAACAATTTCACGTTCTGGGTAGCCTTTACATACTTGAGTGGAGAATTAACAAGTTTTCTTCAAGAATTTAGAACCTCTATAGAAATCCTCAAGTCTTCTCTCTTCTCCTCTCTCAGAACTCCCGTAGAAACTTAGAGAAAATGGATTTTTGAAACTCTTCGTACGTATTTAGGCTTAGATATACGTTTTTGGGACTTAAGAATATGTTGGGAAGGACAAAAATATCCATCCCGGAGTTAAAAGAAAAAACATGAAAATTGCACACTGGTCCGCATCACGGAGGGGGTGCGGACCAGTACATTTTTAAATTCTTTTTCAAAAACTCAATTCCCATCGAGAAATCAACAAAAATAAAAACACAAGTGCATTTCTGCGCCTCTGGTGCGTTGCGGAGAGGGCGCAGATTTGCTATTGTTTTTGCACAATTGTGCAATTTCGTAATTCGACCCAGATGCTTTTAAATCGGGTCGAGACCATTTTCTAACTCGATTTTTTGCACTGATCGCAAATCCGGTCTCGAATTTTCCAGGAACTTTGGAAGATGCGTTGCGCACAATGCATTTTAGGGCGTTTTGGTAATTTTACGGAGTGTTACACTAATGATCTTATTTATGCACTTTTTTGTAACTGAAAATTTATGTAAAGATCTATCTTAAATGTGAGTCATTATCTAGTTTCTATAATTCATTTGAATGTGAATAGTCAAGTTTTTAGTTTTCAAACGTAGGAGCTGAAAAGTCTACTATATAAAGACTATCATAGCTAATTTTGTATTACTATGAATACATTAAATAAATATAATCCTCCGATGAATTGTTCTCACAAACCATTATATAGCCATTATTGCATTCAAAGTAAACAATGCATCATCAATATGGAAACTGATCACCAAAGTAAAATGGTTGAGATAATTGATAAAAAATAATTAAAAATAAAAAACAATTTCTAATCAATTCAACTGAAAAATCTGCAAGAGTGATTTTACTTCTATATAAAAATTAGGGATGTACATGGTGCGGATTAGTGCGAATTTTTTAAAAACCAAACCAAGCCATTAGATGTGGTTTTTTAATATATAAACCAAATTAAACCAATAAATGCGATTTTTTCAATGTCGATTTTTTACGAGTTGGTGCGGATTGGTGCGGTTTGTGGTTTTTTTCTATTTTTTTAAATAATTTGGTAACCAACCTTTTCTTACAAAATTATGTATAGAAAGA
>JAABOM020000075.1:20297882-20308253 GCA_011800125.2 Solanum clarkiae
AACTGTAACCGAACTAGAAACAAAACGACCCTTACAGCAGGCTATGTTCATAAGATATCAAACCAGCACCAAAAAAATAACGATTGCATCAAATAAGATATGAAACCAGCACCAAATAAGATATGAAACCAGCACCAAAAGGAATGATTGCATCTTAAAGATATGAAACCAGCGAAACAGAGAAAAACGAAAACCAAAATGAGCGAGACGAGAATGTTACCTTTTGATGACCAGCGAGCTGGTACCTTCCGGGACGTGCGACGCCGCTCCGATTTCGGGTTTTAGGGTCATTTGGTCGGGAATGAAGGAGAAGGGGAATGGGGCGGCTAGGGTTAGGGTTTACTGGGGAAAAAATGAAGAAGAAAGAGAAGAGGCGGCCAGGCGGGTGTTAAAAAGGATTTGGGGCACGTGGCCCCATGTGCCCAAATTTTTTTTATTTTTTATTTTATATATATATAATGTCGGGTTGGTTTGACCTCGGTTTGGTTTTTTAAAATTAAAACCAAACCAATCCAAATATAGTCAGTTTTTTTTCGTCAATACCAAACCAAATCAAACCAAACCACTAAGCGGTTTTTTTTTCGGATTGATTCGGTTTGTCGATTTGGTGCGGTCTACGGTTTGGTTCTGTACACCCCTATATATAAATTGATATTTTATAAGTTTTTTATTTAATATAGGAACAAAATGGTAATCCAACTTTACACTTTGGAGCTTCTTACTTTTAATAATATATATGATGATGATAAGATATGTTTTTAACAATAGTCATTCCCTATTCATGTGGTGAATTATTGGGTTTAAGTAATAAGTGTGAATTGGGGAATGGAGATTGAAGGAAAATGAAAATGGAAAGACAAAGGAAAATATGGGGAACCAATTAAAGGTAAATGATGAGTCATTTCTCCCTCATCAGTAAAATAGAGAAAAAAATATTGTTCTTATATTAGAAAATATTTTCTCTAACTCTTAAAAAATCAAGTAAAGGGGACCTCCTCGCGCCATCGTTATCGTCTACGGCTATGACTAAGGCTTTCGCTTCGGCAAATGATATGATTGATTGATAAATTTTTTAGACAAATTTTATTTAATCAATCTCAAAATTTCCTTTTTCATATTTTATTTGTGAATTACTAAGTAACTAATTAATTTGTAAATTATTTATTAATTAAATTAATTTATAAATTATTTATAATTAAGTTAATACGCAAAATTAGTTAGTTTAACAGACTTTTAATTTTCACGCGTAAATTTTCTTAGAACAGATGCAATCGTTCCCAAACAATACCATGCTTGTTCTGAATAGGTGAACTCGCACCCAATATTCCCTATAAATAGAGACCCTTTTTGCACTTTTCAGACATCAAATTTTTCTTCTTTTCTGCATATATTTTCTTACAAATAAAAAATTGAATCTGCGTTTGATATATTGACTTTTGAGTTCATCGAAATTATAGAAGTTTAAGGTACCGCTACATGTATAATAGTTAATTTATTCTATCTTGGGAGGAAATAATTCATGACCTCAAATATAATAAAAAGATTAATTTTCTTAAGGACATATAATATATTGCGTGGACTAAGATTTTATTTTATTTTTTCCCTATTTTTGTTATTTTTTAAATACAAAGGGGATAACACTAGGCACATGGTTGACAAAATTGGCTACAACAACTATCATGCTAGGTGAAAGTTTGCAGTTTCCACAATCTTCTGAAATCTGATTTCTGTATCTTTGACTAAGTGCAGCGAATTTGGGCATTTGCAAAATGAAACAGACAACCTTCGGCCATGTGTCCCTCCAAGTTAAATACAAGCAAAACGTGATCTTTTACTATTCACAAAAAATACCGACATTGAAAACAAAGAACTTACTTTAAAAAGGACTTTTTAAAATCTAAGGTTTAAAATAATTTTTACGCATTTTCGAAGCGATAAATTATTTCATTGAGAATAAATTGAGAATTTTAAAATTAAAATTTTCTTAACTTGTATTAAGATGATTTTTTTTTTGATATGTGCTAAAAAAATAAAACTTTCACATAAAATGAGATTAGGAGAGTAATAATAACAATAAAAATAAAAATATTACTTTTTCGTTTACTTTTACTTGTTATATTTAAAATTAGTATATTTATGAACAAAATAATAATTAACATGATTATTTATCAAATTATTTTTATTAATTGATATTTGGTATTAGATTTTTTTTTTTTTTTTTTGAAAAAAATATGTTTTCAAATAGTAAACCAATAAAAGTGAAGAAACATTTCAATCCAAAAAATTATTTTACTTGTAATAGAAACAAGATGCAGAACTAATTGGTCTTTGCACGTTCCGTTCCATTCTTAGATTATCAGAGAAACAGAAATTTATTAGTGATGTTTGCGTTCTGATCTCTTAAATACAGAGAAAAAAAAAAAAGAAATACCAAGCTTTGAATAAAGAGTTAAAATGAAAACATATTTATATCACTTATAAAATGATACTCCGAATCAATGTACACATATTAAGAAAAATATTTAAAGACAAAATTTACATCATACTTTATACTATTGCCCTTTGTAAAATTATAAATATATAATGTAATTTATTTTCTAGAAAATATAATAGTTCAATAAATGAAAGGGCAAATATGGAAAAAGTTTCAAACATTCACCTTGAACCTTCAACTTTGAACATTGAACAATTCAAATATTTTGAACTTTGAAAAAAGCCTCAAAAATTTATATAATATGAGACGGAGGGGGTATTATATGTAAATGTGGTATCCTTTGACTTGGTACAATGTTTAAGAAAAGAAGTAACACTTTTCAAACTTATGATCCAAAATAATTCTGAAATATTTGTGTGGTTGAGAATAATTTCACTAAAGTTAATAGAGGAATTTTATGGTTAAATTATTTTCATTTAGAATAAAATAACATTCTTTTTAAGACGGATTAAAAAGGAAAGGGTTCAGCGTGTTAAGTGTTAACTAGAAGTGTTCACGGTTCGGATAAAAATCGATCCAACCAAAAAATCAAACCAAACCGATTTTATTTTCGTTTGGTTTTACTTTTTTAAAAATGGATAGTATTTGGTTTGAGTTTGAATTTGTTCGAAAAAACCTAATACATACCTAATATATTATTTATAAAAATAATTTTCATTTTTTAATCTACTATGAAAGTATAAATGCTCAAAATGAGAACATTTATCTTATTAATTTCATATATATGAATGTCTATAACAATTTTTGGAGGGACCACTAACTTTTTCTTTTAGGTCAAAATAGTAAATTTTGAAACTTTTTCATAGTAAATTTAGTAATTGAAAGTTTTATAATATCAGTCGTTTTAATTATTTTTCGTTTTAAATAGATTATTGTCACTTTTTCTCCATTTTAAATATATCATTACTTTTATTTTTATGTATGGTTGATAACCTAATAATTGAATCAAACTAATAATAATCAAATCGATAAATATATACTATAATTAGATTGATTTAATTTTAAAAATTAAATTAAATTAATTTTAATTTTAACGAATAATGGACTCAAGCTAGTGGGCACTCAAGTCATAAGTCACCGAAAGAAGTGCAAGTCTGGTAAAAGTTTGGCCGCAGGAACAATCAGAAATGAGCGTAGCCTTATTTCCATTTCCACCACATAACCAAATTGGGCGGTGGCCGACTGATCCCATTATCAAATGAACGTTGTTAGTCATAAGGACATCCTTGTGCCACCTAGGATCTAATTATGCAATCTACAGTACTGTCAAATTCTAAATACAACGTCTCCTTCCACAATAGTACTATTTTTTCAAAAAAGACAAAACAACAGTGTTTTGTAGTGAATGGTCGGTCACAATGATAATGAAACCTAAACCATTAATGCTCCGGGCCCCTTAGCCTACACAAAATTGCAAATATAAACTCAGCCTCTTCCTTCACGTATTCACTTCCATCAATTGTAAATTATTTCTTTTGTTATATGAATTGAGGCTACTTGTGTTTTTGTTGATCATTAATTAGAGAGAAATGGAGCACAGAGAAGAGGATGTGAGATTGGGAGCTAACAAATACTCAGAGAGACAAGCAATCGGGACAGCAGCACAGAGTCAAGACAAGGATTACAAGGAGCCACCACCAGCTCCCTTGTTTGAGCCAGGGGAATTAATGTCCTGGTCTTTCTATCGCGCTGGAATTGCTGAATTCGTCGCCACTTTCCTCTTCCTTTATGTTACTGTTTTAACCGTAATGGGTGTCTCCAAATCCGATTCCAAATGTTCAACTGTTGGAATTCAAGGCATTGCTTGGGCTTTCGGTGGCATGATCTTTGCCTTAGTCTACTGCACTGCAGGCATTTCAGGTACTAAAGGAATCACCTATTTCTTTTAATTGTTTAAAAAACGATCCTTGTCTTTTTTAAAAACTCTTTGGTTGTTGTGAAGGGGGCCACATAAATCCAGCAGTGACATTTGGGCTTTTCTTGGCGAGGAAATTGTCGTTGACAAGGGCAATATTCTACATGGTGATGCAATGCCTTGGAGCCATCTGCGGTGCTGGTGTTGTCAAAGCGTTCGGAAAGACACTCTACGAAACTAAGGGTGGCGGAGCCAATGTCGTAAATGTCGGTTACACAAAGGGTGATGGCCTGGGCGCTGAAATAATCGGTACATTTGTTCTCGTCTACACTGTTTTCTCAGCCACCGATGCCAAACGTAGCGCCCGAGATTCTCATGTCCCTGTAAGTACTGCAATGTGTGTTGGTAGAAATCAATTTGATGATTACTGGTCTAATTTTAATATATATGTACACACAGATCTTGGCACCATTGCCTATTGGATTTGCGGTGTTCCTTGTGCACTTGGCTACAATCCCAATTACTGGAACTGGTATTAACCCAGCTAGGAGTCTTGGCGCAGCCATCATCTATAACAAGGAACACGCATGGAATGACCACGTACGTGTTTACCTCAATAACTATCTTTCCTCTATTTCCCTAACTTTTAATTACATTTTGTAACGTGTGGTTATTTGTCGCTGGTACAGTGGATATTCTGGGTTGGACCATTCATTGGGGCGGCTCTAGCGGCTTTATACCACCAAGTTGTGATCAGGGCAATCCCATTCAAGTCCAAGTGAAGTTTCTGAATTGAGTCATTTCTGTTTGGTCGTAGAGATCAAAACCCTCACTCTGCCTATTTTCCTTCTTGTCTGTTGTTTTATATGTATGTGATTATAAGTTATCTATGTGATTGCGGCGTATGTTCTTTAAAATGGACTTTCGCTTTTCATTCAACTCCATAGACAACATGCTGATGGGCCCATTAAAAAAGTACGTCTGCTTTTGCAATTATGGGTCATTTTGCATGGTTTCAAAACTCTGCCCAATAAAAAATACGCAAAAATAATCTTGACATGAAAAATAAAAATAAAATCATAACGCACAAAAAGGGAGAAAAATCTGCACGGCACGAGTTATGTGAAACGGACCTGGAGAAAGCGCGCATTTTGCTCTTCGATGTCTCATCTCTGAGGCCGTAACATATGTCTTATAACGTATAAGTTCAGTGTCAGAATTGCTAGGACGAAATAATTAAATGTCATGCGGATACTAACAAAACAAACTTTGCTAGATCATGAGTGAGAAGATTAATGAGAAATATACTATAAGAGGTACAATAATTTATTATAATTCACTTAATTGACTTACATTCACAAAAAGAAAATAACAATTTATTATATAAAAGAGAGTACAAAGTATCTAAAGAAAAATCTTACACAATTTACTTTTTGGAGTTGGTTTTGATTTTAAGATAAAGTACCAACTATTATCTATAAATAAAACCAAAATTCTAATTTTTTTCAAATAAGATTGAATAGGATTAGGCCATGAGTTTTTGGCTACAACATGAGTCATAGCCCAAACAAGAGCATTATATCTCATGAAGTTTATAACCACAAGCTATATCTTATAAAACAAAATTTACTATAGTTATGTCTTACAAAAGATCTTTCCATCAATCTCGGATGGAGCCAAAGATTGACTATTTTTTGGCTTTGAAGTATGATGGAATAAAGCAAAATGGCTCTTTAAACTATCTGCGCTTTTTTTTGTGAAGTAGCAGTTAGTCAATGCAACTTTCGACGCTCCTCATGGGTCATCTGGAAACAGCCGCTTTATGTTTTTTAACATAGGGGTTAGGCTGCGTACATCCGACCCCCTCACCCCGCAATGAGCGAGAGACTTTTGAGGCACTGGGGTATGTTGTTGTTGTTGTTGTTGTTGTTGTTGTTGTTGTTGTTGTTGTTGTTGTTGTTGTTATGTCTTACAAAAGATATGTTTAGTTTCTGAATTATATATCTTAAGAAGTTCATAACCTACCAATTATACTTTATGAGGCTAAAAAATTTGCAAGGCACTTATAAATCATTGTTGCTTCTCAAGTGAACCACTTGGTCTTATCACTCACTCGATTATGTGAAAGACTTATAGAATCAAATAAATACTCATGTGGGTTTTTGGATATCACAATCTATAAATCAGTAATTTATACATAACTAAATCAATCGCTCTATATCAATAAGAGTTCCAAAATAAACTCAATGTACATCATTTGGTTTAGTTTATGAAGCCTCTGTCAACTATCAATTAGGTGCCAAGACAAGTCCAAGGTTATCTGAAAACTACGGAAAAAATAAAACTGAAAATAAAAGATAATCTTCTAAATGCTAGGATATTTCACCAAGACTCTGAAAATACTCGAAATCTTCAACAAATCGTCTACTAAGGATCTTTAGCACCTCTAAATGTATCATGAAATGATGCAGCATCGAATGACATTAGTACGTGGAATTTACGGTATGTAAGATGGTCAAGTAGAATAATATGCATCAAAGGTGCATCAAGAAAGAATAAGTTCAACTTAACATCAGTATGTTATGCAAGTATAAAACAATATAAACAACACTTTCATCAATCACAATTATGAATATGCAACTCAATAAAATAATATAATGACTCTTAGGGAGTTCTCTACTTAACACCCATCATCTATGAGTGAATGATGATACAACGAGCTCGCTGCAATTGTCACAGCTGTTCTGTCACGATCCAAGCTTAGGACCTGGGTGTGATACGATGAATGGGGAACCTGAAGGGATCCCTAACAAGCCTCTAAGCATAAGTAACACATCCTTGGTTGCGGAAGTATAATTAAACAACAACCAGAGAATAAGAACTAAAGGAAGTCTTTCATATGCATATATAAAACATCATAGGAGTCAAGTTCATAACATATATAACATATATCCAACAACACCTCTAACATGAGTGGAATGGGGGACAAGACATCTCCCAGGCTCACCCTCAAAAGTAAGTACTCAAAAGTAAATAGTCTTAACAAGCATGAAAGAAAAGTGGATATTGTCCCCGAAATGGAGGGTTCACCAATAGCAAGCTTCAATCACACTATCTATCCACGTGGAGGAGGATGAATAGGAGCCCAGATCCCAATATTGTTAGATCATATAGGCAAAGAGTACGTGTTAGTACTTGAAATGTACTAAGTATGCGGGGTGCAATGTAAACAAAGAATATAAATCATAGTAAACAAGATGCATAAACATAAACAATGGATATTAGCTCAATATGATATGTATGATCAATGCTTAAGTCAACATGCATGAGAATAATCAAACTTGCATAATATATTATACATATGTGGAAGGAGACCTTAACTGACATATAAAATCATGTGAGCTACTACATGTAGTCCTGATGTTGCTTCCACACTGGAAAAGGAGTGGTCTACTTGCCAAGGTAGACCATAACCCACCTTAGTAGGCAACTTGTCCTAGTTGGATCTACTAGTCAAAGCCCATTTAGAAAATAACATGAACTATGGTGGCATATAGTTATGAGACCAAAACTTTATATAAGGACCCCTTGGGTCGAGCCCCCCCATCTTAAGCCTCATTTTGTGATAAGTATTGTCTCACGGAGTACTTGACATAATCAGAAATATAGTCATAACTTTGAATAAATTGTAAAAACATAGTAACATGATAAGAGTAGCTCATTCATATATTTGACCCCTACAAGAGAGCATTTACCTTTCACTAAAGAGTAAAACATTTCATACACTTGACTCGTTCTAGTGGGCATTACTTTACACATAAGGGTAGAACTTGTAACATACTTTTGACCCTTTCTAGCGAGCATTATTCATTCACAAGGGGGTAGAACATGGCATAGGGACTCAAAATCTTACTTATAAATTATAGAAACTTTTCATGAGTTCAATACATGCTTAGGAGCCCATAAATTATCATAACATACTTCTCTTGCATATTTGTAACAATTCTTTCATCAACATAAGAAATCATATCATGTGATCTCGTGAAAACATGGTGGGTGTATGTAATTATACTTAAAATCATGAAATACAATAGTATTGGACTTGAATGTAATAGACATGATCAGTAGAAAAGCATTCAAAACAACCTACTAACATAATAGAAAAACCCTTGGTTAATTTGGGTATCATGAAATTCATCTAAGGATTCATAATCTTTCATAGTTTTCATAGCTCATATTATGTATAGCTTCAATAGTCATAAATCAAATCATAGGATAGCCTTGAATAGATGTCTATGCATAATCATATCAATACTTAATGAAATCAAACATAATTCACGTTCATGATACATAATAAGAAGTACCCATGAAGTTTTAAACCTTGAAATCATGAAATTTTCATAAAAGAGGAGAGTTGGGCTCCATGGGAGAAAGAATCAATGCATAAAGACCTGCATATCTTGAACTTGAGATTTTTTGAAGGAAACTTGAGGGGACTTGTGGGCTTCACTTGAGTTCTTGAAATCCAAAAAGAGTCCTTGAGAATCTTGAATTTAGATGAGGAAATTGGTGAGAATTAGAGAGAATTTTCGGAGTGTTCTTTAGAGAATTACGACTAAAAATGATGGAATAGTAGTGGAATTATATCTATAAGGGTGTTGGATTATTACCCAAATGACCTCGACTAAAACAGAGAAAGTTCAAAGAATTTTGTACTATGGTGAACCAAGGACGCGACGCAGACTTGTTCTCGCACAGTTCACTTTAACACAAAGTTCAATTTTCCTCTATTTTGTCCTAGGAATGAGTTTGGGCCATTTTTGTACTTTGGGCAACCAAATCCATGATGCAGATTGGTCGTGTACCCTACTGGTTTTGATACGGGTGATTTAAAATTGAAGACCACCTCTTTCTTACACAATTTTGCCTCTTGAAAAAAAATACAAATTCTAATTTGCAAAATCACACATGAATTTTAAGATATGTGAGAAATACACCCTAGGTCACAATCTAAATCGCGTGGGAGGTGTTACAATATCTCTCCATAGGAATATTTGTCCTCAAATATGATGGAAACATACCTAAGAAGAGAAATTAGACATGCCTAAGAAGAGAAATTAGACAACTTTCATCCCACATGAATGCGATCAATGTACTTAAAAATTATTTTCATGAAATCTCATACTTATGCATCAAACATTATCAAATTGTGTCATTATGAGTATGTATGCATGATTTTCATTTAATTTTATGATTTTAATGTCCAACATTGGAGATCTTAGACTATGATTTTGAAACTTTAATCAACAATTTCTCATTCAATTTAAGCTTGATTTTAATAAAAATTTTCATCTATGAACTCTACTTTTCATGTAGAACATGATTTGTAAAGTCATTTTTCAGATTCGGGAACTTCATATTTTAGCTCTAAATTTGATCATTTTGTCCCTAAGCCTATTTTATGCCAATATGAGTATCAAAATACTCCTCTTGATGAGTAGTGTCTGTTGTTGATAGTGGATGATCGAATTGGGAGATCGTTGTATGGACTGAGTTGATCGAAAACTTGTTCGAATGCGATTTCAGCATTGAGGTATCGAAAGCTTGTTCGAGTACGATTTCAGCATTGAGGTAGGTCTAGCAAACCTTTTGAGACTAGATTTGAGTTATTGATCATGTTCATATGATAATTATGATATTTAGATAGATAATTATGTAGTTGAGTTGATGTGTTGGGATAATGATGGAAAAGTGATTTCAGTTAGGTCGAAATTGTGATATAATTTTGATCCTATTGATGAACTGAGATGAACTATGATGAAAAGACGATAACTTGAGATCAAATATGACTAAATGAGATTTATGAAACTAAATGAGACAAGTTAGGTCCGGTATTATTGATATGCTTGCATAATTGTGATGAGTAAGGCTCGGTATTATTGATATACTAATATTTTTGGGATGAGTTAGGTCCAATATTATTGATATTCTTGTATTATTGGGACAAGTAAGGTCCGATATT
>JAABOM020000075.1:20314100-20352411 GCA_011800125.2 Solanum clarkiae
CAAGCCTTCCTATATACTCCAAGGACTATAATACATCACTCCAACGCCCAACGCAAACCCCCAACGTTAAAACATAATATTATACTTCCATGGGGCTCCAATTCTAGCTAACCCTCATGCATACATTCACATAGTTTCCCAACACTTCTTTCACCCCACAAGGACTATTTTTATGTCAACTAAACATGAACACATGACTATAAATCAATATATTCTAATATGCAAGCTTGTCCCCATTTCGAACCCCAAATTTCCAAAATTCACAATTCAAACTAACAATCGACCCTCTTTTCATGTTTTACCTTCAATTTAACACACCTCTAACATACCCACAAGCTTTAATTTACATAAATGAAGCTAGAAATTAACATAACTTTCAAGCCTCTTACTAGACCCAAATCTTCATAGCCGTCAAACCAAGCGTTTTCTTGACCAACTAACGCCTCCACGCCACTTACGGAACTCAATATACTAAGCTTGAAGCATCAAATAATCGAAAGATAAAAAAAACACAATTTTGTTTGAACTACTATAGCAACCCGAGAGGGGTTGCTTGTGCTCCTCTTGGTTTGCTCTTGATTTTTCTAAGTGTGGAGATCTTTTGTGCAAGAGATATATACATGTATATTTATAGGCACAATATCTTTCACTTGACCAATCAAAATAAGCCACACATATGACCCCACTATAATTTTTATCTTAAAGACTACACTTTAGAAGAAATATACACTCGGTCCCAAACTTTACCAATCTGAACCAATTAAGGACTTACGGGTTCTAACATTTGGGATATGGGTTATTGTGTACTAAACAAATGAGTACATTTATGCTTGCTTCGATAATGGTAGATTTAGGATGAAAATGTTTTTGGAGTCTGTGTGATGAATTTGGATAGGTCTGGTACATGGAAGTTCTTGTTCACGAGAGTCATTTACGACTCGTAGACGAGTCTACGAGTCGTAATTTCCCCTCATGGGAAGTTCTAGTGACTTGATTTTCTGAATATTCATCAGAGGGGACCTTCTACGAGTCATAGATCACTTTACGAGTCGTAGATAGGCCTCGTAGATCCTTTCCTATTTTGAGATTTACTCTTTGAAACTTTATACAAAACTAGTGTACGACTTCTAAACCAAGTTACGACACATAACTGAGTCTCATATGGTTTTCCAGTGTTCAATATTATTTTGCACCTCTTGTTTATAGGACCATTTTACGACTTGTAGTTCTAACTATGACTCATAAGTGGCTTTCATAATGACCTTCTGCAACTAATCTAATTCAATTTTTGTTTTCTATTTCTTGATTATTAGGGTTAATTATGCTTTTGCTTAAATTTTTTAGATACTATGACCCCGAAAGGCAAACATGCAGAATTGAGGCTTTGAGAAAGCAACTCATGGATGAGCCTACTGATGATGAACAATCACCTCAGCCAAGTGGGTCAGTGGAAATATATGATACCCAGCTTGACCCAGAAGCACCTCGATCACAAACAAGGGCTATAGCCAGAGCTGGGCAGCCTCAGACTCCGCATGATAGTCCTTCCCAGTCTGATGAGGAAGCCAGTGAGAGGACGCAGAGCAGCATGCCCCAGATGAATAGGTCTAGAGAGGAGAAAAGCTCAAAGGAGGACTCCCTGGATAGAGGAGATGTCGAATCCTGGGTCGCACCATCATCTTCTTTAGCACCAGTGCTAGTACTCACTGGTAGTGTATCGAGGGGATGAAGGCTATCTTTTTGGAGGGCATGCAACCCAAGGAGCGGAGAAAACCAACCCGTTTGATATATGAGGAGCCCTGAGTTATTGATGATGGATTGAGTCGTGTCTCAGGTCTGAAGGACATGATGATGCAATTTGGGTTCACGTGGTTAACGGGGAGGCTTGGATGATTCACCCTGATTTTGGTACGGGAGTTTTATGTAGCATACGCAACCATGGTTCTTTGAGATTTTCCCAAGGGGAAGATACCTCTCACACAACCGAGATTGACAAAGATGCGAGTGAGAGGGCGGTGGGTCGATATTTCAAAAGAGATGATCTGCCATGTACTTTTTGGTCCCAAGTACCGATCCCTGAGATTGACAGATGAGTTTGACTATAGATTAGGGCAGTCTAAAACCACATTGATTTCAATGAATTTGGTATAGAGGATCGAGTTGTTGAGATGGGTGGCCGGTCACACTGCAGACTAGGGTCCAAAGCCTGCTTGGGTTACCATACATATAGAGCCTATTATCAAGGGTTCATTGAGTTTCCTCGCCAAATTTCGGTGGGCAGTTGTCAGATCCCGTATCCAACCTACTTTGGCAGATAATTCTTTGACACTAGTGTGGGCGTTATTAGTTGCCAGCATCTTGGATGGCTATAACATTGATTAGGCATGACTTATGGTGGAGAAAATTCATGAGTCAGCACTTAAGAGAGCCACCTCCATCCCACTCCCAAATTTGATCTACAAGCTCTGTTTACATTCGCGGGTGGAGACACTTCACTAGCTGGACATGTTAGTTGAGGCCAAGCATCACCGATGTTTGCCTCGGAGCCACCTCTTGTGGGTTCGATAACTGCCTCCACTACCCCTATTGTTTCTACTACAGATGAGAGACCCTAGCAGCCTGAGGCAATTAATGTTGAAAGGGTTGTAATACAACTGCTCTTGCACCAGAGGCCAACACTTTATAAACTTCTATACTGGGTATGATTTATGTGTCCACTATTTCGATTCAGGCCATGGCGCAATGATTATCATGGGCTGAGGCCTACTTGTCTCAGCTTATTCAGCAGCTTAGGCCATAGGTCTGACAGACTATTGCAAACTCCGAAGAGCTGAGCTGGCGGTTTACCATCTCTACTATCTAGGAACATGTTTCTAGATTGGACGCTCGCATTGATGCTTTTGAGAAGTGGGGTCAGAAAAGGTTTGCCGAGCCCCGGTCTTCAGATTTGTCAGCCATACAAGAGGAGATTACAAAGCTTAGCTAACATGACAGCTTCACCTGCGATGCCAATGACATTACCGGAGTTTAAACCTACGGAGGCACTATTTGATCTATTTGCCTCCATGGAGCCTCCATAGACTTCCCTTGAGAAGCACCCTCGGACAGATGAGGATCATATTCAGAGGAATGTCCATGTAAAGCGCCCCGAGGATGATGAGGATGATGATGAGGAGGAGGGCGAGCTCGGGCTGGCCTTGAGGACATCGAGGCTAGAGGAGGAGATGAGGCTAGCCTAGGAGCATGATAAGGCAAGGAGTATTGGCCCCTCCGGACAGAGTTTGGCTACTGAGCAAAATACCCTGCAGATAGGAGATGACCAGATGTAGCCTGAGACAGGCTCTTAGGCACTGAGGTATGTTTTTGACCTCTACTTATTCTAATTTTGCTTGATTTGGTGCATTAAGGACAATGCATGACATTTTCGATGGGGTGTGGGTAGTTATGGGCCTTGGTGAAGTTTGAGTAGCTTATGGTCCATAACTATCCTAAATTTTAATCCCGAGGTTTTCTTGCTTGTGTTCTTTTTCTTGTGGATATTCAATTTCTGTTGAACCGGTACGTTTAGGATGTTTAGATAATATTTATAGCATCTAGTACTAATACCTATGGAATATAGCATGTTTTATGTTTTGTTTTGAAAATTGGTACCCATTTAAAATTTTTTAATTAGTAGTTAAGTGATAACCATGCATTTTTGGGTGTTTGGCAATAGTAATTCCGATAAGTGAGGGTAATTTGAGAAATGAAGCATGATCTATGAGTTACTTGTTGATAATGTATTGCAATGCCATGTAAATGTGAGCTTATTTTTCTAAATTCATGCATTTTTGTTATAATTCAGAACTTGCCCTGTTACTCTAAGTTAGATTATAGATTAAATAGATTAGGAAGGTATCTTAGGCCTTTGTCTTTAAATTAGACCACTTTAGCCTAAAAATAACCAACCAAATGATGTTTTATCCCTTATTCCCAATATTTGAGCCTTACATGAACCAATTCTTTCTAAAACACAAGCCTAACCTCATTTAGTGATAAACCTTGAGATTGCCCCTGTATGTCTTTGAGCATTGTGAACCTTGATTGAGACAAAAAGCCTACGTTGAGGGTCGCTACCAAAAGTGGCTGTGGTTTGGGGAATAGATATAGTGTACTTCAGCATAGGCTAAAAGCCTAAGTTGAGGATGGTCATGTGGAGATAAAATCACAAAAATAAGGTGGTGAATTGGGAATGAGGAGAAAAAGAAGAAAATCATGTACTGATACAAGAAAAAGAAAAAGTCGCCTTAGATTGAGATTAAAAGAAAAATGAAATATAAAAATTAAGCAAAAGCTAAAAAATGAGAAGAAAATACCCGGAAAAGCTTGAACGTGGAAAAAGGGAGAATAAGGAAGAAATGTTGGAGTTGGTAAGGTGAAAGTGTTGAAAAACTTAGTTCAAGGATGGCTTTCAGTCACTATTTTCCCAAAATGTCATACAAAGCCCCCTGAGCCTGCTTACAATCCTAGAAAGTGCTAAAGTGATCTTAGACCACTTAGTTGAAAGTATGAGTCATGAGCGTGTGGGCAAGCTTATGGTATTATTTATCTTGCATAAACATCTTTTGTGAGAGTGAGTGTTCTTTCTTAGTCCCAAGACTAAAATTGAAATCATCATTGAGTGTTAAAATGAGACTTATTTCTGTGAGGGCACTTGCATTACGTTGTTAGCATTTGACTTGTTCAGTGATTGTAGACTGTTGATATTCCTTTGCTTGTCATGGTTTTTTTTTTCAGATGCATCAATGTGTTTTGGTTTGCTAAATAACTACGTGATCTTGTTTTGAAATGTTGGTCAGTTTGAAGTGAGTATGATGTATGTCATTGTGTTGAGATCTGTGTGCTGCTTTATTATCTATATAGATTAAGTCATTGTTTGAGGACAAGCAACAATTTTAAGTTGAGGGTGTTGATGTGCTATCAAAATACATCACATTTGATGCTTAAAACTTAGGATTTTGTACATTCTCAATGCGACATTTGAGGTTTTTATGTGTTTTTGTGTTTGTTTTTGCAGGAAAGCAGGTTGGCATGATTTTTGGAGAAAAGTGCAAACTTTTCTGGTTTTTAAAGGCTTATAAGACCCTCTACGAGTCATAAAGAAATCTACGAGTTGTAGAGTGTGTTTTGTGGGGATTTCTAATGAAGAATGAAAGTCTAACGTTCAGCTATATGAGACCCCTATATGAGTGGTAGATCATTGTACCAATCGTATAGAGGGATTTCGTGAAGATTTTCAGAGAAGGACCAAATACTGATGAAGTCTAAGAGAAGGCAATACAAGTCATAGATCAGACTACGACTCGTAAAGTGGATCCATAGCAATGAAGTCCAAGATTCAAGAAGCTAAACATGAGACCCCGATTATGACTCGCAAATCCAGTCACGAGTCGTAACTGCATGTCGTAGGGTTCACGGGCCAGTTTTTCTATATTTTTGGGGACTTGTTGTTAAATACTATAAATAGTATAATTAGGTTATTTTGTAGTAAGGAGTACAAAATAGAGTAGAGAATGTCGTTGGAGTATTTTTTAGGATTTTATACTTAGAGACTAAATGTTGGAGAGGAGAATATACTTGTGGAGTCATTGTATCTTTCAAAATTGTAATTCTCAATACAAATTAGGTTTCCTTGCTCTTCAATCTATTTGGATAAGAGATTAATTATGTTTTCTCAATTCATAGTTTCTTTATCTACCCATAGCATGAGTAGCTAAACCCACAACTTGGAGTTGTGGGAACTATGAAGATCTAATCAAATAAACTCGGATAATTTACAATTCTTAGAATGGGTATTTACATGTATTAATCAATTCTCTTCGTATTGCATCTTTTCTAGTGGTGGACAACATTAGAACTTACTTAGTGCTACCTTCCCGATCCAGGTGGTAATGAATAGGAAAAGAGATTGGTTAATAGGATTCGGTAATGTGTTCTCGTCTAATCAACCTAACTAGACCAAGGGGAGGTTGACTGAGACTATAGATAATGGTTAGTATTGTACACTATAGATATGAGCCAAGTCATATAGTGAAATTTTCCTCTCACCTTTGACCAAAGGGCTTGGTGAACTTAAATTACTGTCCTGCAGACTACACTCTAATAGATAATTGGGTTATCTAGGGATGTTGAGTTAGTGAATCATGGGGAACAGAATACCCAAGTTGCTCTCCATTATTTATTGTCTCCTATTTTAGTTAGTTTAGTTTAATTTCATATCAATCATTTTAATCCCCTCCCCCCCCCCCTAGGGAATTGAGTTGTTTAATATTTCAATTGTTTATTAGTGAATTGATTTGGAAAGTCTCTATATTCTCTATGGGATTCAACCCTAACCTTGATTAGGTTTTATATTCAATAATGACTGCTTTATCCTCCAAAAGAGAGGTGCAACTTGGGCGTGATCATGTACTAACTAGTAGGATGAGTCATACACTTGTTTATGGTTTGTAAATGGAAACGTAAATGTACCACTTAAGTTGAAAATGTTTCTAAGTGCTGGGTTGTTTCAAGAGCCACTGTTACGAATGGTAAACTAATCTATGAGTCATAGAATGGACTCATATAATGAGTTTTAAAGACATTTTAAGAGGGTCCAAAAAGCAATAGGATGAAACCTTATTTGTACGACCCATGGTCTGATCTACAAATCATAAATTTGTTCCGTAATATGGATCCAAACAATTTCAATGAAGGGAATTCCTTACCTATTCCCATTCCATATATCTAAAACTATGATATTTAATCTTCTAAATGACCCTTTTCCAACTTGATACCTCTCAAACTGTTCTGATTTTAATTCATTCCAAAAATCTACTAAGTGCAAGACCTCCCAAAACACTTTCAATTTCCTCCATGGTGCTAAGTGAAGGGTTCAAGCTAGGATTTCATATTTCTCTCTTCTATTCCAGTTTTTTCCTCACTATATCAAAGCCAAGATATGTAGATTTGATTTGTGGGTACCTTCCATCCACAATGCTCAAGTTTTCTTTCTATTTTACTTAGTTAAAATTCATGAATCATAAGGCTTTAAATCTAGATTTTATGATATATTTTAGTTATATAAATGATGTTAATACAATATCATGATAAGCTATGATTCATGATGATTATTAAAAAAAATTCATGATTTTCCCTATCTAGGACTTTACAATGATTATGGTGGGTTGTTTGAGAATAATCCCAAGGAATGAATTTCCTTTACGTTTATCATGTTACTCCTTGATTCATGTTTTAAAAGCTCTTATGCATTAACCCACCAAGTTTCACATACAGATTCTATTATGAAGTATATTGTATATGTATGTCAAGGGCTTGCAAGTACGTTATGAAATCCATGAAAATTTTATAAAAGTTATATGATATTATGAAGCCTCTTTCTATGATGTTATGATTCACCCTCTTGTTATAGGAAAATCTTCATTTGAAGGGTTTACATATATAATAAGTTATTCTTACCATATTATCATACTTTCTAAGCTTTTTTTATGCATGATTATGCTTGTGTTCATATATTCCATGGAACTCGACTAACCACTTAATGAGATTTAAGGTGGGGGACTATCCGCAAGGGCCCTTTTATAAAGCCTTACTTCTCATAATTATACGCCACCATAGGATTGTGTATTACTTAGTGGATCCACATATAG
Source organism: Solanum clarkiae (assembly GCA_011800125.2). Lineage (NCBI taxonomy): Eukaryota > Viridiplantae > Streptophyta > Magnoliopsida > Solanales > Solanaceae > Solanum > Solanum clarkiae. Next base: position 20,321,789 of record JAABOM020000075.1, read on the forward strand.
CTCTATGTTCATGACACCCACAAAGTGGGGTATAGTCTACCTTGATAAGTAGACTACTCCTTCTCTAGAGTGGAGGTTATATTGGGATTCCATGTAGTAGCTTGCATGGTCTTATTGTCGGTTAAGGTCTCCTCCCACATGGCTATGAACATGATATGTTATAAAGTTGTGTTCTTTCAAGCATGTTTTTACTAAGGAATTGATCATCTATTTTTTATTGAGATTATTACCCTTGTTACGGCTATGTATCTTGTTTATTATGAGATATAATTTCCTTGATACATTGCAACCCACATACTTAGTACATCCCATATTATTAACACATATTTTACCTACATGATATCACCATATAGGGCTTGATTATCCTCCTCCTCCTTATACTCATAATTGATTTCAGATTTGAAGACTTTGCTCAGTGGCGAGTCCTTTAGTTCAAGGATAATAGCCTAGTGATCTAGCTTTTATTCAAAGACTATGATATTTTGTTCTACTTATTATACACTAAGGGTGAGCTTGGGACTTTTCTGAGCGTCCCGCCCTATCTATATTTGAGGCATTTTTTGTTATTTGATTATGTATGTACGCATTTGAATCTATCTTTTAATTTCATGTTGATTGTCCTTAGTCCTTATACCTTAATTTTCCGTTATTTTGATTTATTTACTGATCATGTATTTTATGTATGTTATGACACTTATTTGGGTTCCTTCAGGTTCCTCATTTGCCATGTCACGTCTAAGTGTTAGGCTTAGATCGTGAAAGGCTTGGTATCAGAGCACTAGGTTTGTAAAATTATCCTCGAAAATCCAACATACCACGTTGAATAGAGTCTTTTTCATGGTTGTGAAGCATGCGAGAACTATGAGTAGGAGAATATGAGTTGTTTAGGAAATGACTCATTTCCTACATCCTCTATAATGTGCCTTAGAACTTGTCCTAAGATTTCCTATTTCTAACGATTCATTCTTTGTATTAGCAGATAATGCCGCCAAGAAGAGTGCCACCACCAAGGGATCCTATTCCCGATGAGAACCATGTTCCTCCAATTCCATAAGCTCCCCAAGAAGAGGGGGTCACTTATGATGAATACCAGAATATGATCACCTTGTTGGCACAAGCCGTAGCCAACCAAGTTAATCAAAGGGCCCAAGCTCCTCATTCTCCTACTTTGGCCTCAAGGGTAAGTGACTTCACTAAGATGAACCTTCTAGAGTTTCATGGTTCAAAGGTGGAGGAATAGCCTCAAGAATTCATAAATGAAGTGTATGGAGTCCTAGCTATTCTGAGGGTGACGTCAAAGGAGAAAACAAAACTAGCACCCTACTAACTCAAAGGCCTTGCAGAAATATGGTTCACCCAATGAAATATGAGAGTGGATGATGATCCCATCCTTTGGGAGTAATTCTAAGCCAACTTCCTTGACCACTTCTTCCTTATTGACCAAATGGAAGCCAAAATTATGGAATTTATGTATCTCAAGCAAAAATCCATGAGCTTGAATGAGTATTCCCTTAAGTTCAACAATCTTTCTAAGTATACCCCTTACTTGGTTGCTGATCCTCGGGCTAGGATGAACAAGTTTGTGTTGGGGGTGTCCGATTTGATGAGTGAAGAGTGACGCACTGTTGTACTTATAAGGGAGATGGACATATCTCAGCTCATAACATATTCCAAGAAAATTGAGGGAGAGAATCTTAGGAAGAAGAATATGGGGGTGTCCAAGAAGGCTCATTTTGAAGGTGGTTTCCAAGGTTCTACAGGTGGTGGAATTAGTCGCTTTTAACAAGGACATAAATTTCAAGGCCAAGGGTCATCTATTGCTCCAAGTCAAAGGTTCGTCAATGATAGGGTGCTAAACCCTAAGGCTCAAGGTAGTGGTGGATCAAATTTTCCTAGATGCCAAAAGTGTGGGAAAAATCATGGTGGCAAATGCTTAAGGAATACAAGTGCATGTTATGGGTGTGACAAGCTACACCACAAAATTGTCGATTGTCCAAGTTCTCCAAACAAAGGTAGAGATAGTCGTTCCTAAGGACATAGTACTCATGGAGGTCAAGGGCCACAAGGAGGTCAAGGGCCACAAGGGCGTCAACACGAAGGTGCTTTGTGTCACAACTGATTTTATGCTCTTCAGAGGGAGACAAGGGGTGGATGAGATGTCCAATGTTATTACTGGTATGTTAAAGATTTTTTATTATAATATGTATACTTTATTGTATCATGGGTGCCACTTTGTCTTTCATTACCCTAATGTGTATACTTTATTGTATCATGGATGCCACTTTGTCTTTCATTACCCCATTCCTTGCTAATAGGTTTGACAGGTGTCCTGAAATACTATATGAACCCTTTTTTGGTGTTTACCCCTATTGGTGAGTCCATTGTTGCTAGCAAAGTCTATAGGGGTTTTTTGGTGTCCATTTTGCATAAAATCTTGCCTTGTGATTTTGTTGAACTTGACATGGTAGATTTTATATTATACATGGGATGAATCGGTTTCATGCATATCATAGCTCTATTGATTGTCGAACCTATAAGGTTAGGTTCCAATTTTCTAGTGAACTCATCTTTGAGTGGGAAGGTCATGATTTGATAGTTAAGGATAAGCTCATTTCTTGCCTTAAGACTTGAGAATTAATTGCTAATGGTTGTATCTATCATTTTTAAGGGTTAGGGATATTGATTCCAAATTCCTTCCATTGAGTCGATTCCGATGGTTAAGAAGTTTCTTGATGTCTTTCCTGATGATCTTTTTGATTTTCCTCCCAAAAGGAAAATTGATTTTGGCATAGAACTACTACTTGATACTCAACCAATCCATTCCTCTCTACCGTATGGGCTCCATGGAGTTGAAGAAATTAAACGATCAATTGAGAGAATTATTAGTGAAGGCCTTCATCAGACCTAGCAGGTCACCTTGGGTGCACCAGTTATGTTTGGTGAGGAAAAAGGATAGTTCACTTAGAATGTACATCGACTACCAGTAACTCAACAATGTCATCATAAAGAACCCGAGAATACATGATTTATTTGACCAATTGCAAGGGTTATACCCCTTCTCTAAAATTGATCTTTGATCTAGTTACTATCAACTGAGGATAAAGGAGTGCTGTCATGACCGAAACTAGGGCCTAGACGTGACACGGCAAATGGAGAATCCAAAGGGACCCTAAACAATTCAATTAGCATATTATACACACATCCTTGATCACAGAAGCAAGATATCAACAACATAGATATAAATAAGGGGATTCGGGACTAAGGGAAAGAGTTTAATACTTGTATAACATAGAAGAGTCAAATATCAAAGCATAATTGCATTACTTATCTAGCAACACCTCTAAACATGGAATTGATCGGGGGCCATGACACCTTCTGGGCTCACCCTCATAGTCATAAGCATCCAACAAAAGAAAAGAGTTTTTATATAACATGAAATCAATACATATTGTCCTCAGAGTTGATGACTCACCAAAGCTTGCTTCAAGGGATAATACTAGCCATATGGAGGAGGAGGATGATCAAACGGAGCTCTGATCCCTACATGGTAGCATCATGTAGGCATAGAGTATACGTTAGTACATATGAATGTACTAAGTATGTAGGATGAAATGCAACAAGGGATAGGCAACATAGTCAAAATGCGTAACCATAAGCAAAGGATAGTATAATATTGATATGGCATGCATGAATAATTCTTGAAGTAAAACATGCTTGAAAATCATGTAACTTATAATTATATCCTACATGTATAGGAAGAGACCACATTATATAGTCCAAGAAAATTATTACTTGAAACTCTAAGGTGTACCACCCCCTTGGAAGATGATTGAGGCTTGGTACCCCCTCAAAAAGGCAACTGAGGCTTGACATCCCCTCGACAAGGTGATTGAGTCTTGATACCCCCTCAACAAGGCCATCGAGGCTTCGCACCCCTTCGACAAGGTGATTGAGGCTTGATAGCTCCTCAGTAAGGTGATTGAGGCTTGATACCGCCTCAACAAGGCCGTCAAGAGCTTAACTTGTTACTTGCAAAATCATAGATACTTTTCATGAATTCAACACATATATATACATTCCTTTCATTATCATAAAGTCACTTGACTCATAAGCCATGTAATAGAACTTTGATAAATCAAGAACCCTTAATCGAACATCTTAGCAAACACTTAATGGGTATGTAATGCTAGTTCAAAATCATGCAATTCAAGGGTGAAAACATGTAAGAAAAACCAATGTAAATCCACCCACCAACACTTGGAAACATACTCTAATAAGATACATCAAAACTCCTCATCAAATCTCATAATAGATCTTAGATTTATAACTCAAAATATGTATAGTTGAACAACATTTCATAAAACCCCAATATAGTTTATAATCATAATTCATAATAAGTAATATTCATAAATAAATCAACTTGAAACAATGCATTTTATATGAAAAGGAAGATTGTGCACCATGGGTGAAAGGACCCAATGGTTGAAGCCCACATACCTCAACTTTGGAGATTTCCTTGATAAAGATTTGAATGAGAACTTAAAGCTTGAATGGAATTCTTGAGATCCGGATTGAGATTGAGACACTTGAATTTGCGTAAAATATTTGCCTAAGTGTTAGAGAGAATTTTGAGAAATGTCTTGCATGATATGTGATTGGAAATTGACTAAGTATAAGTGTTTTTACTTATAGGAAGGCCTGGGCCAAGACCCCAAGGCCTTGGACCGAAACAGGAAGAACAGGCAACAAAATACATAGGTCCGCATCTGGTCCGCGATGCATACCTAACGTATAGGACAAATTTACATAGCTCTGCAATAGGTTTGCGTCGCGGAGCTGTCGCGAACAGCTACTGGAATTCAAAAATTTGTGAAAAATTAATTTTTGCTACGGGTCTTCTAAAATTTGGGTAGGACCCATATCCAACTCAATTTTTCCCCCTGAACAAGAATATGAAGTCAGATTTTTGATATCACGCATGGATATTGCGACATATAGAAATTATGAATATATGCATTTTTAGACACATTTTCGGCCACTTTCTGGGGTCGTTTCAAGTGTTATATTCTTAACATAGCTTTTCCAACAAGGTATAGGTATTTTGAGTTTTTGGTGATGTTTTTTACTCTAACCAATGCACCAGAAATATTATGGATCTCATGAATAGTGTATTCAGATCCTACATGTTTATTATGGTACTCATCAATGATATTTTGGTCAATTCTCAAAGTGAAGAAGAGCAAATGAGTCATTTGATAGTGGTTTTGCGAACCCTAAGGAATGAAAGATCATTTTCCAAGTTTGAAAACTGTGAATTTTAGTTAAAGGAGGTTGCCTTTCTTAGGCATATGGTGTTAGGTGATGGAATCAAAGTAGACCCTAAGAAGACAGAAGTAGTGAGAAATTGGCTAAGGCCCTTGACTACAACAAATATTAGGAGTTTCTTGGGCTTAGCGGGTTATTACCGGAGATTTGTAAGGGAATTCTCTTTGATTGCATATCCTTTGACAAAGTTGACACAAAAGAAGGTGAAGTTTCATTTGACCAAGGAATATGATAAGAGCTTCTGAACCTTGAAAGCTAAGCTTACATCTGCTCCTATTTTGACTCTACCGAAAGGGTTAGAAGGGTTTATTATAAATTGTGACGCTTCAACAATCGGTGTGGGGTGTGTGTTGATGCAAAGTGATGAAGTCATTGCTTATGGTTCTAGGCAACCAAAGGTGTATGATCATAATCACCTTACACATGATGTTGAGTTAGTGGCCATAGTATTTGTATTGAAGATATGACATCACTATTTGTATGGAGTTTATGTAGTTATCATCATCGATCACAAAAGCCTCTAATATGTGTTCACTCAAAATGATCTCAACTTGAGGTAAATAAGGTGGTTGGCACACTTTAAGGACTATGACATGAGTGTGTATTAGCACCTGAGCAAAGCCAATGTTATGGTTGGCGACTTGGCACACTTAGTAGGGTGTCCATGGGGATCACAACTGACATTGATGACAAAAAGAAGGAATTAGCAAGGGAAGTTCATAGATTGTCTAGGTTGGGAGTCAAATTAAGTGAGGCCAAAAGTGGTGGTATGATGGTGCTAAATGGTTTCAACTCTTCATTGGTTGAGGATGTCAAGTCCAAACAAGATCTTGATCCGACCTTGGTTGAGTTGAAAACCTTGGTGAAATAAGGCAAACTAGATGTTTTTTTCTCAAGAAGCATATGGTATGCATAGATATCAATGTAGGTTGTATGTGTTGGATATTGATGAGGTGAGAAGCTTGATTTTGAAAGAGGCTTATAATTCCTTTTATTCTATTCACCTAGTTCTCTAAATATGTATAGGGGTTTGAGGGAAGTATATTGGTGGGGTGGCATGAAGAGTTACATATCAAAGTTCATGGACAAATGTCACAATTATCAACAAGTCAAGCCGAGCATCAAAGGTCGGGTAGCGTAGCCCAAGAAATTGAAATCCCTACTTGGAAATAGGAAGAGATTAATGTGGACCTTGTGATTAGTTTACCTAGGACTAAGAGGCACTTTAGCTCCATTTGGGTTATCGTTGATAGAATGACAAAGTTAGTTCACTTATTACTGATCGAGACAACCTATCCTGCCAAAGACTATGCCTAGTTGCATATTCATGAGTTGTTTAGGTTGCTGGGGTTCCATTATACATCATTTCAAATCGTGGTGCCTAATTCACTTCTCACTTTAGAGATACTTTCAATGAGATCTTGGTAGTAAAGTAAAGCTGAGCACGGCATTTCACCTGCAAAAGGATGGTCAAGCAAAAAGAATCATAAAAACCCTCGAGGATACGCTTAGGGCTTGTGTGTTGGATTTTAATAGTGTTACAACCCATACCTAGGGCCTAGCTGTGACACGGCAAATGTGACACTCGAGGCATCCCATCCAAGCCTTGTGTTCATATCATAAGCATTAATAAGGTAAAATAAGCATATACAAGAGATGAAGCAAGCGAAAGTACATAAACGAAAGAATGTTAGTGTCCCTTGAGGGAAAATACATGAATCTATAAACGTCCAAAACATGTCTCTACATCATAGATCTTAGTGGGGTATAGACCATAGCTTCATAGCATACCCTCAAGTTATAAAGAAAATGATAAAGTCTTAACATAAAGAGAACATCATATATGGGCTTGTACCTGAAGCATGGGAACTCACCAAAAATCTCCAAGCTTAGAAAATGGAATAGTCACCTCGTCATTTGTCCATACATGGTTAGATTTTGTAGGTAAAGAAGTATGCATTAGTAAGTGAAATGTACTAAATATATAGGTATGCCATGAATCAAAGGACATCATATTAATATTAATATGCATAATCATAATCAATAGGTTAAGAACGTAATATACACGAGCATGCAAATTTTAAATCATGAGAAAAAGCATCATAAAAATCCTTTCATAAGCATAACATACATATGTGGGAATAAGACAATAACCGACATATAAGACCATGTTGACTATTATATGGAATCTTGATGTTTCCTCTACACCAAGTAAAGAGGAGTCCACTTTGCTATGGTAGACTCGATCCTCACCCTATAGGCTCTTAGTATGGTGAGAACCATTATTTAACCCCACCCTTTAGTCTCTATCCAAGGATGTTGAGTGTCTATCATTAAAACTAAATGGATCAATTAGCACACTTTTAAGGTATAAAACATGAACATCATTTCTATTGTGGTACATATCTGTGTAACTACAAAATCTACCAAAGCCTTCTTGGTGCTACGCTATATCCCATGGCATACATAAATCATGAATATTCATTGCTTTCAAAATAGTTCATACTTCATTGAAGTCATACTTTCATAATTCATAAAATGGTCATCATACTCTTTCATAAATCATCTCATTTCATAAGAATAGTCATCTACTTTCTCTTTACATTATACTGTGTATAGACATTCCGACCTTAACATCATCATCATTAGCATAAGGGATTTTCATCACCCTCTTTACCACAGTATCAACATTATCACAAAACATGCTTTTATTTTCTTACAATCATAATCATGAAAATCCATAGCTTTATTATAGGAGACTAGGGTTAAGTGTGAGTGCATGGATGATTAAGTCAAAATCATGTAATTGGGTAGGATTCATAGAGATAACATGCAATTAAAACCAATTTGTATCCTTAGTAAAGTAACCCACATCAAATCATTAAGTCCCGTTCATGCATATTTGAAACTACATACTTTTACTTGAAAATCATACAAATCATATAATTCTTTGTAATTCATGCATAATTAGATAAAATCATCATATAGGAACCATAATCCATGCATTTGAAATCATAGCACAAAAACTCATAAAAAATCATCATGAAATTCTAATAAAAAGGAGTTTTGGATTGGACTTCATAAATGAAACTAATACATGAACGAAGCCATATTACCTCAAGTAAGAATTCTTAAAATTGAGGAGAAAAATCTGGAAAATCCTTGGTCAAACCTTCAAGTTCTAGCTTCAATAGAATCCTTGACTTAGAGAGTGAAATATTGAGGACCTTTAGGAGAATTTTGAGGGTGGATGACTTTGAATGAATTAGGAATAGGACTTATAAAATCTAGGTCTATTGGGTAGTTAAGAGAGCCAAAGAAATGTAGTTTAGGACTTAGATAAGTTGGAAATGTCAAAAGTACCTTCATTAAAAATTGCCCGAAACGTCCACGAAACCCTTTCTACGAGTCATGGTTCAAACTATGAACCATAATTGGCCCATGAAACTTTAGGTCATAAAGGTTGAATTCTTAGAATTTTCAGCTTCCAAACCACGAACATGAAAGATGACCCACAGTTCCATTTACAATTCGTAGGTCCTCTTCGCAGAAGTGTTCCAGACTTAGAAAAATTTAGGCCCTTCGGGGTTCCTTTCCACGAAACCTTTGATGGATTGTTGTTCAACATACAGTCTATCCTATTAATTTGTATATTAACTTCTATAAGTTTTTCAATTTCTCATTCTCACTGGACTCAATCCAAGAACCCTTCTATGACTTGTGGTTTCTTCCACGAGCCATAAACTGGCTCGCAGAACCAAACTAGCTCCAATATCTTTATTATTCAGTTTTCCAACCAAGAAATATGAGGGGTTTTGCAATATCTCCTCTTTGGGATCATTCATCCTCGAATGAGACAAAAATATGCTTGAATAGAGTAGGAACATAATCATCATAACACATATACAAAATACAACTTAATAATCATTTTCCATAAATTCATCAAACTTATGCATCAAATATCATTTCATGATCATGCATGCATGCAACCTACCAAAATACATGCATTCATGAGAACTTTAGTGGAATAGATCATATTAAGTACCTTAGGTTTGAATAGAAGGAAAGAGGTAAGGGTGTTGTTTCATCATGTCCACTTCACCCTCCCAAGTTGCGCTTTCAGCTTGTTGGTTTCTCCATAATACTTTGGCGGATGCAACCTCTTTATTTCTCAACCTCTTTATTTTCCAGTCCAAAATCTCAATCAGTACTTCTTATAAGTCAAATACTCCTCAATGGGCGTATCCTTCGACAGAATAATAAAATTACGATTAGCCAATCAGTTCCTTTAGTATCGATATATGAAACACTGGGTGAACCATATCTAATTCCATAGGCAAATCTAGCTCATAGGCTACCTTCCCAACTCTTTTCACTATCTCGTAGGGTCCCACATATCTAGGACTCAATTTTTCCTTCTTGCCAATATTCATCACTCCTTTTGTTGGTAAAATCTTTAAATACACCTAATCACCTTCATCAAACTCTAATTCTCTTCTCCTAACATAGACATATGACTTTTGATGACTTTTGAACCCTTCAACCTTTCACTTATGACTTTCACCTTATCTATGGCATCAAGTTCCAAATCTGGTCCAATTAAGGACATTTCTCCAACCTCAAACCATCCCACTGGTGATCTACACCATCTACCATACAATGCTTCAAATGGATCCACACCAATACTTGAATGAAAACTATTATTGTAAGCAAATTATGTAAAAAGTAAGTGATCACCCCTTGAAATCAAACACACAAGCCCTCAACTATCTTCAAACATTTGTGTTGTTATTTTGCCATATACATCCATTTGAGTATGGAATGTGGTACTTAACTTCATTGTCGTACAAATGACCTTTTGGAATGACTTTCGAACATAGAAAGTAAATTGAGCACCCCTATCCGATATAATAGAAAATGTCACCCTATCCAACCTTACCAATTCTTTGATGTAGACCTCAGATAGTCTTCAATACCATAAAATGTCACGCCCAAAGTCCCATTAAGGCGGACTAGCACCCATTGTCGATAAGACTGGGGAGAATCAACATATAACCATGCACTTTCTATGAACAATATAAGGGTTTTCCATATTCTACAGACTTTCAAGAAAGTAGACAGTAATAACAAGCCAAAAGAAAATGCATATGACTAGGTCGTTGAAGCCACAGTGTCCAAAGTATGAGACATAACCATACTTTACTTTACATTGTCTACAAAGCCTTTAAATAGAAACGAGTATTTGATAAGGGTCAGGAAAAGCCTCGTCTCATGACCATAATACAAAAATATAATCTCTAGACACACAAAGCCCCGAAGCAACCTGGAGCTCAGTAGCAACAGCTGGATTTCTTGTACTCGTACTTGGGAGATCTACTAGCTCCTGTAGCTTCAACATAAAATCAGGTCAAAAAATAAGGGATGTTAGTATGATATAATGTACTGAATATGTAAGGCAATAAATATTTTATATGAAGTAAGAACATGAATGAAATCATGCACTGGTGTAGGGATAAGAGACTACCTTTAGTCATACTGTTGAATCATGTACGTTATGTCCTTTATTTCTTTACCTTTCTTTATTGTATAATTAGTGCACAATATGTAATACCAATGACCAGTTGATCAGTGGAAAATCAATATTGGGATTGACCCATGCTAGGTATTCCTTTCACCCCTGAAATACCTGAAACGACCCCAAAAAGTACCCAGAAATGTGCCTTGGAATGCCCAAAATTTTAAATTCTATATATCTAAAATTTCGTGCATGATATCCAAAATCTGAGTTCATATTCTTATTCAAGGGATCACAATTAGGGGAAGGAAGGTCTAACCCCAATTTAAGAGCAAAAGATTAGCAATTATGATTTTTCAAGTGAAAAATTCCAGAGAGCATTCTACGACCCTGGCATGACACGCCAAGGGCATGCAGATAAAGAGAAGTTGTCTCTGCTTTCTCTCCGCGATTTGGATAGGTATATTTTTTCTGCCCAGTGATTTTTTTTACGGTCCAAGACTTTTAAGTCTTGGGCCTAAGTGTTCCCAAACGTGTTTTTACCTATATTTAGCCATATTTTACCCTCATATCATCCTAAACATTCCCCCAACATCCTCTCAAACACTTAGTCATATTCTCACTCCCGAATTTAAGTCTTAAACCCTCATCCAGAACTAAGGTTTTCCTTCAAAGTTCTTCTTCAAGCTTCAAGTCTCCATCTCCAATCTCAACCAAGTTCATCTCCAGGCTAAGGTATGTGGGTTTCTTTCATGGGTTCCTTTCACCTATGAAACCCAAGTCTCCTTTCACTTAAATTGCAGGATTTAAAGTTGATTTACAAATGGGTCTTGCAGATTATGAAGTCCACTGCATACTATGATAAAGCTTTGTGAAATTGTGAATGTTTTACTATGTTTTGAGCTATAAATCTTGGAACTATTGTAAGATTTGATGAGGGATTTTGATGTATGTTGCTTGAGAGTGTTGCAGGGTATTGATTAATGATTTTACAATAGATTTTCTTGCATGATTTTATCTCTATATTTCATGGTTCTATACTAGCATTACACACCTTCTAAGTGTTTGATGAAATGTCCGGATGTGATTTCTTGAGAAATTGAAGCACCAAAGTATGAGATATGACATAATATATATTATAATAATGAAAGAAGCTTATGTATATGATATAATTTATATAAAGTGTTGCATTAGACCATGCCAATCCGGGGGAACTATAAGCCCAAATAACCTTGTCGAAGGGTTTGTACCTTGATAACCGAGGTGGGGGTTTGTACCCACCAACCATGTGAGGGGTTTGTACTTCACCACCAGGGTGATTAGGTGAAATTATCATCAACAATGTGAGGGGTTTGTGCCACACCACTAGGGTGATGGGGTGAAACCATTATCAACCAACCAAAGGGTTTATACTTTGGAAATCTAGCTTGGTCTCTTCTACACATACTATATCCTATATGAGCATGAGTTACTTAATAATATTTTACTTATGCATTTATCATACATTCCATATTGTTATATGATGCCTAATTCTATTGTTATGCATTTTGATTAAGATGCCTATCTTTTGTTGCATTGCATCCTATATACTTAGTATATTCAAGCGTACTAACGCATACTCTTGTCTACATGATATCACCATGTAGGAAACGGTGCTCAAGTTGATCATCTTCCTCCTCCATGTGGCTAGTTTGGTATTACTCAAGCTAGTTGGTGAGTCTTTCACTTCGGAGACCTTAGTCTATGTTTCTCTTATTATGTAATGAGACACTCTTCTATATTTTCTATTTGACTATGAGTGTGAGCCCGGTCACTTTCTCTTGACCTCCGCTCTTATCTATGTATTAGAGGTGTTTGTTGGACATGTTATGTATCTATGATATAAGCTTTAACTCTTTTCCTCTTGATTGTGATGTTATGCAAGATTTCCCCTTAGCCCTTTTTCCCCTATTCTTTCTCTTTATGTCTTTTATATTCTTCCGCAACCAATGATGTGTAATGATAAATTAAGAGGCTTGTTTGAGGTTCCTTCGGGTTTCCCATTCGCCGTGTCACATCTAGGCCCTAGGTTTGGGTCGTGAAAAACTTGGTATCAGAGCACTAGGATGATAGATCCTTGGAGTCCAACACACCGCACTGATGAGAGTCCTATTCATGGTTGTGAAGCACGCCATGACTACGAATAGGAGGCTATGAGGTGTTTTAGGAAATGTTTCCGTTCTTTATGTTCTAAATCGTGCTATAGAGTTTTGGTAAGCTTTCCCCCTAATGATTGTTTTTTGCTATGCTAGATCATGCCCAACACTCGAGGATTAAGGGCCCAAACTCCCGAGGAGCAACCTACAAATGGTGAACTCCGAGATGCTCTCACTATGCTTGCCCAAGTTGTGGCCAACCAAGTCAACCAAGGGGCCCAAGCCCCTCATGCTACTACCTCAGAAGCTAGGGTAAGGGATTTCATGAGGATGAATTCTCTGGTGTTTTACAGGTCAAAGGTAGATAAAGATCCATAAGAGTTCATTGATGAGGTCTACAAGATTTTGAATATCATAGGTGTTGGTGGTGTACCAACTCAAAGGGATGGCCCAAATATGGTATGACCAATGGAAGGGTGAGAAGGGAATTGGTAATATGGTGTTTTTAGAGGAGTTTAAATTGGATTTCCTTAATCGGTTCTTCCCTATTGAGCTTAGGAAAGCTAAGTTGGTGGAGTTTATGAAATTAAAAAAAGGTACTATGAGTGTTAGGGAGTATGCCCTCAAGTTTAATCAACATTCAAAGTATGCTCCTCATTTGGTGGCCAATCCTAGATCTAGGATGAATAAGTTCGTGATGGAGGTCTCCGACTTGGTATGTGAAGAATGTCGGTCCACTACGCTAACTAGTGACACGGACTTGTCTTGGTTGATAACCTATGCTGAGTAAATGCTGAAGGAGAAATTGAGGAAAAGAAGGGGGCATGAGGCCAAGAAGGCCCTATTTGAGAGTAAATTCCAAAAAGGTGCTAGATTTCGTCAAGGCCAAGGGTCTTCTCATGATACTATAGGGAGTTTGCCAATGACTTCCCTAGGCCTCAATATGTTGGAGGTGTGGTCCCTATTGATGTGTGCCCTAAATGTGGAAGGAGCTATGAAGGCCCATGTTTGAAAGGTTCTAATACATGCTTTGAATATGGGAAACTTGGTCATAAGAAGGTGGATTGTCCAAGAAACCATGGCAATGGCCGGGGTACAAATATGGTTTCATTGGGTAGAGGTGGTCCTCAAGGTGGTGCCCAAAGGCACAATCGGTTTTATTCTCTGCATGGGAGGCAAGGGGTTGGTGAGGTTCCCGATGTTGTTACCGGTATGTTGAAAATCTTTGACTTTGATGTATATGCTTTAATTGATTTGGGTGCCACTCTTTCCTTTGTTACCCCATTTGTTTCTAAAAAAAATTCCATGTTGACCCCGAGTAGTTGCATGAGTCATATGAAGTGTCTACTCCTATTGGTGCCTCTATTGTTGATAGGAAAGTTTATAGAAGTTGTCCTATTTGCATTTTGCATAAGTTATAGATATGTGATCTTGTTGAATCAGACATGATAGATTTTGATGTCATTCTTGGGATGGATTGATTTCATGCTTACTATGCTTCTATTGATTGTAGAACCGGTAGGGTCAAATCCCAATTTCCAAATGAAGCCGTCTTTGAGTGGAAAAGTCAAAATGTGGTGGTCAAGGGTAGATTCATTTCTTGCATTAAAGCCCGTAAGTTGATCTCTAACTGGTGTCTTTACCATCTAGTGAGGGTTAAAGATGTGGAGTCCAAAGTCCCTTCAATAGAGTCAGTTTTGGTTGTAAATGAGTTTCTTCATATCTTCCTAAATAAACTTCCTGGTGTTCCTCTCGAAAGGGAGATAGATTTTGGTAGAGACCTCCTCCTCGATACTCAACCTATCTCCATCCCCCTTTATCATATGGCCCCGGTGGAATTGAAGGAGTTAAAGGAATAATTGAAAGATTTGTTGGAGAAGGTATTTTTTACACCTAGCCAATCACCTTGGGGTGCTCCGATGTTGTTTGTGAAGAAGAAGGATGCGTCACTTAGAATATGCATTGACTATCGACAACTGAATAGGGTCACTATAAAGAATAGGTATCCTCTTCCAAGGATTGATGATTTGTTTGACCAATTGCAAGAAGCTAGATTTTTCTCTAAGATTGATCTTCAGTCTGGGTATCATCAAGTAAGGGTGAGGGAGTGTGATATTCCCAAGATGGACTTCCGGACTAGATATGGGCATTATGAGTTTGTTGTGATGTCTTTTGGGTTGACCAATGCACTGGCCATCTTCATGGACCTAATGAATAGGGTCTTTAAACCTTACCTTGATTTCTTTGTTTTTGTCTTCATTGATGATATATTAATCTATTAACATAGTAGGGAGGAGCATATGGGGCATTTGAGGATTGTTTTGCAAAGATTGAGGGAGGAGAAATTGTATGCCAAATATGACAAGTGTGAATTTCGGTTAAAGGAGGTTGCATTCTTGGGACATATGGTGTCGGGGGACGGTGTGAAGGTGGATCCTAAGAAGACCGATGTGATTAGAAATTGGTCTAGACCATTGACCCCGTTGGATATTAAGAGCTTTTTGGGCCTAGTGGGTTATTATAGAACGTTTGTGAAGGGGTTCTCCTCTATTGCTTCCCCTATGACAAAATTGAATCAAACGAATGTTAAGTTTGTGCGGACCGATGAGTGTGAGAAGAGCTTCTAAACATCAAAAGACAAGCTTGTGTCTGTTCCTATATTGTCACTACTGGATGGGCTTGAGGGATTTGTGGTGTATTATGATGCTTCCCGGGTTGGTTTGGGTTGTGTGTTAATGCAAAATGGTAATGTCATAGCGTATGCTTCAAGACAACTCAAGGTACATGAAAGGAACTACCCTACCCATTATCTAGAGTTAGCCACCATTGTGTTTATATTAAAGATTTAATGTCACTATTTGTATGGAGTGCATGTTGATGTGTTCACCGATCATAAGAGCCTCCAATATGTCTTCACTCAAAAAGATCTCAACTTGCGGCAAAAGAGATAGTTAGAACTTCGTAAAGACTATGATATGCTTATTCTTTGTCATTCGGGTAAGGCAAAATATGGTGACGGATTCTTTGAGTAGGGTGTCTATAGGTAGCCTAGCTCATGTTGATGGTAGTGGGAAGGAGATAGCTAGGGAGGTGCACCAATTGGCTAGATTTGGGGTTAGGTTGGAAGAGGTTGGTGATGATGGTGTTATTATCATTGATAGGTCTAAATCTTCATTTGTTGATGAGGTGATAGCAAAATAAGATCTTGACTCCTCCTTTCCTGAACTGAAGGCCTTGGTGAAAGAGGGTAAAGTAGAGGTTTTCTCCCAAGGGGGACAAAGGGCCTTAGATACCAAGGTAGGTTGTGTTTGCCTTGTGTTGATAGTTTGAGGGAGAAGATCCTTGATGAGGCCCATAATTCTTCTTATTCTATCCACCCTGGTTCCACCAAAATGTATAGAGACTTGAGAGATGTGTATTAGTGGGAAGGCATGAAGAGGGACATTGTCAAATTCGTTTCTGGTTGCCATAGATGTCAACAAGTCAAAGCCCAACATGAAAGGCCGGGTGGCCTAACCCAAGACATAGAGATTCCTACTTGGAAGTGGTAGGTGATTAATATGGATTTTGTGGTTGGGTTGCCCAAGACTAGAAAAGGTTTTGATTCCATTCGGGTTGTGGTTGATAAGATAACGAAATAGGCCCACTTTCTACCGGTTAAGACCATATACAAGGCTGAAGAGTATGCAAGGTTGTAGATCCATAAGTTAGTGATGTTACATGGGGTTCCTTTGTCCATCATATCAGATCGTGGTACACAATTTACTTCACACTTTTAGAGGTCTTTTCAAAGGGGTCTTGGTACAAAAGTTTACCTTAGTACGACCTTTCACCCTCAAACGGATGGCCAAGCCAAAAGAACCATTTAAAAACTTGAGTATATGCTTAGGGAATGTGTCTTGGAGCTTAAGGGTAGTTGGGATGACCATCTTCCTTTGATTGAGTTTGCATACAACAATAGCTGGATGGCCAAGCCAAAAGAACCATTTAAAAACTTGAGTATATGCTTAGGGAATGTGTCTTGGAGCTTAAGGGTAGTTGGGATGACCATCTTCCTTTGATTGAGTTTGCATACAACAATAGCTATCACTCTAGCATCGGTATGGCTCCTTTTGAGACTCTTTATGGGAGACGTTATAGATCACCGGTTGGTTGGTTTGAGGTTGGTGAGGTAGCTTTATTGGGACCATATCTGGTCATGAAGGCTCTTGAGAAGGTTAGAATGATTAGAGAAAGGTTTAAAACAGCCCAAAGTCGTCAAAAATCCTATGTCGGTATGAGAAGAAGAGACCTTAAATTCAAAGTGGGTGATCGGGTCCACTTGAAAGTTTCTCCAATGAAAGGTATGGTCCACTTTTGTAAAAAAAGAAAGTTAAGTCCAAGATATATTGGTCCTTATGAGGTAATAAAGAGGATTGGTAAGGTGGCTTATGAGCTGAAGTTTCCTAGTGAAATGAATTTGGTTCATCTGGTGTTCCATGTCTCTATGTTGAGAAAATGTGTTGGTGATCCTAATGCTATAGTGCCTCTTGATCTTGTGGGTGTTATTAAGGATAACTTGACTTATGAGGAGGTTTCGGCTCAGATTTTGGATCAACAAGTGAAAAGATTAAGGAACAAGGAGGTGGCACCCGTTAAGGTCCTTTGGAGAAACCAACAAATCGAAAGTGCTACTTGGAAGGCCGAAGAGGATATGCAAAAGTAGTATCCTTATCTTTTCCACTCCACTCAAGCCTAAGGTACTAATCTTAAGTTCCTATATGATTTTAAGTCTTATATTTCAGCCCCAATGTCATTCATATGCATTCATGTTTAAGCTGGAAAATTTATGATGATTTTACACTTATGTTGAGATTTTGAAAATAGTGTTTTAAATGTAATGTTGCATTCTTGTTGGGGCTGATTTGTTTATGATCACTCTTTTCTTATAAATCTCTTTTACATTTTGGGACGAATGTTCCCAAGGGGGATATATTGAAACGACCCCAAAAAGTGCCCGAAAATGTGCCTTAGAATGCCTGAAATTTTAAATTTCATATATCTCAAAATTCATGCATGATATCGAAAATCCAACTTCATATTCTTATTCAAGTGGTCAAAATTAGGGGGTAGAGGGTCTAACCACGATTTAAGAGCAAAAGATTAGCAATTATGATTTTTTAAGTGACAAATTCTAGTGAGCATTCCGCGCCCCTAGCGCAACATGCCAAGGGCACGCAGATGAAGAGAAGTTATCTCTGCGTCCTCTCCGTGATGCAGAGAGGTGTATTTTTTTGCCCAGCGATTTTCTGTGCGGTCCAAGACTTTTAAGTCTTGGGCCTAAGTGTTCTCAAACGTGTTTTTACCTATACCTAGCCATATTTCACCCTCATATCATCCTAAACATTCCCCAATATCCTCTCAAACACTTAGCCATATTCTCACTCCCAAATTCAAGTCTCAAACTCTCATCCGGAACTAAGGTTTTCCTACAAGGTTCTTCTTCAAGCTTCAAGTCTCCATCTCCAATCTCCACTAAGTTCATCTCCAAGCTAAGGTATGTAGGTTTCTTTCATGGGTTCCTTTGACTCATGATACCCAAGTGTCATTTCGCTTAAATTGCATGATTTAAAGTTGATTTATAAATGGATCTTGCATATTATGAAATTCACTACACACTATGATAAAGCTATGTGAAATTGTGACTATTTTGCTATGTTTTGAGCTATAAATCTTGGATCTATTGTAAGATTTAATAAGGGGTTTTGATGCATGTTACTTGAGGTTGTTGCAAGGTATTGATTAATGGTTTTACAATGGATTTTCTTGCATGATTTCATCTCTATATTTCATGGTTTTATACTAGCATTACACACCCTCTAAGTGTTTAATAAAATGTCCGGATGTGGTTTCTTGAGAAATTTAAGGTCCAAAGCATGAGATATGATATAATTGATGTTATGATGATGAAAGAATCTTATCTATATGATATAATCTATATAAAGTGTTGCATTAGACCATTGCCCAATCGGGGGGAGGGGGACAAGAGCCCGGACAACCTTGTCGAGGGGTTTGTACCTTGATACCGAGGTGCGGGTTTGTACTCACCAACCATGTGAGGGGTTTGTACTTCACCATCGGGGTGATAAGGTAAAATTATCATCAAAGATATAAGGTGTTTGTACCACACCACCAAGGTGATAGGTGAAACCATCATCAACCAACCAAGGGATTTGTACTTGGGAAATCTAACTTAGTCTCTTCTACACATATGATATCCTATACGAGCATGAGTTACTTAAGCATTGATCATACATGTCATATTGTTATATGACGCCTAATGTCTATTGTTATGCGTTTTGATTAAGGTGCCTATCTCTTGTTGCATTGCATCCTACATACTTAGTATATTCAAACATACTAACGCATACTCTTGCCTACATGATATCACCATGAAGGAACTGGTGCTCAAGTTGATCATCTTCCTCCTTCACATGGCTAGTTCAATACTACTCAAGCTAGTTGGTGAGTCCTCCACTTCGGGGATCTTAGTCTATGTTTCTCTTATTATGTAATAAGACACTCTTCTATATATTCTATTTGACTATGAGGATGAGCCTGGTTGCTTTGTCTTGGCCCCCTCTCTTATCTATGTATTAGAGGTGTTTGTTGGACATGTTATGTATCTATGATATGAGTTTTGACTCTTTTCCCCTTGATTGTGATGCTATGCAAGCTTTCCCCTTAACCCTTTTGCCCCATTCTTTCTCTTTATGTCTTTTATATGCTTCCGCAATCAATAATGTGTAATGATAAGTTAAAAGGCTTGTTTGGGGCTCCTTCGGGTTCCCCATTTGCCATGTCACATCTAGGTCTTACACTTGGGTCGTGAAAGTACCTCCTGTAATATGAAATCAACCTATGCTAGGTGATTCTTCCACCCTTGGGATACCACCAATCAATAAACAACTTCACTTTATCTTTTATTTACTTTGAGATGATTCTTTTGGTGGTCATAATATTTGAGTTGTAGGACTATAGATATAGCATGTGGCATGTAAATAATCATATAATAAAATACCACAATAAAAGAGTAGGTTACACAAATAATGAAATGTGTAGGAGATGAAACAACACATGAACTTTGTTTAGCAAAAAGTACTCATGTGTCCTAGTATCCAAGTATATATGTAGGTTTGCAAATGACTATATATGGAATCATATGAACATGTGAAAGAGTGGAGACATGGTTATTAGATATGTCAGAGTTGGTAAATGCCTCTATGTGCCAAGGAAGGATCTAGATTTCACGCCAAGTAATATGAAATCGAGTAGCCTTACATACCTCGCTGTACGGCCTCGCTACTACCTCAAAGTAACTTTTTTTTACCCAAATACTTATATTCAATAGAGTAGGTCATAAAAATATTATTTGCAGCTAATAAACACATCTTGGCAATCCAATCTCATAAAAAAATACATGGGCAGCAAGCGTATAATTATCAATCCAAGATTATTCTTTCTACCTTTCTATCTCTAATCGTATTTTCTAATGCACATTATCTTATACATGTCATGTCTAAATTTTTTTAAGTCCCATATTAGTCTTACAATAGCCCATAAAGCACAACACATAATAATTCTACACAACACACAAGTAGGCAGCATAGCATCATGTCCGTTCGCTACATTTCGACGTCAACAATCCCAAAACTGTCCCAACTTTAACCAAACTGTTCCCACCATATTTACACATAAAAACATTCTAGAAACAGTTATAGAGTATATGGAGAACATGAAACAACAATCTTCAATTGGCGCTATAATCGCCTATTGGAACCAATGGAATCATAAAAAATCTAATCTGAGCACCCAAACTCAAAATGTTGACCAAAGTCAAACTTTTACTATAGTTCCAACTTCGGACCTCAAATTCATATAACAACTCCAAATCTAATTGCGAACACTCTCCAAGACCATATTTCATATTTCAGTACTAGTGGAATTGATAAAGTTCTATTTTGAGACTAGAAACTCCGAATGACTCTATAACTTAAAATTAAGCAACTTAAACTTTCAAAATCCAACTCTATAGAAAAATAATCAACTTTACACAAAATTTCAAAAACAAAATTTCTCAACCAATAAGATAGGATTCGGTGAGACTACCGAGAGGGATACAATGGTAATTTTATCAAAAACATAACAAATGACCTTCACGATCATTAGAAGATCGATGTTATACAATCATGAAGCAAAACCACTATCATTTCCTCCTTGATGTAAGGATTACATAACCAAAAGTTAGATAAAATGGAGTTTGATTCAGATCTCAAATGATCCAAAAGTCTTACATTAAAGAATGAAGAATAAGGAAATTTAGAACGAAAATGGAGTTGAATGAATGAATTGAACATAGAATCATGATTAGAAAAAAAGAAGGAAAAAAAATCACCTTTAGATCCCTTGAATTGGTCAAGAATGGAGAAAATTCACTTTAGCCCGAGCTCCAATTCAATAGGTTATTTTATGAAGAAAAAAGATTTCTTTTATGAAAAAAAGAAAAAAGAAAGGAGCTTAAGTCCCAACAATAATTGAAAAATGGCCAAATGGTCTCTTAATATACTAAACCTTTAGTCAACTATTGATTGCTAAAGCAACCCCCCACCTAAGGAGCATTTATTGCTAAAGCGGCTTCCATGTGGCAAAAGTGACGGGCTAGTTGCTTAAGCAGCCCATGCCCATCCTTGTGCCTTTTGCTAAAGCGACCCTTACTTACAAAAGAAGCCTTGGCAAAAGCGACTAGGGTCATAATAGCATAGATCTAGAAATCTGTACCAGCAGTTTTGGATTTTAAAACTCAAACCTTCAAATGAACCCCCAAAACTCATTTGAAGTCCAAACGATGCAAACCAAAAGTGTAAATCACTTACAAAAAAAAAATTGGACTCAATAAAATTGATAAAATGACCAACATAGATCATCTCATTCAAATGGTGACCGAAGTCAACACTTACAAGAATTCATATATAAAATATCTAAAATTCAAAACTCATTCCGAGCATCTCAAAAATTAGACAAAGGTTTTCCTAGACAAAACTTGGTATTCTGTAGCTAACTGTTTTAACAGAACTTTCATCCAAGCATGTTTACCAAAAATATTGATTGAAGTCAAACTTTGTCAAAAATATCAAAGTTAAAATGACTAATACAAATTCAAAATAAAAGACTGAAATCAAAACTAACCTTCCTTCTAAACCAAAATGGACCTTCTGAAGCTAATGGAACTGTCAAATTTTCATTCGACGCTCGAAACTCCGAGTTTTGACTGATGTCAATATTTTCTACTTAAGCCTCTAAAGAGAGAAAAACTCGCATCAAACTTACCTAACAAATACGATACAAAAGCTATAAAAAAGCTATAAGAAGTGATAAAATAGTAAAATCACACAAAAAAATGAAAATGAACTTGGAGGTTATTATAATTGATTTGATGTTCCATAAATCTTGTCATAGAGGCATGACTTAGCTCATGATGTGTGTGCGTGTATATGTCACGGCCTAATCGTAGGGCTTAGGTGAGACATGGCGAATAGAAAATCCAGAGGTACACCAAAACAAGCCTCATAGCATACGTACACACATCCTTGATCAAGAAGTTTGGATCAATCATCAACAAATAGTATTAAGGGAATTAGGGGCTTAGGATGCATTCTATGGGACAAGGGATAAGGAATTTCTATCATTCAATCATAACATATATAATTCGAAGGAAAGGGGTGTGGGATTCACTTTATGGGAAATAGGGACTTAGGAACTTCACCTGCAAACTGATAGCATCACAAGAAACAATATGCATGAGGTAGGGACTTAAGAACTTCACCTGCAAACTGATAACATCACAAGAAACAATATACATAGGGTAGGGACTAAGGAAAAGTCTCCATAGATACGATAGCGTTACATGATTCATACAAAGTATATTATCCAACAGTACCTCTAAGTCATACATGGGACGGGGGTCAAGACATATCTCAGGCTTACCCTCAAATGTAGAGTAATAAGAGTATTAATGTCTTAATATAGACAAACTATATGAAAGATGGATATTACCCTCGAACTGGAGGACTCACCACAAGCAAGATCTTCTGTGGTCCAAAATATTACCCACGACCCTATATAGTGATCATGTAGACATATGGTATGCATTAGTACTATGGACTGTACTAAATATGTGGGTATGTAATACAATGAAATATAAGTCATTGGCTAGTGAACAATATGATCATTTAAAGAATTACTTATGCCACGAAATATAAGATAATGCATGTGAAAAGCAAAGAACGTACACTTAATTGATCTCATGATAAAACACTTAGACTTATAATAGTAAGGAATGTAGGCCATTATGCATAAGTATAATGATACTTTTAGGAAAATAATCATTACTTTAAGAATCATATTACTAAGAACGAGAAATTAGAAACAATAATGAAGAACATATGCATACTTGGAAAGAAGGTCGTGTACCTTTATGAGAAATACCATTAGTAGTAACAATCAATATTTAGAAGGTACTTGATAACATACATGGAAAAACATAATCATAATGATATGAAAATTGTAAAATAATGATTCGTATGAATTTTGAAACACACCCTGTATTAGTAAATATCCTTGGGCATTATAAGAAGGAACTATCACAAATTATGATAAGAGGACAGCTTAGGGGACATAAGGATATCATGAACAAATGTGAGAGAGACTATAACTAACATAAACGCTGTGAGCTAATCCATGGAGTCCTAATGTTTTCCCTACACCGGAGAAAAGAGAAAGTCACTTGCCAAGGTGAATCTCCTAATGCCGAAGTGGATACACTAAGTCTTGCATGAACTAGGTACTCACCTCTAGTTCTTAGACTCAAGTACTCACCTCCAAGCCTTTATCTTCAGGGTACACATCTCTTAGTGATTTGGGTATTCACCTCTAACCTCTTTACCTATGATGACACATAGTGTTGGGACTTAGGTAGTAACCTCTAGTACACTCGATGCTAGGTAGTTCTCTCACAAGAGTAGAAAGTCATAAGACATAGAGTCATATCATTTACATCATGAAAAGTCATGTGGAAAGAAAATTTATCCAATTTCTAACCCTTTTGATATCATAATTCAAAGTCATAGGATAGCTCCTTAATCATTCCTTTGATGGGAGATCCTTCACCATCAAACATTTATAAACATAGGTCATTACTTAGATGAGAGATCCTCCACCATCATTCGGTCATTCATTAAGAACTTCCATAAGTTAATAGTAAGCATAGATCATCTCATAAGTATTCATTCTTCATGAAGAACATCATTTTTATAACTTGGTCTATCTTTATGGAAAAGCATGCATAAGATTCCAAATTAGCCATGATCATAGTTCAATATAGACTAAGGTAATTATGTGGGATAAAGTTTGAAATCAACTTAAAGTATGTATCTTAATAAAATTCATGGATGATTTTAGTAGAAATCATCAATTGAAAATATTTTTATAATAACCCACATTAGTCCACATGAACCCTAAAAATCTTGTATATCATAACATCATAAAAAGGGTTTTACAATAGTGTATAGCTTTCATAGGATTTCAATGAGTTTTATAACATACTAGATAGATCTTATCATTCATAATATTTAAGACTTTGCCACATATAGTAAAACCTCTTCATTATATATGAGATACTTCATCATATTAGCTTAGTTCCAAAACTTGATAGGTTCATGCATAAAGACTTAAAATCATGAAATTCAAGGGTAACATGCATGAATGGATAAAACATAATCACTTGAAACCATTTCAAAACAACTCACCATAATCATTGAGAAATCCCAATTAGGGCATTACAGAAGTCATCTCATAAAGCATAATTTAAATAACTCATGATGAGACTCAAAGATCAATAATAGTTTAAGATAGAAAATTTTTTTAAAATCCATCAACTCATGCAATCAGATGGCAATACAAACTTATTTGAACATAATTTTCATGATTGAAACCAATATATAGCATTTAGATAAGGATTTAACAAGACCTATTTAAGAAATCATCAACCCAATGTAGTAATGTAAAAGGTTCATATATACTAACTTATTTCTTGCATTCCAAATGAATAAATAACAATTTTCAACATGAATCATGCATATAATTAGGAATAGAAAGTACCTATAATAAAATAAATTTTGAAATTAAAGATTGGGTTGAAAAGAGTGTTAAACTCCATGGGCGGAAGGACCCATGAATGACGAAACCCACATACCTTAGAGTAAAATAGAGGGGAAAGTTGAAGAAAATCTTGAATTGGGTGAAAAGCTTAGAAGAAATTAGAGTTTGTTCTTCAATGGAGGATTTGGGTCTTCTTTCTTGAAAGAGAAATTTGAAATAAGTGAAAGGTAAGGTTGTTAGGACATGCTCCTAATATTTAGGATAAATGGGCCAAAAACTCCTTTTGGGAGAGTAAGAATATCATCAAGGGTCAAAAAATAATATTTTAATGAGTCTTGATGGCAAAATCGATGGTCGAGGGGTTCCGCCATCGAACCATTTGGAGGTACACTGAATGGGACCCTTTGACCGTCTTTTTTGACAGTTTCTGAAGTTTCTTGAAGCCATTCGGCAGTTAAATTAATCGTCACTGTTTTTAACAGTCTAGACAAGCTTCAGTAAAATGGTCATAAATTTTTACTCTGAATTTCGAATAAGGCGAAATTGAATGTGTTAGAAAGCTAATTCAAAGACCTTTAATTTGATATATAAGTAGTGGATCACCTAATTTATTTTGGGATAAGAGATATGTTCATTTGAAGTTGACCCTTATACAAATTCATATCAAAACTTAGCCGATTGGAATCCTTTGGACTTTGTTCCATGTAAGAGATGTCTTATGACCCAAAACCACATGTAATACACTTTGAATTCCTTATAATTGATCTCACCACATTAGAAATCATCAAGTTAAGCCCATATGCATATGAGGAACGAATAGGGTCTTAGTTTAAGATCTAGGGCGTTACAATACACACATACACAGACACACACACACACATATAGAGAGAGAGAGTGAGTGAGAGTGAGAGAGATAGAGATTAAAAAATGATTAAAAAATAGAAGTCAAGAAAAAAAAGAAAAGAAAAAATGAGAAAATAAAACACAATAAATAAAAAAAATAAAGAAAGAGAAAAAAATTAGAAGTTAAGAAAAAATAAAAAAGAAAAAAAATGAGAAAGAACAAATATGAAAAAGATTTTAAAAAATGACAAAGAAATAAAAGAGAAGAGAAAAAGTAATAAATTAAAATAGTAAAAAAAAGGAAAGAGAAAAATGAAAAAACAAATTTAAAGATATTGAGCATGGAGAGTTGTTTAAAAAATATTGAAAGTGTAGAGGGGCAAAAATGTACTTTGACTCAATTTAAATTGGAAGGAAGCACATTTTTGTAAAACATCTTTTATGAGAGATAAAAGATCAAGATCACTACATTTGGACGACACTCTATATAATTTTCAGGCACATTTTTTATGTATCTGACATAGTTAAAAGTATATGTATCAGTGCATTTGATTAAGTATATATGTATCTGACAAAATAAACACATGTGTATGAATAACAGTTCATGAATCTAAGTTAAAGAAGTTTAAACTTTCACAGAAAAAATAGAAAGATTTCTTTTTTATGAGTTGTGATATATCATATCCTCTAAAATTGTTACAAGTGTGATTCTTTTCCCCTTTTATTAATGGTTCCCAGTTATATCTCTTATTGATACACACTTCTTAATTAACGACTTTTAATTGTATTTCTTAATTCGAGGCATAATTGATAAGTGTATCTTAGAAACACTATCTGAAAGAGGTGAATACATGTATCCGAGACTCAAGATATGGTAAGGAACCTAATAATTAGCTCCTAAAATAGCGTAGTTTTTGTGAGTTAACCCCCAAAATAGTTATACTTCAATTATGAAATTCATCCCTATTGTTCAGTTTCACTTCATAGGAGGAGGTTTGGCTATTCATTTCGATTTTTTACTTTTTTGTTTTGAAAGAACTACCCCTGACATAACTAATACTTTATAAAATACAAAAGATCAACAATGGAAGGCGGAGCCTATATTGTAGAAATTAAACAACTGCTTTCCTACTCTTTCTGACAGTAATGTAAATATATAAGAAAAAACTATTCCTTGGGATACGATAATAAAGTGAGTAAATTTCATAGCGTTCACATATATAAGAAGAAATAAGTGAGATGTGCAAATTATTTTTTTTTTAAAAGTACTGTTCCGTGAGCATACAGAGAGGAATGTCGAACCAAATTGGACTAATTCAGAGTAGTACAAGTATCAAAGCATTTTCAAGATTCCTCATTAGATAATCACTACATCAAACTTGCAACCCACCTTACTATATAAAATTGTACTCTTACTAAGCAGGAAAGTAATGATAATATATGCTTTGAAACCATCCACACTAACATTAAAATCCTAGAAATATACTACTACTACTACTAGTACGTAATTTTTATTTTTTTACGAGAAGAAGCTTAGACGAAGATCCAAGGTTGGATGATCCATTTCTGCTCCAATAGCACATGAAAATGTCATATTGTCCCTCATGTATTCCTCTGTGAATAACCTTAGCTTCTCCGTCTCGGAATATTCACTTAATGAATTCAGGGGAAAGAGTTGCAAAGTCTCTATTACTCTTTCTGTTTGGTGAGGCTCTTGATTGGTACATATCTCTGGAAAATCTGCACACACATATAATAGAACTGATGATCGAAGAAAAGAAATTAAAGGAGCGTTATATTTGTTTGTTGAGTACTTACGTTTGTTTGAAGAGATATTATTGAATTGAATTCTGTCTTCATCAATTATTGGTTCATCGACCAAAACTTTACGACGACGTTTCTGTCTTTCTCTAGCTTTATGGTTTTGGAACCAATAAAAGACATTCTTACTCTCAATGCTTCCATAAAAGCTCAACTGAGAGGATATCTTTTGAATCTGATCAGTGGTCGGGGTACGGAGTCCAGCTCGGAACAGGTCTGTTAGAACTTTAACCTGTTCCGCCGTCGGATTCCATCGCCCACATTTTGTTCCCATGTTGTTGCTAGCTTCTTGATATTTTGAGATGTTGGATCTTAGTTTGCTTTTTTGATCAACTTCACAAGATGCAGGGGCATATATATATACTACACATTTGAAGTTTAGTTTACTGGTTTGTCTTTTTGTTGTTTGATCTGTAGTATTATTTGTTTTTATCTAGGTACTTAATTTGAGGATTTGATCCAATTGTTTTTGCGTGGTGTTATGTGTAGAGGGGGATAGACATGCACAAAAGCTGCCACTATTCAATGTTTCGGTATGTGAACAAGCAAAAAGGGGCAACAATTCAACTTTTGCATTAAAAAAACACAAAATATGGGGGCATGTAGATTTTTGAGTTTATATATAGCCTGAATGTGTTACTAGTAGATTTTTGTATATTATAGCACCAAAGTATTTCCTTCTCTAAAATTACGACCACTAATTACTTCCTCTATTTTAATGTATGTGTTATGATTTTATTGGACATAAAAATTTAAAAAAGAAAAAAAGACTCTTAAAATATCTTTTAAATATTTATGTGACTCTAAATCATCTCATTATGGATAGAGAAACTTCAAAGTCAAATTAATTCTAAATATTAAAATATAACATTCTTTTTTAGTTAGACTAAAAAGAAAAGTGCACTAAATTAGAAGTGAGGGAGTGTTAGGCTTTACTTGTTTTCATTAAAACAAAAGCATCTCCAGTTGAATGCTCATATGACTGATTGAGATTTATCTCTAGATTTGATTGAATAATTAAGAATGTTCGTTTTTTAATATCTGGAGGTACATTATTTATTTATTTATAAATATAATAAATCTGTAACTCAAATAAGGAAATAAACAGATATAATTTTAGAGACCTCTATCAGATTTGGCTCCTTGTGGTTTGAAATATTAGGCTAACCTTCTTTATTTGGATTTCTTTGTAACCAGTCTTATAATCTATTTAATTTGTCTTTAATAAAAATAATTACAGTAACACCAATCTGCCCTTGCTAATATTATGCTCTCTCTTTTTAAAATTAATTTGCTTTGTATATTTCCTGTTTAAGAAGTTCAGTTGGAAGAAAAACAACTGGGTACCCTAGAGCGACGTTCACCATGTTTTGTATTTAACTCACTATCAACAGGTCAAATTTACTTTTAAGCTATTTTTAGCTTTTACAAGTGTTCAATTTTAAGATGACTTGAAATAAATTAAAATAACTTAAAAGATGACAAAAGTTAAAAATTGATTTATTTTTTTTGGATTAAAAGTCATTTATATTTGACCAATAATTTTACCTTTTTATTTCTAATGTTTGTTTATAATTTTTATATTATTTTATTGCTACTCTTTTTTTCCTATTTTTCTTCTATCTTTTATTTGAAAAAAATTTGCTCTTTCTTTTTTTTTTTCTTCTTGCTCTTTTTCTCTTCCTTTTTTTCCCTTCTTCCTGTTTTTCTTTTCTTCTGTTTTTTCTTCTTGTTCTTGGTCAGTATTTCTTTTTTTCCTTTTAAACTATTTTCGCCTTCTTTTACTTTTACTTTATAAATTATTTATAATAAAGAAGAAATATAGTCATTACTTATTATAAATATAATTAAAAAATATCACAAATATTTCATGTGTTTTATCAAAATTACATATTTTAAAATTTTAAAATAAGTTAGACATATAAATTAACTTATTTAATCAATTTATATTGAAGTTGGATAAAAATCAAATTAATTCTAATTTAATTTAATTTATAAATAAAAATTTAGAGTAAAAATTAATATTTTATAATGTGTAACAACTTAAAGGTATTTCAGACATTTTGATTTAAAAGTGTTTAACAACACTTATGCATCAAACACATCAATAGCTTAAACATTTTTATCCCAACACACAATTGGTTATTTTTAAAATAAGTCTCAGTACTTTAAAAAGTATTTTTAAAGTACTTTTTAAAAGTCTTTTTTTCAGCCATCCAAATGGGCTCTAATTGGCATATGCAAAATATACATCATTAAGAGTGCATTTGGTATGGAGGAAAATTTTTTTCAAAAAATAGTTTTTCATTTTTTCATATTTCGTTGGTTTAAACAATTTGGAAAAAAAATTTCAAATCAACTCGTTTTCCATAAATTTAAAAAAAAAAATGACTTTCCTTATTCAAAAACTAAAGAAAACATTTTCCAAAACTCTCCTTCAGTCTCAAATTAAATTTTGTTGGTCCCACAACCCCCCCTACCCTCCCTCTCCTTCCCAAAAATTAACTTTTTAAAATAAAACTAAATTAAAAAATTATTTTTACAAGATATTTTACATTTTGAAAATTTTATTTTTTAACCCATCGCTATGCCGATCCCCCCACCCCCGATCCCCCTCCTTCCGTCCACACGCACTCAACACCCCAATAAGAATTAAAAATTCCAAATTGAAAAATTCATTTTTTTAACCCATTCCTATGCCAACCCCCCCCCCTCCCCTCCACACACATTCAACACCCCCAAAAAAATTAAAAATTTATTTTTAAAAATTTTAATTTTTACTCTACCCC
>JAABOM020000075.1:20352511-20408701 GCA_011800125.2 Solanum clarkiae
CTCTTCTTTTCATGTCCTTATTCTATTACTCTGTGTCGATGATATCATTCTCACAGGTAGCTATAATGGTCTTCTTGATCATTCATTTCTAGTTTATCTTTATCAATTTGCAATGAAGGATTTAGGTAATCTTCACTATTTTCTGGGTATTCAAGCAGTTCGTTTATCTGACCGTCTTCACTTGTCTCAGCAAAAGTGTGTATCTGATTTATTGCTTAAATTTCACATGTACACCTACAAACTTGTTCATACTCCTCTTGCTTCTCGCACGTCTATCTCTCTAATGGACGGTGAATTACTTTCAGATCCTAGTGAATATAGGAGTGTATATATATGGTTAGTGCTCTTCAATATTTGACTATGACACGTCCTGATATTGCCTATGATGTAATTATTGTCTCTCAATTTACGCATGCTCTTCGGACCACTCACATGCATTCTGTCAAGCGTATTTCTAAGTATTTGTAGGGTACTCTAACTTATGGTCTAACTTTGTGCGCCTCTTCACCGACTTCTATGGTTATTGCTTACTCCAACACTGATTGGGATGGTTGTCCTAATAGCTGCAATTCTACTTCAGGTTATGTTGTGCTCCTAGGATCTAATCTTACCTCTTGGCATGCAAAGAAGCAACCAACATTTTCCAAATCATCTACACAGGCTGAGTACCGGGATATTGTATACACGATTGTTAAGACTTGTTGTATTCATCACAAAAAGCTTGGTCTCTTTTTTCATGAATCAATTTATGTATTTTGTGATAACATCAGTCCCACTTACGTGACCCATATTTTTTTATTTCAATTTTTTTGTTGTATTCATCATATATTCTTTTTTATTTCCATTTTGTTCATGACAAGGTTGCACAAGGGGATTTTGTAGTTCAATATGTTCAAACACAATTGCAGTTAGCTGACATCTTTACAAAAGGCCTACCTTCCTCTCGCTTTTGTTTTTTACGAGACAATATGTCTGTGACTTCAATTTGTTCAGCCTGAAAGGGTGTATTAACACATATAGAATAGATAGAATCCTTTTAGTCTTAAACTTTGTACTATAAGAATCTTAGTTATATAACCTTGTACTCTAACCAAAGTCCTGGTTGACTTGGTATATTGTAATCTGCATATCATCATATATAATATAAAAAGCCGTCACGTAGAGTTCATCTTGGGAGAATATTATTCTTCACAATCTGATAATTTCTCTAATTATTTTGTTGACATTAAAATTGGAAAAAATATTAATGTGATTATCTTTGTGACAATTAAAAGCTGCATAAGTGTATTTTTATCCGAAGATTTTAGGTTTGGACCTTATGAATAGAGAGTGATTGTTAATAAAGAATATTTTATCTAAAAATAAAAAATAAAGAAATGGTATAAATACCGAATAAAGAAAAAACATGTTTTTATCTATTTTGCTAATAAGGCCTTAAAAACATCGTACCACTCTTAACCAATAAACTTCATCAACATCAATCAAATGTACAAAACACCAAATGCTTATAAGCAAAGACATAAAATTTACAAAAAATATGTATTATAAGTTAGAATTTCTTACATCATTTCTTCTTATTAAAAAAAGAGAAAAAGATTAAGCTGAGGTTTTTTTTTTTTTTAAATTACAAACAAAAATAAAGATTGAAGAGAGCAACAACAAATGACTAGGAAAAGAGCGACATATCAATGTACAGAAAAATAAAGAATAATTTTGTGCTTAGAGTATTAACTTTTTATTCGAAGGAATTTTGAGGAAGATATACACTTAAAATTTGTTATTTTCAAATTATTTTTAACAAAGGGGAAATTAGTCATATTACAATTATTTTTATCAAAGAAAAATGTATTAAACGAATTGTTACAAAGAAATCAAAGGGAAGTAAGAAAAATATTATTACAATAAACCACAAGAGGGGTCATCGTTAACCTAAGGAGAGGTTTCTAAAGTTATATTGAAAAATAGTTTCATTACAAAATAAAACATTTGTGTACGTTAGTGATGGTGGAAATGATTTTGCAATGGCAGTGGTGATGGTGATATTGCTTTTGTGGTAATTGTTGGTGCTAGTTGTGGGAATAGATATGATGGTAGAGGTGATTGATGTTGCAATTGACGGTATTGATAGTGATGGTAGAAATGGTAAAGTTGATTGATATTAATAGTTTATGGTATTGAAAGTGATGCCTAAAAAATATATAATCGTTGATGATGTGTAGTTGATAGTCATTGATTGTAGTGGTAGTCATAATGATGGAGGTTACTGACAATAGAAACTAGTTATAGTGATAGTAGTGGCTGTTAGTTATAGTGGAGGTGTTGTGCGGTGGTCACTGTAGTAGTGATGGTGGCTGACAAATCTACAGTAGTTGACGATGTGCTAATAGTAAATAGTGGTGCTAGCCATGATGGTAGAGATGATTGATAGTAGAATTTTATTGCAGTGGTGATAGTAGTTGATAATGATAGTGGATGTGGTTGCGGTGGTGACAATAGTGATGGTGGTCAAAGAATATGTGGTAGCTAACAATGTGGTTGACAGTAGTTGGTGATGATACTAATTGTGATAGTGGAGTTGGTTTGTAGTAAGGATTGATATTGACCCAACATTTGATAGTGTTGATAAAGGTGGTGGCAGTTACAACAATGGTAATGATAATGAATATAACTATAATGATGGAGATGGTAATGTGGTAGCAATTGACAGTAGTGGTTTCGTAGCGATGACGGTTGGTGGTTGACGATAGTAATAATGATTGGCAGTGATGGCAGAGATGATTGTGGATTATAGATAGAATGATCGTGAATATTATCCCACATAAGAATACATTTTTATGATATTAAAGTTTTGTTCAGATTTTAATAATTCACATCAATTACATTTTTTTAAAAGATTTGGGGGGGTGGGGAAGGAAAATAGGGAGGGGATTACAACGTGGGGAATTGAACCCTCACCAGCAAGGTAACAATTTAGGTAGCCAACCAATTGAACTATTAAAATTCCCCTAGCATCAATTACATGCTTAAATCTTAATAAAAATAAATGTCCTTAATGACCCAAGAATTGAATCATTCATATTGAAACGTCCATTAGATGCAAACAAATGGGATTTTAATTTTTGTGCTTTGTGTAGGAATAGGAACGGATCTAATTTATACATAACTAAAATTATTTTTTATGAATACATAATAAATATTAGACTCCTTTTAATTTTTTCATATATTTATTTTTTATAATTTAAATAAAATTTTTACTTGGCCAAAGTAAAAAATATATAAATAAAGGAAAATGGATGTTAGTGGATTGAGGGATGTGAAAGTCAATATATGTTAGTGTCTGATCCGAGTTGGAGGGTTTTGATCGGAAGGACTGCCAAAGACAGTGTTTGACTCATTCAGTCAAAGATTGTTGGGGTTTAGCATTCTTTTTAGGGCGTGGAACAAAAAGCAAAAGCCACCAAAACTAAAGAGATCTTATATATTGTTTTTCTTAAGAGAAGCAACAAATGTGCATAATGTCTTTTGCTTAATTAAATATTTTGATTCACTTACATACAAAAATCCTACTCACTAAATTTTATTAAGATATCCAAAGTTAATAAATTGTTCTTATTAAACATTTCCAAATTACTGCCAAGAGCTAGTCGACAAATTAAATGAATTGTTGATTAATAGTATTCATAGAAGAGTGCAGCAGATTACATTGAACAACGAGGATACAACGGAACATTGTTGGGAATTGAGGAAAAGCACGCACAACTAAATCACACTGCACTTTCTCGTTTTTTCCCATTTTAAAATCAGTGCGTATCGCCAATACAGAGACAAAATTTTACGTAACGTGGACCTCTAGAAAATTGAATATTGAAATACTTTTTGATTCACTTTTAGTTGTAAAATTTTGGTTTAGCACATTTAATAAGAAAATGGTTATTGATATAGTATGTTTATCATTTCACCCTTATAAATTGATAGGATCACTCACTACACTTTTCAAAGTCATCAACTGAATGACAATAAATTGAAAGTATAGTAGCACAAAAAATATTTTCCTAACTCGATTTGTCAAAAATAAAAGTAAAAGTCAAAATCAAATTAAAAAATTTTTCACAGCTAAAAATGAAGAGAGAAAGTATTACTTAAATTTATTATGTGTATATATCAAATTGAGTAGTGAAATATCCAATAAAAAATATTTGAATCTCATTATAATGAATGAAATATTCCACATTAATAAATAAATAAAATTTTAAACTTTTTATAAGACTTAAACAATTCTCTACTTTTTGAGTTAACTCATGAAACTTAATTGGATCCTAAATCAAATTTGATACAAATTAATGACAAGTGATAAACATTATTTTATGGTATTGGGAGAGACAAAGCCCTAAAGGGGAGGAAAACGAATAACAAGAATAAGAAAAACAAAATTAATATTCTTTCATATTAAGTGAATTGATGGGACATTTCACACATATGAAGAAAAAGAAACAAAGACAAAATTTAGTCATATTTTTCCATTTTTACCCTTTCCAAACTCCACACACTCATTTAATATATCATTTATTTCTCATACAAAACTCAACCTTAGAAACTTAATTAATGAAGGGTAAAATTGAAAAAAATTTTCAACATATCCCTTTAAAAGTGAACAATTCACTTATTTTAAAATGAAATAAGTAATATCACTTTTCAAGTTATTGGTAGACCATCTCATTAACTAATTTCTCATTTGCTACATCCTTCTATCAAACTCTCACTTTTCACCTTTTATTTTAAAAAGAAGTTGTTAACGTTCCTCTCACTGAAAAAAAAAAAAAAAGGTTTAAAACAAAATAAAATTAGATGAGTGTGTCCGACATATCCAAACATGGAAAAATGTTATTCAGTGAGATTCGAGAGGTCTACCGCCGCTATTGTCTCTGTTTTGCAATATTCCACTAAATTTAAGACAAAAATCATACTACTCCCCAAGAAAAGATAATTATTATTTTTAGTTTTTCTCCTCAACATTTTTCTCAAGATCTAAGTTTATATATTAATTATTATTAATATTACTTATTTCATTTTAAAATAAGTGAATTGTTGATTTTTTTTCTCAAGATCTAAGTTTATATATTAATTATTATTAATATTACTTATTTCATTTTAAAATAAGTGAATTGTTGAATTTCTTTTTTTATAATTCAAAATAAGCGAAACATTCAAAGTTCTAGACAATTGTTAAAAATTACTTTCGATTATACTCATCATTTAGATATTTTGGGTGATAATTTCAAGAGAGTTAATTATTCATATTTATGATTTTACTTTGAATTATTTATATTTTTAAAAATTGCTTGAGAATAATTAAAAGGGCCAAAGTGAAAAGTGATGGTCAATTTGTGTCCTAATCTTTTTTTCTTAATGGGTGTGTATTGTCTCAATAATTTACTCATTTTAAAATAAAGAAAATTAATAAAATACTTGTATTAATCGTTATTTTATAAAAATTGTGCAAAATCCAAACCAGCAAATAAAATTGAATGGAGGGAGTAGCAAAATTATTGACACTTTTTTTTATAGTCCAAAAGAAATACTTCCTCCGTCGCATATTATGTGGCACTCCTTCCTTTTTAGTCTGCCCGAAAATAATGTCATCTTACTAAAATTAGAAATAATTTAACTTTGAAATTCTCCTTTTACCAGTAATGAAATTATTTTCAAGCATACAAATATCTATGGATGATTTTAGATTACAAATTTTCAAAAGTCTTACTTTTTTTAAGGCTTAAGTCATCGGCGGCCTCTTAAAGTTGTCTGCGTAATTCCTTTAGATACTTCAACTAAGACTATTACTTATTGAACACTTTAAACTATTAAAAAATTATTTCTATTAGACGCTTTTTGATAATCAACAAAAAGTATAAGGAGAGTGTGATACACTCGTGCTGTGACATGGCAAAATGACCAATTAAAAATAACAGGTGACACTGAGCCTCCAAAATTATACAAAAACTAAATTTATGTTTAAAATTGTTTCAAATACATTTTCTATCAATTTTTTTTTAAAAAGATTAACGAAAAATAAAAATGCCAACATTTATTCTACAGGGCCCCACCCCTACCACCCCCTTCTTCTTCATCTTCTTCCCAAAACATATTATATTTCAAATCACATAATTCAATTTCTTTTCACATTACCTGAAGATTCAATTTCTTTTGAAAAAATATTTTTCACGCTTAAGCGGTCATAGAGAAAGATAAATAGAAAGAAAGAGTGAAGAAAAAAAGAAAGAAAGTTTGTTAACGGTTTTCTCATTTTTAGATCAATGACAAAAAGAAATTGATAACTTATAAATTAATGCTATCAAATTTTCAGATATCAATTTTGATAAATTTAGTGGTTACATTTAATTGATGCTATAAAGGCATGACATAGATCAGAAAAAAGTGAAGCCTCACATCTATAAACAAGATTCTACTAGATGCGACATGACGGACTCCTTAGATGCTTTCAAACCTTATGCTCTAATACGATGAATGTGGAACCCAAAAGTGCCCCATGTAAGACTCTTGTTCATATCATAAGCATACATAAGTTAGTAAAGGATAATAAGAATTATAGCAAGCGAAAGATATATGAAATCCAAATCTCCCATTAAAGGGAGTTACATCGATTCGTCCATACATGCCTCTATATCAT
Source organism: Solanum clarkiae (assembly GCA_011800125.2). Classification (NCBI taxonomy): domain Eukaryota; kingdom Viridiplantae; phylum Streptophyta; class Magnoliopsida; order Solanales; family Solanaceae; genus Solanum; species Solanum clarkiae. The sequence goes on from JAABOM020000075.1 coordinate 20,359,197, forward strand.
AGATCTTGGTGGGGTCTAGAAGATGCTACTAGCTTACCCTCAAGATAAAGTGAAATCATAAGACTCAATATATAAAAAAAAGCATGAATAAGGCTTATCCCCGAAACATGACGTCACCAACAATCTCCAAAATGATGTCCAACTCTAGCAATAAATATGCAGAATAGTCTCATCATCGCCCGTCCCTAGATGGTTAGATCATGTAGGCAAAAGAATATGCGTTAGTACATAGAATATACTAAGTATGTAGGTATGCATGCATCAAAAGGATATCATAACATAGTAACAATATGCATAAGCATAACAATAGAATAAGGACAAGATATGTATGATGTATGCATGTTTAAAATCATAAAGGAAAGCATTTAGAACATTTCATTAGCCAGTATACATATATATGTGGGAATAGGACCATAATCTATAGTAAGACCATGTGTGCTATTACATAGAATCTTGATATTTCCTGATCTACACCGAAGAAAGAGTAGCCTACTTTTCAAGGTAGATTATACTTCACCCTATAGGCTCTATCCTTGCATGGTGAGTAACATGCATGCTTATAGATCCACTAACATAATACTATATAGGCACATAACATAATAATATGACGACACATAGTTATGAGACTTAAGAATTTATATAAGGACCTTTAAGGATGACCCCCCTCATTTAAGCTCATTTGGTACTAAGTCAAATCCCATAGAATACATAACTATACATATACATAAATATCATCATAGTCATCAAAATCATACTTAAATGGCTTTCAAGTAAAATATTTCAAGTTGTAAAAATAGTCCATCTACATTCTTTCATATAGTGTGATATACTCACCATCTTATCATCATATCATAACTATTTAGAGTCTTAGGTCACCCTCATTTTCATCATCATCATAAAATACCTCCATATGTAGAACTCATATTCATAAAATTCATGACTTTATCATAGAAAATTAGAGCAAAGTATAGGTTCATAGATAATTAAAGCTAAAGTAATGACATTGGATGAATATCATATGGAATTAATGCAATTAAAATCGAATTGAATCATTAGAAAAGAGACCCATATCAATTCAACAAGCCCTAATCATCTTGTACTTGAAATAAATTGAAAATCATAAAATTTATGTAACTCATCATAATTCATAGATAATTGAGTAAATTAATCATATAATAATTAGAATCTAAGCTTTTGGAATCCAACCACGAAAATCCCTAAAAAATCCACAATTAATCTTGACGAAAAAGTGACTAGAATTTTGGCTCCATGGATGAATCTAATCCATGAATGAAGCCCTACATACCATAAGTGAGAAACTTTAGAAATTAAGGTGAAAAGATCTTGGAAACCCTGGACCAAGCTTGAATCCTTAAGATTCAATGGAGGCTTTGCTAGAAAGAGAAATATTGAAATTTTGGGGGGTGAATTTCAGAGTGAATGAGTTAGAGTGAAACTAAGAATACGTTTTAATTAATCTGAGGTGGTTAAGTTAGTTACATGGGTTAAAACGACGTAGTTTAAGAGTCCAACAAATTAGAAATAACAAAAAAGCCCTTCGTTAACTTTCTGTTGGTCTCATCCACGAAGGGCATCAACAAGTCATAAAATGAACTACAACTCATCAAAACCCATGTTTTGTCCTATTAAAAGTGGTTTCTAAAACAGTCTTTGAACCTCCATCTATAAGACCTCCTGTATGAATTATACTTCCTTTTATAGGTCGTGCTTGGTCTTCGTAGTTTCTCTACATACTTGGAAAATAATTTATCTCACCGATCCATACTATGACCCATATTATGGATTGTAAAATGGACTACAGTCCACAGAGTCCCTTCGTACTTTGCATGATCCAAAAATTTGACTACTGGAATTTGGATCTTCGAATCATGAGCACATAATACAGTCCGTAGTTCCTTTTATGGATCGTAGATCCTGTTCGTGAAAACTTTCCTGACTATGACTGTAGACTTAGAAAATTTTCCATCGCTCAGGGTCCAGTCAATGACACATATGTACGTCCCATGGATCAAACCACAAGCCCAATCGTTATCACATGCAGGTATTACAAGAGATATTACAAAAATCTAATGTTTTAAGCATCAAAAGTACTGTATTTTGACAATGCATCATAAAGAAATGGAAAGACCTGAAGCCTTGAAAAGATGAAGATAATGGGCATACATATTAGACTCTATCTCCCATGTCACCTCTCCAACTGGTTGATGCCTCCACTGAACCTTCATTGAAATGATTTCTTTGATCCTAAACATTCGTACCTGCTTGTCTAGGATGGTTACTGGCTCTTCGTTGTATGTCAAGTTCAGATCCAACTTCAATGAGTTAAAAAGAGATCATGTGAGACTCATCTAGTATGTATCAATGAAGCATAAAACTATGAAATATCGAATAAATAGATGATAGTCTATGTGGCAAAGCTGGTCTATAGGTTGGCTTCCACACTCGGCTTGAAATCTCAAAAGGACATATGAATCTAGGGCCGAGCTTGCCCCTTTTTCTAAACCTCATGACACCTTTCATGGGGTAGATCTTCAGCTATACACAATCACCCTCAATGAACTCTAAGGGTCGAACTCTTCTGTCAACATAACTTTTCTGTCGACTCTGGACTGTCAATAATTGACTCTAAATCAAATGCACTCATTCCATATAATCTCAAGGAAAATCGGTAGTCAAAGTGTCCACAACGACCAAGTCAAACTAACAGATGTATGACCTACATCTTCAACCATAAAATGCCTTAAATAGATCCATCTAAATGTTGGAGTGATAGTTGTTGTTGTAGCAAATTCTACTAAGGCTGCTGATTCCATCAGGCACTAAAATTAATCCCACATGCTTGAAGCATATCTTCTAACACCTGAATACTTCTTTTGGATTGACTATTGATCTATGGGTGAAATGATGTACTCATATTTAACCGAGTACACAATCTATGTTGTAACATCGTCCAAAAGTGAGAAGCAAACAATGAATCTCTATAAGATACAACAGAAATAGGCACTCCATGAAGTCAGGCTATTTGTCTATTGCAAAGCTTAGCCAAGTTCTTTATCATATGTATAAACTTGACTAGAATAAAATAGGAGGACTTAGTCAATTGAATCACAACCACCAAAATAGAGTCATAACCACCTACGGTAGTGGACAAACCCACAACACAATCTATGGTAATCTGCTCCCACTTTCAATAGGAATGGACACCCTTTGAGACTAACCTTGGGCTGCTAGTTCTCATACTTAACCTACTGGCAAGTCAAATACTTAAAAATGAATTTTGAGATATCTCTTTTCATATCATATCACCAGTAGTGCTGTCTTAAGTCATGATACATCTTTGTTGTCCCCGAATGAATAGAATATCATGACCGATGATCCTCTATTAAAATCAATCTAATCAACTCACCCACCTTGGGAACACAAATTCAACCTCCAATCTCCAAAACACCATCAAAATCAAGCGCTACTTCCTTGGCCTCCCCTCTAGAAACCTTGCCTGGAATGAGACACAACTTCTCATCATTAAATTGTCTCTTACAATTCTAATCCACCAAAGAAGAATGCACCAACAAAGGCAAGTACACTAACTTCATCCGAAAGCTGCAATCGAACTAGGCCATTAACTAGCCTCTATATACCCTTAGCCAAGGGTTTCTACTCTACAAAAATGGCAGCAACACTCCCCATTCTAGAAGTCTTCCTACTCAAGGCATCAACCACTACATTGGACTTTCCAGAATGATATATAATGGTCAAATCATAGTCATTTAGAAACTCAATCCACCTTTACTACCTCAAATTCAAGTTCCTTAGGCTAAAGATATACTGTCAACTTTGATGATTAGCGAAGATCTAATAATGATCTCCATATAGGTAATCAGACATTAACTTAAACCCAAACGACCACTATTTCTAACTCCAAGTAATAGGTAGGATACTTCCTTTCATAGAACTTCAATTACCTAGAGGCATAGACTATCACCTTCCACTTTTGCATCAATACACAACCTAACCCAATTCCAAAATCATAATAACATACAGTAAACTCCATATCCTCATCGGGTAGAGTCAAAGTAGGAGCTAAAGTTAATAATGCCTTGAGCATCTGGAAACTCACATCATATTCATTGTATCAATAGAAGGCTATATTCTTATGAGTCAATCTAGTCAATAGGGATACAATGGAAGAAAAGCCAAAAACAAACCACCGATAATCTCCAACTAGCCCAATAAAAATATGCATCTGGTAGCAAAAGTAGGCCTAGTCCATCCCTTAATTGTCTCAATCTCGGCCAGACCAACTCTAAAATCCTTCTTAGACATCATGTGTATCAAGAATTCCACTGAACTGAGCACAACTCATAATTAGAGAACTTTACGTATAATTTCTCCTCCCTTAATCTATGAAAAACTATCATATGAAGAACATGATCAGCTTCGGTCTTGGCATACACCAATATATCATAAATGAACACACAAAAAATGAGTCCAAATATGGGTGGAACACCCTATTCATCAACTCCACAAATGTCGTAGGGGCTTTATAAACCTAAAAGACATCACCAATAATTCATAATGTCCCTAACAAGTTTGAAAAGCTATCTTAAGAATATCTAATGCTCTAGTCGTCAAGTGGTGATAATCGAACCTCACATCAATCTTAGAGAACAATACTGCTCCCTGAAATTGGTCAAATAATTCACCAATATGGGGAAAAAGGTACTTGTTCTTAATAGTTACCTGTTTAAATACCTATAATCAATGCACATCCACATAGAGTTATCCTTTTTCTTTACAAAGAAGATCATAGTATCCTAAAGTAACACAAACGACCCCTATCAATCAACTTCTAAGATCGAATAAAGGAAATAACTTTACAAAGATAAAAATCACTAAATCTCTTCCATTCAATTATTAGCATACCAGGCATCACTGGAGTCATTGTCTTGGAATAACAATAAAAAATGACATGATATGGAGATAGCCAATACATTCCAGATAACTTTAATATCTATCATCTCCAATATAATGATATCTATCAAAAAGTGTCATATCTAGACAAAGAAACAAATAGGATAAGGACACCCGATCCACCACTAAAGGTTCACCTATCAGCATAGAAATACGAAAAGGCATTGGTATATGGTCATATAATAAATAAAACCTAGATGAAGAGTAGGTACACACATAAGAGTAGCTAGATCCATGGTCAAATAGAGAATACAGATTGATGACAAACTAGGACAAGGCCATATGACAACTGTTCTGAAGCCTCTGCCTTAGGCCTCTCCAAAAATGCTAGCATTGAGCTCCTCAGCCTCCACCTATCTAAATGATATCTCTACCTGTGCTCTACTGGACTAAATAACCACCTATGTATCTTTCTGAAGTGAGACCACCTTTGCTCGTCTGAGCCCTACCGTGGCCTCTGGTCTGAGGCGCTATCCCTCTAGCTAGAGCAGAATAAGTACGATGGAGATCTGTATGAGTCTGCATATGTCACTTTTGAAGCAGGTGGTAGGGTATCCATACCTATAATAATACCTCAGAATAGTAAGCTGATGAGAAGGGCTGGATTTGCTTCTATAACCATGGTGGTCCACATGCTTGTACTAAGCATCGCATGAACCCTGACCAACCTTAGATATTTGTAAATATACATAAACTAGCCCTTGGCGCTAGGATGATCCACTCCCTCGATCAAACCCAATATATCCATACAAAGTATCAAAGAACTAGTTAGATGCTTAGGCCCTGTTTGGTTCCCTAAAGTCCTCTCTCTCCATCAGCTCTACCTCGTTTGTGGCATTCACAAAAAACTGGGAAGAGGCTCTCTCTCTAGATACCTTGAAGAATACATATAAAGTTGAATAAGTCAATACTTTAACAAACCCGTTAACTTTCTTTGTCTCATCCAAAATGATAGTTGTAGCATGCATAGATAACTAATATAAGTGACTCTCCTAATCAGTGATTGATAAGCCATCCTATCTCAAATTTTAAAACCTAAGATGACTCTCCTCACTCATACTCTAAGGGATGAAACAATCATAACAAATAGTAGAAAAGTCCTCCTAAGACACTAGGGAGATCATATAACTCTGCCACCATTCTCTAGCTGGCCTACGAAGCTATAGAGTGATATATCAAAATTTGTGAGACTTAGCTAGTCCAACTATCTAATAGCTCCCTATAAGTATTCATGAATTTATGAGTATCTTTTGTCTTCCCACCCTAAAACTATGATGAGTCTATTTTCTTGAATCTATTATAGTGGCACTAATCATTCTCAATCAAAGTAGCAAAGGATGCACACTGAATCTCAATCGCAGGCACTTGATCAATCTCAACTCCAAGATCGATGGCTGCCTTACCAAAGCCTAAATAATAGGAATCAGTGTTGCTTAGGAATATGCTCTCCTACTTACACCTATGAAATACTGAATGTGCCTGTTGTACTACCGCAGTGAGTGAGACTCTCAAGTATGTCTATCATCCTCAATAATATGTCTTGAAGTAAAAGTGCAACCGCATACTGTATGAAAACTTGGTCTTCTCTAACACAAACCTCTGGCTCAAATGAAGCATCTCTACTATGGCCCCTAACTAATACCAAACTATGAGCACCACCTTGACCCCTAACTCATCCTCTATCTTACCCCAGACTCGGATATCACTGATCACCTTAAGAACTACCTCCCCACCTCTACCTAAATTTGTAGCTCTAGTCCTTGTCATCTACCAAAGGAACACATCATAAATCAATAGATACAAAAGTAACTCAACATGATAAAAATTTCAAAAAATCACAAGATGATTTCCCTAATAGCCTTTCAAAGATAGATAATGAAAGTTTATTCAAATATGGAATCCCAACAAGAATATAAGAATAATGACATCTGAATCATTAGTTTTGAAAATATGGAGCCCTCTACTTATAGACTAAGTACCTAAGAATAGACCAAATGCTTGGGCCCTCTTGGGGTAGCCCAACTATTCTCTATCTATCAGCTCTTCCTTCTTGGTGGCACTCACAACAACCGGAAGGAGGCTCTTTTTCTAGATACCCTAAACATTACTTGTAGAATGGAATAAGTCAATCCTCTAACAAACCTATGAATTCTTTTGATTTCATATGAAATGATAGTTGTAGTATCCTTAGATAACTGATAGAAGTAGGTCTCATACTCAGTAACTAACAAGATATCTTGTCTCAAATTCCTGAACTATAGACAATTTTCTTCCCTCATACTCCAAGGGATAAAATGGTCATAGAAAGTACTAAAAATGTCTTCTAAGACATTGGGGAGATTTATTTAGGAAAGAAATCGAATAATTCTTCCACTAGTCTCAAGCTGGCGCATGAACCGATAGAGTGACATATCGAGCTCTGTGAGAATTATCTAACTGTATCTAATAGCTCCCTACAAGAATTCAAGAACTCATAAGAATCCTCTGTCTTCTCAACCTAAGACTGAGATGGGTACATCTTCTTGAATCTATCCTAGCGGCACTGATCATCCTTAGTCAATGTATCTTAAAGCAAGAATCAATTGTATACTCTAAAGGAACCTGCTCCCCTCTAACACAAACGTCTAGTTTAGGGGAAGAATCTCTACCATGGCCGTAATTGGTGTTGTACTATGAGAAAGACCTCGGACCTTAACTCGACCTCTGCCTCTACCTCAGGCTGGGACGTCAATAATAGCCTTGGGAATTATATCCCCTCCTCTATCTGAAAGTGCATCTCTAGTCTTATCTAGCTATCTATCAAAGAAGTACGTGATAAATTAATACTTACGAAGGTAACCTAGCTGGCATGACAAGAATTTGAAAGAATCAAAAGAAAATTTTCCTAATAGCCTTCATAGCCTCACAAAGATAAAACAACGGATGCCTATATGAAGATCCTTGTTATTCGACTAAACTGCAATTGTACATATGTGAGACCTGTGAACATGGAGCTCTAATACCCTTTTCTCGCAACTTAAGCTTAGGGTTGATGACACTTGCCTTAACCCACCAAAACAAGTTAACCTAATTAACAATTAAAAATAGAACAAGCAGAAATTAAAGTAGACTATAACCATCTACAGATGGATAAAATAATGGTTGAAGGAAACATAATTTTAAATCCAATCCAAAGACCTAGTGCCACACATACAAACAAGTAGAACTTAAACAAAACTGAAAACATAGTTTAGTTTTAATGTCTTTGTTTTCAAATAGAAAACACACACAAGATAAAAATGGTATTGAAGGTCCATCGAAAAGAAAAGCTGCTACCTCTTAAGAAATCTAGAAGCTCAGTTCAAGAATGGAAACAAAGATATCAGAAGGATCTAGACTCAAAATGTATGCATGTGTAGAAGGAAAAGGTGAATACTAAATAATATGTTACTTAGAAAGTAAATAACTAGGCACTAAGTAAAAAATAATAAATGCAAGTACTCCTACCACACTATCCAAACTACCAAAACTGTAACCTGCAAACAGACAAGCCAACCTACAAAGTTCTTAATTCAAATAGTACATTTTCAAAATAACTCACACGTAAATATGACATAGATACGATCAATCACCAAAAGGGGAACAAAAGGAGAAGTTCACAACCATGATAATTAAATGATATGTGCAATAATGCAATTGCAATGCCAAGTAAGTGATGCAAGTTTATTCTATGATACACATCTACTAATGACCTTAGAACAAAATCCATGGAGGCCACATATGAACCATGTATCCATTAGAATCATTTTGCATTGGCATCATTATTTCTAAGCTAGAACCATTTTTTTATCAACTTTTATGTCTCTCGGGAATCATTTTCTATTTCTATATCTGAAATCATTTTCCATCTACTTTTTACTAATTGTGGATCCTAATTAATTTTCAAAAGCAATGCAAATAGACATTTCTCTGTAATGTATGATTGTACAAAGTCCATAATAATATATCACGAAAATCAATCATTCACAGTACTCTTTTAGTTATAGAATCAACTTCATTAATCAAGTCTTTCAATAATAGGATCAATATTATAAATCAAGTCTTTCAATAACAGTATCAATATCATTGATCAAGTCTTTCAATAATAAGATTAATGTCGTCTCGATTCATTCTCTTTTTTAGTCTGATTATGGCATGTGTCACGCTCATCTATTCTATAGTCAAAGCAGGAGCCTATCCTTAGCAACGTGCCGTGCCCCGGTTGTCATCTCTGTCTTTGTGTGTGTCTGAGTGGGACCTTTTCTCGTGAATTACCTTCTTCGAGGCATGATGTTGTCGCCTACTTCACTGAGTTGTGGTTCTAAAAAGAAGATTTAGCTTGGTATATTCCATCAAGAGAAAGCCATATCTATATATAGAAAGCAAAATAGAAATTGATTACTCTCCAACATAGAAGGAAGGAAATACAAGATTTGATGTCTTCAACTAAGGTTTAAAAATTCACTTGCCTCAATGAATCAATCACTCTGAACTTTAGCCTTATCTTTTTGTTAAGCCTTCGATTCAGCAAAGTCTATTCAAATGTAGAATCATAATAAAATACAAGAATAATGACACCCAAATAATTAATTTTAGAAAGTGAACCCAAAGGATTCCAAACATTTGATTTGATAAAATAAGAAAAATAATTTACAAATAATAAATAATTATGTTATCCAAAACATTTGAAAATTAATGGTGAAAACTAATTTAAAGTTATTAAAATTAGTCCACAATGATTAATTTATCCAAAATTTCATGTTCTTGAAGAAACCTATAAAACTTGAAGTTCTCAACAAAGAATTAAAAGTTAAAATCATGAAATAATCAATGGGCAATGAAGAATACAAGTTAAAATCACTTACACGTACCCAATAGCTTTATCTTAAAAATCTTCTTTGGAATCACCCGTACTTAGAAAATTTAAATTCTGTCAGGAAAATGCTCTTCGCAATCGTAAGTTAGGACCCATACAATCAAGAAAAAGAACACTAATCAACCCCCAAAAGACCTTCACAATCATAAAGGACCGTATGCAATTGTGATGACTCACTAGCTCACCCTACATAATCATAGGTGATGGGCTCGTGATCATGATGAGTAAATCACTAGGCACTATACACATTAATTATAATACTCCTAAAGATGGAAAGATGGAATAAGGAAAAAAAAGTTACAACAAAGTTTCTGGGTAATAATTTTATGAATCCATGTAGAAATAGTTGATGGTTCAACGAGTCATAGAAGCAAGTTGTAAAAGAGCCTCTACGCATTAGAAAATATTTGAAAGATTTGGTATTTATATAGATAACTTTTATGAGATGTAAAAAAAGTTATGACCCATGGAAAAAGGTCGTGTAAGTGACCCTAAAGTTTGGGAAAAGTACAAGCATCAGTAATTTTTGTACAAACTAATAGGATGGGTCATGGTTACTTTCATGGACCATAGAAGTGGTCTATGTAACACAACCAACAATTTAGATATTTTTTAATCCAAGGATAGAACTATAAATGCTGTTTATGAGCCATAGAGTGGACTATGGACTGTGGTTTGAGTTCGTGGATTGACGGTTAAAGTTACATAGTTGCAGTATGTTTTCTACAGACCAATAGGATAGTCTATATATGATTCTACAGTCCTTAGATTCTAGTCATTGATCCTTCTAATAGGTTTTAAGTTGGGGGATATTTTGGCATTTTTTTACTTTTCTAACCCCTACACTATCATTTAGGACACATAAACTACCCTATAACCATTTCAACACTTCAGACTCAACCCAAATCCCCACTTATTCTTCCAAATTCACAAATTCTCCCAACTCTCCTTCTCTTCAAGGATTCTCGTAAGGATAAGCTAGGGTTCTTTAATCAAAACCATCAAATTTTAGGTTTTATTTCAAGGATTTCACCCTAGGTATGTGAGTATTCATTCATGGACTCCTTTCATCCATGAAGTCCAAAGAATTTCAATTTTATTCTATGAATTTCAATTGTGTAAGTTTGAGGTTTTGATGAACTATAAATAAATTTCACAAATTATATTTGGTTCCATGATTTTGAGTCGAATTATGCATGAATTGACTTCAATTGTATATTTCCATTATTTCCAATCAAGTTATTCTCAATGTGACCTAGGTTTCATAAAATTAATTATGGTTTATTTCGATTATAGTTCAATTGACATTATTTTATATGATTATGCATGTTTTCATTAAAATTTCAGGAATTCAAGTTGATTAGTTATGAACTATAAGGTCCCATACTTCAAAAAATTGAACCTATAACACCCTACATATTGAAAAACTTAGAAAAATGAAAAGTAGTGAAGTTTTGAGGGTGGCAAATTTTTACGAGAGAATCTATGGCTCATGGCCAATCTATGGCTCGTGGATAGAAACAGGAGTCATAGAAAGGCCTCATGGACTGGAGTCCATAAAGTTGGAAAAATTGTTGAGACACTGGAATACATTGTACGAGGAATATGACAGGTCGAATTTCTTTTTACAGCATGTGGACTGAGTCATTGATAGGTCCCTGAGACTAAACTGGGGGTAGTCTACGGAAGGGTTCTATAGTTCAAAAAAGAAACTACAAACCATAGATGAGGTATTGTGGTTTCAAAGTGTAATTTTTAGTAACTAAATTTTTGTGACACGCATTCTACAAAGGCAAAGCATGACCCATAGAATGACTTACAGGTCATAAAAGAGGATTCGTGCATGGGTACGATAATTTTTAAATGAAGGATTTTTGGTCATTTCCAATCCGATTTACTCCTAAACTATGTCATTTTTACCCTCCTAACTAACTTAACTTACTAAAATCCTATAAAACTTGTTCCAAATCCATTCAAACTCGTTCACTCTCAAAATCTCTCCTAATGTTCTGAAAAACTTCACTCTCTAAGGATTCTCTTCATTAAAGCTAGGGTTTCGATGATTTGGTTAATTAATTTTCAAACTTTCTTCTCTAATTTTAGAAATTCTCACTTGAGGTATATAGGGTTTTATTCATTGACCAGATTCATCATGAAGCACAACTCAATTCTCCTTATTTCTTTTAATCAAAGTTCTAAGCATAAATTTCCATGGGTTATTATGACTTGATTCCAAATGGTTGAATTATGATTCCTACATCATGATCATACCTATTTATACATGAATTATAAAGAATTACACAATTACTATGATTTTTAGAGAATGGAAGTGATTTTAAATATATAATGATTAGGGTTTATTGTACTAATGTGGGTTCCTTTACTAATGATTCAAATTGATTTCAATTGGATGATTCCTCTATGATTTTCATCTAATTGCTCATGAACCCACACATGGCCCTCGTTCTTATGATAATTCTATGATTTTCATGGATTATGATTCAAAAGTATAAAAATCAGATTTTGATGATGATGAAAAATCAGATTTTGATGATGATGAAAAATCAGATTTTGATGATGATGATGATGCCATGATGATAAGGGTGACTTAAGACCTTAATGATAATGTAAATATGGGGAGTATACCTACACTATATCAAAGTTATGTGGATAGACTATTCTATGATATGAGATGTTTTCATGAAGCTATAATGTCTATTTTACAAGTTATGAAAGTATGATTTTGATAAAGTATGAATTATGTTAAAAGCTATGTATATGTATGATTATGTATTCCATATGATATGACCTAACATTGAATGAGCTTGTGTGAGGGTTACTATCTCCAGGGGTCCTTATATAAATCCTCAAGTCTTATAACTATATGCCACCACAGGTTGATGATTATGTGCCTATAAGGCTAGCTATTGGATCCATTTAGTATTATGATCAAGTGATACTCACTATGCTAGGGCTAATTCTAAAGCGTGGGATCATTTATGTTCATGTAACACTTACTTTGCCAGAGATAGGCCTAAAAGATGGGATCGAGTCTACATTGGCAAAGTAGACTCCTTTTTCGATTGGTGTAGACGGAATATCAGGATTCCATGTAATAGTCTGCATGGTCTTATTGTTCGTTATGGTCTTATTCTTGCATATGTATGCTAGTCTTATGAAAGGTTTTGATGATGCTTCTACTCATGGTCTTAAACATATATTGCTCGCACATATTGAGTCTTTAATATATTGACTATGATTATGTATATTGATATTATGTTGTGATATTCCTTGATGCATGACATACCTACACACTTAGTATATTTCATGTATTAATACATACTTTTTTGCGTACATGATCTAATAATGTAAGGATGGACGATAATACTATTCCTCTATTTCATGGCTAGATTCAGAGTTAAGCTTTTGAATACTTGTTGGTGAGTTCCCAATGTTGAAGGAACATGCCCATTTCATATGATATTTTTTAATGTTGAGAATTTATGATTTTATTGTTACTCTATCTTGAGGGTGAGCTAGCAAGCTATGTTCTAGTCCCAACTAAAATCTTTTTGTAGAGGCATGTTTTGGACTAAGAGTTGATGTAATTCCCTTAAGGGAAACTATGACTTTACTATTACTATGTACCTTGTTTACTCTCTTATGTTTATCATGATCCAATCCTAGGGCCTAGATGTGACACGGAGAATGAGAAACTCGAAGGAACCCCAAATAAGCCTCTCAGTATATCAATCACAAAACCTTGGTCACGGAAGCAAAATAACAACAACAAAAGATATAAATAAGGGAAACGGGACTAAGGAAAGTCTCTGATAACCATAAAACATTCAAGATTCAAGCTCATAGCATAATAACATCATAATATCCAACATACACCTCTAACTTGGAATGGAGCGGGGGCCAAGACACTTTTCAGGCTCACCCTCATAATGTTGAATATTCAACATAAAGAAGTCTTAGAAATAATAAGTGAAAGTAGATAGTGTCCTCGAACTTGAGGACTCACCAAGCTTGTCTTTGAAGAATCTCACTAGCCACGTAGAGGATGATTAAGATGAGCTCTGATCCCTACATGGTGAAATCATGTAGGCATAAAGTATGTGTTAGTACGTTTGAATGTACTAAGTATGTAGTATGCAATGGAACAAGACATAATCCAATATAATCGAAATGCATAGTAATAGGCAATAGATAAGTGAGATCTCAATATGACATGCATAGTTAATGCTTGAAGTAAGACATGCTTGTAAATCATTCAACTAGCATAGAACATAGTACATGTGTGGGAAGAGACCGTAACTGACATAGAAAAAGTAGCTACAACTTGGAATCCAATGCATGGCACCCCCTTGGTAAGGTGGAACGGCATGACACCCCCTAACGAGGTGTGGTCTACTTGCCAAGGCAAACCAAACATGATAACACGACTAGATGGATCCACTAATATAGCAAGGATATAATATATCAGCAGATGGTAGCACATAGTTTAGAGAAAAAAGACTTTATATAAGGACCCTTTTGGTCGAGCCCCCATCTTAAGCCTTAATCAGTGCTAAATCGACTCCCATGGAATACTTGAAAGAATCATAACTTGTATAGGTTGTAAGAAAATATGGTAACATAACATGAGTAGCTCTTGAAACATGTTTTTTCTCTACTTGTGAACCTAACTTGAATATGAGAGTAAACAATCATACATTAACCTTTGCTTTAATATGAATGACTCACAAGATGTACAAATCTTGAAATAGGGCTTAGCTTGTAACTTGTAAAATCATAAATATTTTCATGAATTTATAACATACATGAAAACCCATAGTCATCATGATGTCACTTGACTTGTAAAACATGTAAATAACTTGAAAATTATTGACTTGATATTTCATTGAACACTTGGTGGGCATATAAGGGTACGTGTTCAAATCATGCAAAATGTAAGAGTATAGATCATAAAATAGTGAAATTGATGCATCTTAAAGTCATGTAGATCAGCCCACCAACATCGTGGTAAAACCCCATCATTGCTAACTTGTAAACCACATCAAAACTTCACAATAGTTCATAGATTTCATATCCTGAATCGTGTATAGTCTCAATAGACAAAGATTAACACATAGTATAGGCTTAAAATTGATATTCATGCATGATCGACAACATTTGGTGAAACCCCAATATATTTCATGCTCATATTTCATAATAGCAGATACCTATAAGTCATAAAACTTGAAATCATGCAATTTTCATAAAATAGGAAGGTTGGACTCCATGGGTAAAAGGACACAATGGATGAAACCCCCATACCTTAAACTTCGATTTTCTTGCTATAAACTTGAAGGAGATTTGAAGTTTGAATGGAGTTCTTGAGATCCAGAATTAAGCTTGAGACACTTGAATTTGGGTGGAAATTTTGATAAAATGACCGAGAGGTTCTAGAGAGGGATTTTGAGTGATATAGAGTTGAAAAATGGCTAAGTATAGGAGATTTCACGTGTAAATGGGCATGGGGCCATGACACCAATGCCCTTAGGCCGAAATAAGAAATTTAGGAAGTGCTAACACTGCTCCCTGATGGGTCTGCGCCGCGGAGCCATCACGAACCCCTACTGGTTTATGAAAAATTAGTGAAAATTATTTTTCGCTACAGGTCTTCTAAAATCCAGTTTATACCCATCCCTCACTCAATTTTACCCCCTGATCAAGATTATGATGTCGGATTTTGATATCATGCACAGATTTTGAAATGTATAGAAATTACGATTATGGGCATTTTCGAAGCATACTTTTGGGGCATTTCAATATATCTTCCTTGGGAACATTCGTCCCCAAATGTCAAAGAAACATGTATAAGAAAAGTAATCATAAAGAGTTTAGTCTGACATGAATGCAAAAATTGTACTTGAACATCGTATTCAAAAATATCAACATGAATGCTAAAATCACCATAAACTTGTTACCATAAACATAAATGCATCCAACATGATATGAGGGTTGAAACTTAGGACTTGAAATCATATAGGGTACCCTTCGGCTTGAGTAGAGTGGAAGAGATATGGGTATCACTTTCTGATGTCCTCCTCGGCTTCCCCTATGGCACTTTCAACTTGTTGGTTCCTCCAAAGGACCTTGATGGAGCTACATCTTTATTCCTCAACCTCTTAACTTGCCTATGAAAAGTTGTCACCGGGACCTTCTCATAAGTTTCCTACAACCCCCACAACATCCAAAGGCACTATGGCACTTGGGTCACCCACACACTTTCTGAGCATGGACACATGGAAGACCAGATGAAACATGTCCATCTCCATAGGCAACTCCAACTCATATGCAACCTTACATACTCTCCTCAAAACTTTAAAAGGACCCATAAATCTCGGGATCAATTTTCCTTTATTGTCAAATCGAACCACACCCTTCATAGGTGAGACCTTTACATAAACCGAATCACCAACCTTAAACTCAAGATCTCTTCTTCTCATACCGGAATAAGACTTTTGTCTACTTTGGACTATTTTCAGTCTCTCCCTAATCAACCTCACCTTCTCCAAGGCTTCCATGACCAAATCTGGACCTAGCAGGGCCCTTTCCCCCACTTCAAACCACCCAACCAGGGGTCTACAACGTCTAATATAAAGAGCTTCAAAGGAAGCCATACCAATGCTTTAGTGGTAGCTATTGTTGTAAGCAAAATCAATGATTGGAAGGTGGTCATCCCAACTACCCTTAAACTCCAAAATACAAGCTGTAAGCATATCCTCAAGAGTTTGGATAGTCCTCTCGGCCTGACCATCCGTTTGAGGGTGAAAGGTCATCGTGCTAAGTTCAACCTTGGTACCTAGACCTCTTTTGAATGACCTCCAAAAGTGAGAAGTGAATTGAGCATCATGATCCGAAATGATAGACAAGGGCATCTCATGCAATCTAACCAACTCATGTATGTACAGCTTGGCATAATCTTTGGCACTATAATTAGTTTTGACCGATAAGAAGTGAGCCGACTTTGTCATTCTATCCACAACAACCCAAATAGAGTCAAAATATTTTCTAGTCTTGGGCAACCCATCCACAATCCATATTGATCTCTTCCCACTTCCAAGTAGGAATTTCTATATCTTGGGCTAGGCTACTGGGCCTTTGATGTACGACTTTCACTTGTTGGCAATTGTGACATCCAGACATGAACTTGACAATGTCTCTCTTCATACCACCCCACCAATACACCTTTCTCAAATCTCTATACATCTTTGTAGAACCTGAGTGAATGGAATAGGATGAATTATGGGCCTCCTTCAAGATCAATTCTTTCAAATCACCCACATTTGGCACACGCGATCTACCTTGGTACCTAAGGGAACCATCTCCCCGTTGGGAGAAAACCTCCACTTTACTATCTCTCACCAAAACCTTCAACTCTTGCAAAGCGAGGTTAAGATCTTGTTTTGCCTTTACATCCTCAATCAAAGAAGATTTAGAACCATCAACAACCACTACACCCCTATTATCAACTTCATCCAACGTAACCTCCAATCTAGCCAACCAGTGAACCTCTCTAGCCACCTTCTTACTACCATCATCAGCATGAGCTAGACTACCTATAGACATCCTACTCAGAGCATCGACGACAACATTAGCTTTGCCGGGGTGATATGCATATTCATATCGTAATCCTTAAGAAGCTCTAACCACCTTCTTTGTCTCAAGTTAAGATCTTTTGGGTGAACACATATGGGACTTTTGTGGTCGATAAACACATCAACATGAACCCCATATAAGAAGTGATGCTAATTTTTCAAAGCATATACTACGATCTCCAATTCAAGATCATGGGTGGGATAATTCTTCTTATGCACCTTAAGTTGTCTAGAGGCATATGCTATCACCTTACTACTTTGCATCAAAATGCACCCCAATGCAATTCTTGAGGCACCATAATATGCAACAAATCCTTCCACCCTTTCTGGTGGAGCCAAGATATGAGTGGAGATAAGCTTATCTTTCAATGTTTGGAAACTATTTTCACACTCATCTGTCCACACAAATTTCACCTTCTTTTGTGTCAACTTAGTTATAGGTGAAGCAATAAAAGAGAAGCCATTTACAAACCTCCAGTAATAACCCTCCAAACCCAAGAAACTTCTAATGTCCGATGGAGTCAAAGGTCCAGGCCAATTTCTAATCACCTCCATCTTCTTAGGATCCACCTTAATGCTATCAGCCGACACCACATACCCTAGAAAAGCAACCTCTTTCAACCAAAACTCACACTTCACATATTTTACATACAACCTCTCCTCTCTCAAGATTCACAACACCACCCTCAAGTGATCCACATGCTCCTCCTCATTATGGAATAAATCAAGATATCATCATTAAAAACTATCACAAACAAATCAAGTTAGGGCTTAAAGACCCTATTCATGAGATCCATAAATATACCGGTGCATAAGGAAACCCAAAGGACATAACCACAAACTCAAAGTGCCCATACCCAGTTCGAAAAGCCGTCTTAGGAATCTCACACTCCCTCACTTTCACTTGGTGATGTTCGGACTGAAGATCAATTTTAGAAAAGTGACTAACCCCTTGAAGTTGATCAAAAAGGCCATCAATCATTGGTAGAAAGTACTTGTTCTTTATTATGACTCTATTAAGTTGCCGGTAATCAATGTACATTCTAAGAGAACCATTCTTTTTCTTCACAAACAACACCGGTGCACCCTAAGGTGATTTACTAGGCCTATAAAATCCTTCTCCAACAAATCTCTCAATTTCTCCTTCAACTCTTCAACTCCGCCGAGATCATACGGTAAGGGGGAATAGAAATGGGTTGAGTATTCGGAAGGAGGTCTGTACCAAAATCTATTTTCCTTTCGGGAGGAACACTGGGAAGTACATCGGGAAAGACATCAAGATACTCATTAACCACCAGAACTAACTCGATAAGAAGGACTTTGGACCCAACATCCCTAACCCTCACAAGATGATAGAGATAATCCTTAGAAATCAACTTTAGGGATTTAAGACAAGAAATGAATCTACCCTTGACCATCACATCAATACTTTCCCACTCATTGACAGGCTCATTAGGGAATTGGAATTTAACCCTATGGGTTCTACAATCAATAGAAGATAATACGCATGCAACGAATCCATCTCAAGAATGACATCAAAATCCACCGTATGTAATTCAACAAAGTCACAAGGTAGGATTTTATGCAATATGAACACGGGACAATTTCTATAGACTCTTTTAGCAATAATAGATTCACCAACTGGGGTAGACACTTCATAAGTCTCACACACAATTCGGGACTAACATGAAGCTTTTTGGCAACAAAAAGGAGTAATAAAAGAAAGAGTGGCACCCGGGTCTATCAATGCATGCACATCTAAATAAAAAACCATTAATATACTGGTAACAACATCGGGCACCTCATCAACTCTTTGTCTCCCTTGAAGAGCATAGATTCTATTTTTCCTCGATGCACACCCTTGATGACTCCCCTTCCTCTTTGGCCCGCATTAGCACCTTGACCTAGAGGGCAGCCATCTCTAACTTTGGGTTGAGTATGAAAACAATCAACAAAGTTGTGGCCAACTTCACCACAACTAAAGCAAGCATTGGAATTTCTCAAACATGGACCACTATGGTTCTTATCATACCTTGGGCACCTAGGATTTGTTATTCCTCCAGTACTACCTTAAAATCTTTGATTAGGCACCATATCAATGGCAAACCTCTTATTGGAAACATTGTATGACCCTTGGCCTTGGAACTTATGGCCTTGAGGAAACCGGTCACACTTAGAGCCTTGGAACCCACCTTCAAACCGAGCCTTCTTGGACTCACCAACTCTTCTCTTTCTAAGCTTTTTCCCCTCTAGTTGTTCGGCATATGTCATGAGCCAAGACAAGTCCATGTCCTCTACTAGCATAGCGGTATGACACTCTTCATTAACCAAGTGGAATACGCCCGACACAAATTTGTTCATCCTTGACCTAGGCTCGGCAACCAATTGTTAAGCATACTTAGAAAGCTTGTTGAACTTGAGGGCATACTCCCTCACACTCATAGACCCTTGCATTAGATTCATAAATTCTATCATTTTCTCCTCCCTTAGCTCAATAGGAAAGAACAAGTTGATAAATGCGGCTTTGAACTCTTCCCAAGGGATAACATCTTCATTCCCTTTCTCTATCTTCCATTGAGTGAACCGAATCTGAGCCACCCCTTTAAGTTGGTAGGCCACCAACTCCGCCTTTTCCTTCGAATTAATCCCCATATAATGGACAACACCATATATATCTCATCAATGAATTCTTGGGGATCCTCATCGACCTTGGACCCTTAGAAATCTGGTGGATTCATCCTAGTAAAATCCCTTACCCTTGAGGACAGAGTATGAGAATGAGGAGCTTGGTCCGCTTTGTTGATTCGATTGGTCATAGCATGAGCCAACATTGCAATAGCATTTTGAATTTCCTTTTGGCCTACCCCTCCTTCTTGAGGAACTTGAGGAGTGGGAGGATCCGGTTGCTCCTCAGGTGTACGGGCTCTTCTTCCTCTTGGAACCAGCATGATATAGAATAGAAAAGAACATTTGTTAGATGAAAAGTCTTACCTTAACTTCTATAGCACGACATAGATCATGAAGAAGAGAAACATTTCCTAAAACATCCCATATCCTCTTACTCATAATTGTAGCGCGCTTCACAACCATGAATAAGACTGTAATCGATGCGGTGTTTTGGATTCCAAGGACCATTAAAAACCTAGTGCCCTGATACCAAGTTTGTTATAACCCAAGCCTAGGGCCTAGACGTGACATGACAAATGAGAAACCCGAAGGAACCCCAAACAAGCCTCTTAGCATATCAATAGCACATCCTTGGCTGCGAAAGCAAAATAACAACAACAAGAGATATAAATAAGGAAAACAGGACTAAGAAAAGTCTTTGATAATCATAAAACATTCAATAGTCAAGTTCATAGCACAATAACATCATAATATCCAACATACACCTCTAACTTGGAATAGAGCTGGGGCCAAGACACTTTTCGGGCTCACCCTTATAATGTCAAATGTTCAACGTAAAGAAGCCTTAGAAATAACAAGGGAACATAGATAGTGTCCCTGAACTTGAGGACTCACTAAGCTTGACTTTGAAGAATCTCAATAGCCATGTGGAGGATGATCAAGAGCAGCTATGGTCCCTGCACGGTGAAATCACGTAGGCGTAAAGTATGCATTAGAACATTTTAAAGTACTAAGTATGTAGGATGTAATTTAACAAGACATAAGCTAATATAGTCAAAATGCATAGTAATAGGCAACAGATAAGTGAGATCTCAATATGGCATGCATGGTTAATTCTAGAAGTAAGACATGCTTGTAAATCATTCAACTAGCATAATTATTGTACATGTGTAGGAGGAGATCTTAACCGACATAGACCAAGTAGATACAACTTGAAATCCAAGGTATGCACCCCTTTAGTGAGGTGGAATGGGTAGACACCCCTCGGCTAGGTGTGATCTACTTGCCAAGGCAAACCAAACATGATAACATGACTAGATGGATTCACTAGTATAGAAAGGGTATAATATATCAACCGATGGTGGCACATAATTTAGAGAAAAAAGATATTATATAAGGACCCCTTGGGTCGAGCCCCCATCTAAAGCCTCAATTGATGCTAAATCAACTCCCATGGAATATTTGAAATAATCATAACTTGTATAGCTTATAAGAAAATATGGAAATATGAAATGAGTAGCTCTTGAAATATGTTTGACCTCCAGATATGAGCCTAACTTGAACATGAGAGAAAACAATCATACATGAACCCTTGCTTTAACATGAATGGCTCACAAGAGGTAAGAATCTTGAAATAGGGCTTAGTTTGTAATTTGTAAAATCATAGATATTTTCATGAATTTATAACATACTTGAAAACCCATAGTCATCATGAAGTTACTTGTAAAACATGTAAATAACTTGAGAATTCTTGACTTGACATTTAATCAAACACTTAGTGGTCATATGAGAGTACATGTTCAAATCATGCAAAATGCAAGAGTATAGATCATAAAATAGTGAAATTGAAGGCATCTTAAAGTCATGTAAATCAGCCCACCAATATCATGGTAAAAACCCATCATGGCTAACATGTAAACCACATCAAAACTTCACAATAGTTCATAGATTTCATAGCTTGAATCATGTATAGTCTCAATAGACAAAGATAACTCATAGTATAAGCTCAAAATAGATATTCATGCATGATCAACAACATTTGGTGAAACCCCAATATATTTCATGCTCATATTTTATAATAATAGATACCCATAAGTAATACAACTTAAAATCATGCAATTTTCATAAAATAGGAAGGTTGGGCTCCATGGGTGAAAGGACCCAATGGATGAAACCCACATACCATAAACTTGGGTTTTCTTGATCTAAACTTGAAGGAAACTTGAAGCTTGAATGGATTTTTTGAGATCCAGAATTAAGCTTGAGACACTTGAATTTGGATGGAAATTTTGATAAAATGATTGACAGGTTTTAGAGAGGGTTTTTAAGTGATATGGAGTTGAAAATAGCTAAGTATGGGATATTTCATGTGTAAATGCATATGGGGCCATGACCGTAATGCCCTTAGGCCAGAAAAGAAAATTAAGGAAGTGCTAACACTGCTCCATGACGGGTCCACATCATGGAGCCATCTTGAACCCCTATTGGTTTGTGAAAAATTGGTGAAAATTATTTTTCGCTATGGATCTTCTAAAATCCATGTTATACCTATTTCCCACTCAATTTTTTTTCCTGATCAAGAATTTGAAGTTGAATTTTTAATATTAAGCACGAATTTTGAGATTTATGAAAATTACGATTATGGACATTTTCGAAGTACACTTTTGGGGCATTTTAATGTTTTACTTACTTTACCTTATGTATTCTTATGATATGATTAAGAGTCTTGAATGGGATGCATTCAAGTGTCATATTAACCATATCATGGCTAGGCCCTAGGTTTGGATCACGAAAAACTTGGTACTCAGTGCACGAGGTTTGAAAGCATCCTAGGGTGTCCAATATGCTATGTCTAGTAGAGTCTTTTTAATAGGTGTGAAGTGCGCCACATCCATGAACTAGAGGCTATGAGATGTTTAGAAAATCTTTACTTCTTTTGTGATTTATGTTGTGCCTTCAAATCTCTCATTCCCTAACGCTTGTTCTTTGATATTTTCTCTACATGCTCTATTTCCTAGGGGAGTTGATGCTAATGAGGACAAATTTCCTCTGGCTCCTCAAGTTCCTCAAAGCCCTCAAGCTAACCAAATTACTAATGATGAGTTTAAGGCTGCTATTATTATGTTGGCTCAAGTTGTTGCTTCTCCAAAGACTCCTACTCTAGCATCTAAGATAAGAGATTTTGCTAGGATGAATCCCCTTGAGTTCCACGGTTCGAAAGTGGATGAAGATCCATAAGAGTTCATTGATGAGGTTTATAAGGTGGTAAAGATTATGGAGTTATCTTTTGAGGAGAAGGCCGAATTAGCGGCTTACCAACTTAAGGGAGTTGGTCAAATTTGATTCACACAATGGAAGCTTGAGAGAGTTGAAAAGGGACTATTGATTGGGAGATGTTTAAGGATGCTTTCCTTGATCATTTCTCGAAAGTTAAAGTGATGAAGTTCACGAATTTGAGGCAAGTTGGCATGACTGTGAGGGAGTATGCCCTAAAGTTCACAAAATTGTCCAAGTATGCTTCTTCTTTGGTAGTAATCTCTAGGGCCCATATGAACAAGTTCACCTTAGATGTCTGACTTGGAAAGGATGGAATGTAAAGACACGATGCTCATTAAGGAAATGGAGATTTTAAGTCTCATGACATATGCCGAACAAGTGGAGAGTGAGAAACTTCAAAAGATGAGTATGAGGGAGTAAAAAAGGGATCATTTTGATGGTGGATTTTCATATGCTAAGTTTGGTGGTGGTCATTTCCAACAAGGCCAAGGTTCTTTTAAAGGTTCTTCTCAAAGGTTTGATAAGGATAAGGTGTCTAACCCTAAGGCTTAAGGTGATTTTGTGAAGGGTGGTACTATTCCGTATATACATAACCAAACACCAACAATACCTCTAACATAGATAGGTTGGGAGGCTCATACATATTGAGCTCACCCTCAATGTGTAATAAGTAGAACAAAATATCATAGTCTCAAAATTAAAGCTAGACAACTAGGCTATTGTCCTCGAACTAAAGAACTCATAGAAGGCTCATACATGTCTTGAGCTCACCGTCAAGGTATAATAAGTAGAACAAAATATCATATCTCAAAATTAAAGCTAGATAACTAGGCTATTGTCCTCGAACTAGAGAATTCACCACTGAGCAAAGTCTTCATGTCCAAAATAAACTGTAAGTGTGAGGAGGATCGTTAGGCCCTGCATGGTGACATCATGTAGAAAAAATATGCATTAGTAATATGGAATGTTCTAAGTATATTAGATAAAATGCAACAAGAAAATCATATACCATAATAAAAAATATGCACACCATAACAAGGGTGATATCTCAATATTAAACGGATGATCAATGCCTTAATAAAAATATGCGTGAAAGAACATAGCTTCATAACATATCATGGACATAGCTATGTGGGAGGATACCTTTAACAATACTAAGACCATACGAGCAAGTACATGAAATTCTTATGTTGCCTCTGCACTAGAGAAGGAGTAGTCTACTTGCTGAGATAGACTATACCCCACTTTGTGGGTTTCATGAACAGGGAGTTATATGTGGATATACTAGATAATACATAAACCTATAGTGGCACGTAGTTATGAGAAGTAAGTTATCCATAAATCAAACTCACATATCTTGGCTTTGATTTGGTGAGGAAAAATCCAGAATGGAAGTGAGAAATTTGAAACCCTAGCTTGAACCCTTCACTTGCCACCTTAGAGGAACTTGAGAGTAAGAGTTTGAGTGGGGATAATGCTGGAAAAGGGTCTTTCAAGAGCCTAAACAATGTAGTTTTGTACATAGGACATGGAAAAGATCAAGAATGCCCTTCATTAAAGCTGTCGGGACCCAGACTATGAGACCCGTTTACGGCTTGTAGATCAGTCGAAGAGTCATAGAAATAGGGTTTCGTCCTGTTGCTTTTTGGATCCTTTGAAAATGTCTCTGAACCTGAATTTGTGAGTCCATTCTATGACTCATAGATTGGTTTACGGATAGTAAATTTGTCTCGTGAAACTATCCAGCACATAGCAAAATTTCCAACTAAGGTGTCCATCTATGATCCCATTTACCAACCATAAACAGGAGTACAAGTCATCCTGTTGGTTTGTATATCACCCTTCAAAAACTCAATTCTTCACCAAATTGGACTACTATTTAATGAACATATAGTATGATGCATAGTTCCTTTTATGGACCATTTCATAGACCTCACCCATACTTAGCCAAATTCTTACCTTAATGTCTCCAAACCATGAGCTTTGTCTATGTGACTCATGAATTGAACCATGAGTGGTATATAAGGCTCATACTTTGCCCTATAGATTTCTTGACTCCTCTTTTTCTTACATTTTCATATTTTTTTATTTTTGAGGCCTTACAATATCAATCTCTTGGGAACATTCATCCCCGAATATTCTAACCATAGTCTCTAAGGAGAAAGAAGTAGCTAACAACACAACATGAATGCATAAATGCAACTTAAACACTTTTTCACAAAATTTTTCAACCTTCATGCTTTAAATATCATTCAAATGCAACCTCATAAACACATAAGTATACATAGATAAAATGAAAACTAAAATGCATTGAGATTGAGGTTCTTAGGCAAGAACACTAAATACCTTAAGATTAAGTAAGGTAAAAGAGATAGGTGTATTGTTTCGTCATGTCTGCTTTCGATTCCCATGTGGCACTTTCGACTGGTTAATTCCTCTGAAGGATTTTGATGAATGTAGCATCCTTGTTCCGCACCTCTTGACTTGCCTATATAATATTCCAACCGAGATTCTTCATAAGTCAAGTTCTTTTCAACACTTGCAACTTCTAAAGGCACAATAGAGCTTCGGTCACCTACACACTTCCACAACATTGATACATAAAAAATTGGATAAACCATACTCATATCCATAGGCAACTCTAACTCATAAGAAACTTTACCAACCTGTCTCAAAATTCTATAAGGCCCTACATACCCAGAGCTCAACTTTCCCTTTTTACCAAACTGAACTGCACCCTTCATTAGTGAGACTTTCAAATATACTCAATTATCAACTTTGAACTCAAGGGTGCAGTTCAGTCTCTCCCTTATCAGCCTCTCCTTCTCCAAATCTTCTAAAACCAAATCTAGACATATCAAAGCCATTTCCTCCTACTTCTAATCACTTAATTGGGTATCTACATCACCTCCCAAACAATACTTCAAATGGTGTCATTGTGGTAAATGTTTTTATAAGAAACTAAAGGAGCAGGAGATTCTCATGCTAACTATAACACCTCTCATGTTTCTAGGCTTGGAAAATTTAATGATAAAGATTTTGGAGCTGGTTTGGTCATACGATCCAGTCTACGACTTATGGAAGAAACCATGGGTCATAGAAGAGTTTGTTGGATTGAGTCCACTGAGAATGGGAAATTAAAGAATTTGTAGAAGTCAATGTATAAATTGACAAGATGGACCATATGTGGAACCACAGCCTATCAGAGGTTTTTGTGGAAAGGAGCCCCGAAGGGGCCTAAATGTTTCTAAGTCTGGAACACTTCTACGAAGAGGACCTATGACTTGTAAATAGAACTATCGGTCATACTGCATGTTCATGGTTTGGAAGCTGAAAATTCTAGAAACTTAACATTTATGACATAAAGTTTCACGGCCCAATATAAGGTCTGTAGTTTGAACTACGACCCCTAGAAAAGTTTCTGTAGACAATTTCGATAGTTTTTAATGAAGGGAGTTTTTAACATTTCCAACACATCTAAGTCCTAAACTATGTCATTTTGGATCTCTTAACTGTCGTAATAGACCTAGCCTTTTTAAGTCCTATTTTTAATTCATTCAAAGACATTCAACCTCAAAATTCTCCTAAAGGTCCTTAATATTTCTCTCTCTAAGTCAAGAATTCTGTTGAAGCTAGATATTGAAGGTTTGACCAAGGTTTTTTTTTATATTTTACTCATTAACTTTAGGTATTTTCACTTGAGGTATGTAGGGCTTCATTCGTGGATTAGTTTCATCCATGAATTCCAATCCAAAACTCCTTTTTATCAGAATTTCATGATGATTTCTTATGGATTTTTGAGCTATGATTGCAAATTCTTGGATTGTGATTCCTACATAATGATTATATCTAATTATATATGAATTATGAAGAATTATATGATTTATGTGATTTTCAAGTAAAAGCATGTGACTTCAAGTATGCATGATTAGAGCTTAATGATTTGATGTGGGTTCCATTACTAAGGATACAAATTGGTTTTAATTGTATATTTCTCTATGAGTCCAACCCAATGCATGATTATGACTTGATTGTCCACAAACTCACACTTAGACCTAGTCTCCTATGATAAAGCTATGGATTTTCATGATTATGATCTTAAGTTTATAAAAGAATGTTTTATGATAGTGATGATGATATAGTAAAGAGGGTGATGGAAACCTCTAATATTTATGACGATGATGTTAAGGTGGGAATGTCTACCTACACTATTATGAAAAGTAAAAGTAGATGGACTATTCTTATTACATGAGATTTTTGTGAAAGATTATAATGACTATTTTATGAACTATAAAAGTATGACTTCACTGAAGTATGAACTATGTTGATAGCTATGAACATGCATGATTTATATATGACTTAGCATCGAGAGGGCTTTGGTAGATTTCATATTCCTATAAATATGTGCCACCATAGGAATGATGTTCATGTTTTTATGCCTTCAAAGTGTGTTAATGAATTCATTTAGCTTTAATGATGGACACTCACCATTCTTGGATAGAGCCTAAAGATTGGGTTCAAATAATTGTTCTCATCATGCTAGGATAGAGCCTATAGGGTGAGGATCGAGTCTACATGGGCAAAACAGACTCTTATTTACTTGGTGTAGAGGGAATATCAAGATTTCATATAATAGTCCATACAGTCTTATATGTTGATTGTGGTCTTATTTCCACATATGTATGTTAAGGTTATGAAAGGATTTTATGATGCTTCTTCTTATGATTTTAAACTTGCATGCTCATGCATATTGTGTTTTATCCTATTGATTATGATTATGCATATTGATATTATTGTGATGTTCTTTGTTTCACGGCATACTTATATACTTAGTTCATTTCACGTATTAATGTATACTTCTTCACCTACATGATCTAACCATATAGGGACGGACGACGAGGTGACTATTCTATTTCATGGCAAGATCCAGATTCCAAGCTTGAAGATTTGTTGGTGAATTCCATGCTTCGGGAACAAGCCCATATTGATTTTAACTTTATGTTGAGACTTTATCATTTTCTTTTGATGTATATCTTGAGGGTGAGCTAATAAGTAATATTCTAGACCTTGCCGTGATCTATGATATAGAGGCATGATTTGGACGTTTATGGGTTGATGTATTTTCCCTTGAGGGAGGCTGTGACATTCTTTTGCTTATGTACTTTCTCTTGCTTAATCTCTTATGTATGCTTATTTTACCTTATGAATGTTTATGATATGAACACAAGGCTTGGATGGGATGACCTTGGGTTTCAAATTCACCATGTCACGACTAGGCTCGAGGTCTAGTTGGTGACAAAAGTGGTATCAGAGCATAAGGTTTAAAAGTATCCTAGGAGCCCAACATGTCACGTCCAGTAGAGTCTTGTTCATTGGTGTAAAGTATGTCACATCCATAAATAGGAGGCTATGATGCATTTATGAAAACTTTACTTCTTTTGTATTTTATGTCATGCCTTCAAAGCTTCTTAGTTTGGGGTCTGTGTTACTGTACTGCTTATTTAGATTGAGTCCATCATTTGAGGATAAGCAATAATTTTAAATTAAGGGTGTTGATGTGTTGTCAAATACAACACTTTTGATATGTAAAACTTGAAATTTTGTGTGTTTTCAAAGAGATATTAGTAGATTTGATATGTTTTTATGTTTGTTTTGCAGGATTACAAGGTTGGCTTGATTTTTGGGTAAAGTGTGCAAAAGTTGCAGAAAGTGTTAATATACGAGACCCTTTACGGGCCTTGGAAAATTCCACGGGCTAAGAAGTTGGTTTCGTGCCAAAATCTAGTAAAGGGTGATTTTTTGAAATTGAGTCTACGAATATGCAGAAGAGCCTTAAGAGTTTCTACGATTCGTAGACTTTATATCATGCCCTTAGGATCAGAAAATAGGGAGTTACTAAAAGGTCATTATATGAAACCCTTTACGGGACTTAGCACTTTATACGGCCCATAGATGGGTCTCGTAGAAGCTATCCCGAGAATTGATGAAAGAATCCACGAAGCCCCATCTATGGGCCGTAAAACATTATATGGCCCGTAGAAGTGCCCGTAGAGTCTGCTGACCCAGTTCTCCTAATTCATTTTGGTTTTGTATTTTAAATACTATAAATAGGATTTTTAGATTAAATTTTGTACAGGACAATACAGAACAGTAGAGAATAGTACAGAGCTTGAGAGAAATATTATGAGACTCTTGAGAAACATTATTTTGTGTGCTTAATTCAATCTTGTGATTCTTGGTGAAGATCTTGGATTTATTATTCTTAATTCTATTGTGTAAGTGCTTAATTATATTATTCAAAATTAAGATTCTTGCATCGACACTGATAATGAGTAGCTAAATCCACAATTGGGGTTGTGGGAACCATGAAGAACTAACAAGGTAAACACTGGATAATTCATAATTCTTGAAAAGTGTGCATGTATGTATTGATTAATTCTCTTTAGTTTGAATGCTTTTTAATAGTAGCAAATGTTAGAACTTGCATGTGTTACTGACTAGATCAAGGTAGTAATAAATAGGAAAACTAATTAATTAATAGGATTCGATTGATGTTTCTCGTCTAATCACCCAAACTAGATCAAGGGGAGGTTGTACTAGAACAATATGTAAGGGCTAGTAATGTCACACTGCGGTGATGGATCAAATCATATAGTGTGATTTACCTTTTTCCTGGATCAAAGGGTTTGGTAAGCTTAACTTACTGTTCTGCATGATATGTACTAGAAAAGAATTCGATTATTTGGTAATACCAAGTTAGGGGATCATGGGGAACACAATATCCTAATTACTCTTCATGTTGATCTCACGCTTTTCTTAGTGTAGGATTACTTTTCATAGTTTTTACAAAGCCCCCTTTAGGGAGATAGGTAGGTTAATCCACCTGAATTGCTTGAAATTTCTCTAAGGATGCCCTATTTCACGTGGGATCGACCCAAACCTCAGTTAGGTTATACATCTTAACAACAACCATTTTAGCCTTAAAAAAAGGTATAGCTTAGGTGATATCAATGGTTTTTTCATGATTTTGGTTTGTTCTAAAGGCTTTTAGGACTTTGGTACCAATCCTAATCCCTTAAATCAGATTATACTCATTCTTTACACTCATTCACTCTCATTATTTACTCAAGCTCAAGAGTTCAATTTCTAAGGTTCTCTCTTGAAAGTCTAGTATGGGAGTTCAAGCTAGGATTTCAAGTGGGCTTTCAATTCAGTCAATTTCATCCTCATTCTTCTAGTTATCTAAGGTATGTGGGATTGATTCATGATTTCTTTCAACCATAAAGCCCCCCAAAACTGCTTACTTCTTGATTTGATCAAATTGAATTATAGCTTACGTTTTAAGTATGATTTAATCCCTATTATGTTGGATTGCATTGATTTATGAATGTCCCTTTGGTTTATGAACTTAAGCATGGGTAATCTCACTTATGTTTTTAATTGTTGATTTCCTTATGATTTAAGTATGGACTCATCTTATTATGCTATTTTAAATATAAACTTCTATTGCCCATGTTATTCTCTCATTCCTCATGGCATATGCATGCATGAAAATTGATTTTCATTAGATTTGGGATGTGTGCTAAAACTCAATTATGATTATGACTATAATTTCAAGCAAGTATGGTTATGACATGATACGCGATCACGTTATGTCTATCCCCATAGCGTGAGTCATTTTTACCTGCCTTTTAGTCCCTATATATTATGTGCTATGTGAATCCCTACAAATCCCTATCCCTATGACATCTCCATAGCTTGAGTCCAAAGTACCATTCCCTCAGAACTATGTGCTTGTTGTTTAATTATATTCTTCTGAACCAATGACATGTTTATGGATGCTATGAGACATGTTTGGATACTCTCGAGTTCCCATTAGTCATGTCACTCCTAGGCCCTAGGCCTGGATAAGGACACCACAGCTCGTACATGGGCTTGTAAACCCACACTTTTCCCATTTTTTTGACTTGTTTGAATTTTCCTTCTGTTCCTGTATAGACTCATAAAGATAAATTGTTACCCTATAAATTTCCTGTCTGTGAGTTCAATAATACATAGAAAATTGCGAAACTAAGCTACTATGAGTCCAAAACTAAAACAAAAGATAAAGAAGGGTACAATCTTGGGTTGCCTCCCAAGCAACGCCTGATTCAATGTCACGGCATGACATAGACTACTTGGTTACTCAAACTTCACCAAGTGTCCAAACTTTGACTGTCCTTATCTCTTTAGCACTGCCAAAGTATGGTTTGATTCTCTGGCCATTGACTTTAATCCTTGTACCATCATTAGCCTCTAACTCAAGAGCTCGTTGTGGAAAATATTTGTGACCTTGTATAGACCCAACCATTTGGACTTGAGTTTGGTAGGAAACAAACTTAGTCTAGAATAGAACAATCAAACGAAATCTTTTGGTGCGACCTAGCGGTGCTCAATTTGATGATCCAGGTACGACTTCATCCTTTTCTTATACAATGTTGAGCTCTCATATACCCTCAACAGAAACTCATCAAGTTTTTTGAGTTGGCTCTGCCTTAACTCGTAGCATCATTCCACTCCAAGTTCAGCTTCGTGAGTGCCCACATTGCTTTATGCTCGAGCTCTATAGGTAATTGACAAGCTTTACCATAAAAAAGTTGCTAAGTAGACATAACTATGGGAGTTTTGAATATAGTTCGGTAATGCCCATAATGTGTATCTAGCTGTCGCGACCAATCTGTCCTGTTTGCACTCACTATCTTCGAAATAATTTGCTTAATATCTTGATTGGATATCTTAACTTGCCCACTCATTTGAGGATGATAGGGAGTTGCACCACTATGTCTTACCCCATACTTTTATAGGAGAGTTCTGAACAACCTACTACAAAAGTGGGAACCTCCAACCCTTATGATTGCCTGAGGAGTACCAAACAGTGAGAAGATGTTCCTCTTAAGAAATGTTATG
Organism: Solanum clarkiae; assembly: GCA_011800125.2. Lineage (NCBI taxonomy): Eukaryota > Viridiplantae > Streptophyta > Magnoliopsida > Solanales > Solanaceae > Solanum > Solanum clarkiae. Next base: position 20,391,582 of record JAABOM020000075.1, read on the forward strand.
GCACTTTTTCCCTCATTGTTGGGAAGTGCCATCGCTTCCACCTACTTCAAAACATTATCTATAACAACTAAGATGTACTTATTCCTTATAAACTCATAAATGGCCCCATGAAGTCTATACCCCACATATCAAATAACTCAACAACCGAATGGGGATAAGATGGAGCTCATGTTTCGGGAAATTTCACTTTCTCTTTGGCACTTGTCACTTGCTTTGTCATAGTTGCAAGCATCTTGGTGAATGGTAGGCCAATAATAGAAACACTACAAGATCTTTTGTGTTGTCCAAATGCTGACTAATGATGAATGACAAGCCTCAAGGATACTCATCATCTAAACCATAGGAATGCAGCAACAAATAACCCTATATATACAAACACGAAACAAATATGGTTCATCCCAAAAGAACTTCATCAGGTCAGATATGAACTTTTGACACTGGTTGGAAATCATATCAGGTGGTACCACATCACTGACTAAATAATTAGCAAAATCTGCAAACTATGGAATCAAATCATATGATGTGACCAACACTCTCTCATCAGGGAACGAATCATCGATTTCTAACCCATCTTCAAACTTAGGCACAACATTGTCTTTGAGTCTTGATAGGTTGTCTGTAACTTAATTCTCTATCCCCTTTCTATCAATAACCTCAAAGTCAAACTCTTGAAGAGATTCAATCAACCTTAGTTTTACATCCTTCTTCGCTATCAAATATTTTAATGCAAGATGATTTGTATGCACAATGACTTGGGTTCCACACAAGTATGACCTATATTTATCGAACGCAAAGACCACTATAAGTAACTCCTTGATATGCTCAAATTTACACTCTAAAATTAATAGTAAAGCGGTTGTTGATCAAATATAGAACTCAACAAGAGTTGAGGTCAACCCCACAGGGAATGCGTGAGAATATATCTATTAGCACCCATTCTCAACTATAATATCTATTCGCAAAACAAAAGTGCATAAAGTAAAAGAGGTTTTAAGTTTGGTTACTAGTTAAGTAAAATAATAAAAGGATTTCAATAACTACAGGATTCCAAACAATCAATTAGAAGCTAGGATTGTGTTCCCTATGACGCCTAACTCGATAGCCAAATTCGTTTAATAAATCCGTTCATGATTATGCCTAAAACATCAAGCAAGTTAGTTAACACCTAAGTCACCTCCTGGTCCTTTTTAGATATATTTCATTCCTTATCTCCGATCTCAGAATATATACTCTTAACCCTTGCTATGGGTCCCAGAATACTCTTACCTTCTGATCTTAAGTACTTAGACTAGGTTATTGACCTTGAATTTCTGTTGTAGAGTTCTTTTCCTAATCACTACACCCCTCCTTGGCAACCAATGAATACATGCATACCTTTAATGTGTCAACTCATCAAGAAAGAAATTAAAGTGAAGAACAATATAATGTATATGATAACCAATCCCGAGATTTACCCCAAATTTGTCTATCTTATGAAGTTGTCATGGTTCCCATAACCCTAGTTGTAGGTTTAGCCTAGAATATTCAGTGTAAATAACCCACAACAAGATAAAGAAATCATGATAAGGAACTTTCTATTGATAAAGTAATGAATCCACGTATCATTAAAATCTCAAATAGAAGATCAAAATCCAAGATTTCAATGTAATTAAGAGTGAAATAGTGTTCTCTCGTCACTGTTCATCACCAGCAGTCAATGTTGATTAAAAAAGAAATAGAAAAAAGTATATATATACATGGGAAAAACTAATCCAACTTAAAATAGGAAAATAGGGCGTCGACATGGGTTACGAACGTCGGCACGGCCCGTGAGGGTTGACACGGACTCCGAAATAATTTGTGGTCCTGCACTTGGTCTTCAAATCTCAGCACCTCCTTACGAGTGATCATCACAGGCCATGGTGAGGGTTCACGGTCCGTGAAAACTTTCTATGACCCTTGCCTTAGGAATTTTCATTACTGCCAGCATCATCTTCATCACTATAGCCCTCTTCACGGTCCATGGTAAGTCACATGGCCCGTGGAGGATCATGTGGACTTCTTCTTTCTTGATTTCTCTAATTTTTAACTGTACTTCTCCCACTTCACATCAACCTCATAGTCAAATATATGACCCGTCTGAGTTCCCATGGTTCGTGAAAACCACTGTGGGACTTGCCTTAGTTTCCATTGTTCCATATGCCACCTGGCACTCTCAAGTGTGAGGCCACGGCGAGCCTCACAAACCATCTAATGCTCCACGAGCCGTGAGAGCACCCATGGTACTTCACTTCACTCCACTTTTTCTTCCATGTGAGAGTACCCGTGGTACTTCACTTCACCCCATTTTTGCTTCCATGTGCCCAAGTCAGGTTCACGTAGCCTCCCACAGTCTGTGTGATGCTACATGGGCTGTGATAGCCTCCATTTGTCCACACTTGTGCTGCTTTTTAGTACTTTTCTTGCATTTCGCCTAAATCTCCATACCTTGTCCATTTTTCTGCAAATTAACATAAAACAAACACATCAAACCTAAATTTCTTGAGAACTCGCAAAAATCCTATTTTTAAAATGTTATAAGGGTAATATTGTAATGCCTCATCAACACCTTCAACTTAAAACTATTTGTTTGTCCTCAAGCAATGACTACATAACAAATCAATGCATAAATACAAGTGCTCAACACAAATCACGTAGTAACCCCTCAATCATGACACATGTACCTCATAAAACATGCTTAAAATGTTCTTACACCCCAAACAGACCTACACAGATCAAGTCAAAGACCATACCATGTATAGTCGGCCTGAATAAGATCGAGAACAAAGTTGAACCAATTGTATTAGCAACTAACCAGTGTAAGGATAGTGCCCTCACTACAAAGAAGTCTTACACAGAATATGAATGCAAAGCAGAGACTGAAATGTAGACACACACTCACAAAATATTTTCAGCTGACACATAAGTATACACAATGTGCTTGCCCTTATTTTCACCACCTTGACTCTCAAATGACCCTTTTAGGATCACTTTAGGGCTCTTGTAGATTGTAAAGTAGGCTCGTGCTAGGGTGAGGTACATTTACGATTAAAGTGACTACATTGCCCCTCTAAGACACTACTTTAGCTTGGCACTTTCGGCCCTCCAAACTCTTATTGTCGCCCCTATTCTTTCAACTTTCTTTGGCGTTGATAGTGATCTCCATTTTCATTTATTCTTTTTCTTTTCTCTTTTTTCGCTCTTTGTTTTACTCACGGTCACACCCTAAACTTTTTTTTTCTCCTTTCGTCATTTAACTCTTTTCATACTTTAGCTCTGTTGTATTTTTCATAATAGCCACCCTCAATGGCTTTTGGCCTAGGCTGAGGTTCACGATGTCCTTGGAGAGACCAGGGCTAAAGTAATGATTTACAAATAGGCAAGCAAGGTGAGTTGGGTAATTACAAAGAAAAGATATAGTCAGGCTCAACTTTCAGTTCAAAGGGAACAATTTCATTCGGTTGGTAAACTTTTAGGCTAAGTAAGTTCACAACAAAAATGTCCTAAGATCACATCCTAATTCAATCATTCAATTATCTTAGTGGGACTAACCGGGCAAGTTCTAGCTCACAAGTGCATCGACCAAACTAAACAAATAAGCTCACACACATGACACATATCCTACACTAGTCAGCAATAATAAATAAAGCCATGCTTCATTCATCAAGATGCCAATGATACAATGTATACAATGCTTTCCAAGAATCATACAGGTTAGTTAGGACGGGATGCATGCATATACAAGCTTTTTGAAAAAAAAATATAATGTGGCATTTTTACAAAAACATGGGTTACTATAGACTCATACAAAACACTTATATCTACACAAATAACACAACCTAAACATGTCAGTTTTACTAGATAGTACACTTGCGAGGAAAGAAACATGACAAGAAAAACTCCCAAGTGGCAAGATGCCCCACCCCCTCCAAAAATCTAGTCCAGTGCCCTCACTGCACCATAGCTAGAAAATAAAGTACAATAGGGAGTAGAAAATACCTTGGATTCCCTAGGCATCACTCGGTCCATTGGGAAGGACCCTACAGCAGGGTCCTTATCATCGAATGTCGTGTTGGGTCCAAAAGTTCTCCCAGAAGCCCCCACTTTTGCTACCTCTGGTACACACTGCTCCGTTTCCTCATGTTCGGTGGCTTCCCGGTGCTGGGCCCTCATGACCTTACATAGTTTTTTCTCCTACGCTAATTATGGATCAAATGGAGGACTAAGCCGTTGACTACGCCTCTTACCTTTGTCATTTTCTTGGGCTCATTAGCAGCTAGCACCGGTGTGGCAGTTAGGGAAATCATGCCTCACCTAGAGGTGGTGCCATTGTCGAAGTGTTGAAAGGTTCATCAAAGATTATGAAGGCGGGATTGCTGTAATGCATTTGTACCGGGCAGTCAACAGGGCAATTTGGTTCTTCATTTCTGCTATTGTCTACATAATATTTGTCACCTCCACCCCTGATAGACTACTAAACATATCATGATGTACCCCTCCAAGGTATTAACTTGGCTCTAGAGGGTGAAAATCTGGCCTCAAAGCTCAGCCAGGAGTGGCTCTTCTGTTTGGTGCACATGAGAATGGACCACCTGAGGCATCCTTTCTACCAATTGATCAAAAATGGCCCAGGTCTGTTGTTGGTATGACACTAACCTAGAAAGAAACTCATATGGGACATATACATACCCTTGTTACTTCGAAGGTAGTATACCACTACCCTCAGGTTGCTCAGAAGCCTCGCCTAACTGTGGGGCAGTGGCGAACCCCTCAAATGGCAAGGGTTGCTGCAGGGCAACCTAGGGAAACATCGCCAGACCACTTGGCCTATGTGTTATTGTCTGATAGAGAGGGTTGTGGACATCTTTAATTAGCACAATGTTGACCCCTTGGTTTGGAAATATCTTTCGGTCCAAATAGCGGGTGGCAGGGACACGAACCTGTTTGTGTAGGTCTCGAATCAGGCATTGAAGGGCATTCCAGCTCTGTCATTCAAAGTCGGGTCCTATATCTCCATGGCAATGATCCAGCCCACATTCAATCTATATTTATCTATAAGGCAAGCTATCAATGAAGCCTGCGATGGTTGGAGTGTGTTGTCATTACCTGTGGGCCATAGCCTGGAGCGCACCACCAAACCTTGGCTGTAAAGTTGAGATAGGCCTTGGCAATTGGGATCCTAGGGTTCATGACCCAAGTTGGTTCAGCACCTTGCATTGCAATCCACTTAGTTATCCATGCCAATATAGTGATACGGGATGTAGGATTTGACATTCGCTCCTTGTCAGTGACCTGTTGGTGTCTGATAGCATATAAGCCATCTGGTGGGGCTCTATAGTCTGGGACAAAGAGGAACCAATTTATGGTTGGTCTCAAAGATGTCCACCTGCTCGCCCCGTACAACAACATGATCAAGTGGGGCCAATCTAAGGGCCACCTGCTTTTTTAACTTTCTAGAACTTTCCACCACTGACTCAGTTCAACAAACTAACAATATAGTTTGAGTAGAATTCCTAAATGATTGCAGGCTCATAGTATCTGGGTTTTTGTGCCATCTATCTAAACTGCTAAGAATCCAACACCGCTTTGATGTCAGTCACCTCGTCTAGTTGATCCATTATGACACGAACCTTAGGAATAATAACTTGCCGTTAGAAGCCCCCGAAGCCCTTGGTTAGCCCTTGAGTGAAAATATCTTTAGCGCTTGGCATTGTCCATCGAGGTCGCAGAAATATTATAAGTAATCCACGTCATTTCAATATCTGGCGTCCAGGAGACAACATAATGGATCGCCTCATCATCACTATCCCAGAGTCTAACCTCGTCGTGCTAAGCATCATAGTATTGTTGGTCACCCTCTGGGACATTTTCCTGTTCGTCCATCTTCAGGGTAGCCTCCTTCTCCTGACCTCCCTCATAAGGGACCCCCTCCTCAGACTGGAGAGCTAAGGCATGACTCGCTGCATGAGCCCTTGTGGTGCGAAGGGAGTGAGGGGAGACATTTTTGATGTACCGAACCTTGAACCCTCCTGAGGAGTCATCGCCTGAGTCACTCCTAGTCTATTGATTAGAAAACACTATTGGAGAATCATCAAAACGTGACTCAGGCTCTTCCCTAGGTTGGGTTGACTTTAGACGTGGGCCCATAGAACCTGCAAGCATCAAAAATAGAGAAAAATGGTTAGAAATTCCAGAACAAACATGTTGATGCACTAACAGGTACTCAGACTTCCTCTGTGCCATAAAAGTGACAATAACCCTTAAGAGTGGCATCACTTGGTCTATCATAGGGAAATTGCACTTAAGGAAAGTGTGGAAACACAGTTATAATCAACCATGAGACACAACACAAATATGCAACAGAGAGCACCTGGACGAGACCCTTTTCACTGACCGTGCAAGGTTGCACGGACTGTATGGAGGTCCGTAGAATTTAAATTAGGCTGGCAGTGTAAAGGGTACACCTGCATGGAGACCTCTACACTGACCGGGTAACATGACATAGACCGTATCAAGGCCTATGGAAGTGAACTTGACCAATGCATGGAATTAACCCGTTCACGATGGGCGTTACACGGACCGTACATGGACTGTACCGAGGTACATAGATCGTGCAAGGGTGCCATGAAGGGTTCCTTAACAGTGCACTGTTCAAGGGCTCAAACACAGGACACTTTATGGTCCGTGTAAAGTCACACGGTCGCCAAAACACTTGGAAAAGAATTACTAATAAAATAAACTTTGTGTGTTCTATTAAAAAGTTGACGCCAAAAATTTATCTTTTTCTAAAACCTAAAAAACTCTCTGTTTGCTGTCAAAACCCACAGGTCACAATATTGTTGTCTACTACATAACGTTAAAAGCATATTGTATCTCTTCAATCTCGATTAACATGACTTCCTAGGGTTATCATATCCCTGCCCCAGAACTTCTAAACGTATTTCTACAGCAGCTAAATCTCTGGTTTCAATCTCTGAACTGCAAATTTCAGCTATGTTATCTCTTCTTCTTTTCTTTTTTCTGTTCTCTGATCTATCGCTCAACTTTACCCTATTTTCTTATTTTATTCAGTTCAGATTTTAACTGATTCAATTTTGTAGTATATTGTGTATTTGAAGAATCACTATACGTATAAAATAGTGTTGTTTTTAGAAAAATACTAAGACGAGATCATTCCACTGTTCTTCTCTGCTTCATGATTTTCCTTCTTCAATAGACAACAAATTCCCTTGTATGGAGAGTTATCTGATTCTTGATAGATTAGTTGTTGATTATACAACACAAAGATTCTCTATATTGGTGTGACTTGTACAGTAACAAAGGTGTATTATATACTGCAAGTTAAGTAACTGTTTCCTATTATTAATGTGCTACATGCATTAATTAATACATATTTTAACATCACTGATTCACGTGTATTTGGAGTGTTTGAATAGTGAATTCGAGATACTGATCATTGTGATTTAATTTTGATTATCGACAAGTCTCTCTTTTTAGTACGTAACCAGTAAAGTAGGCTCTAAGGCTCAACCTGCAGTTTATCCTAATGAATCGTTGAATATTGAATTTTCAAAAAAAGAAATTATGTACTTCATCTTTTATCCTAATAGGTGTTCTCACACGAGCAACATACGCAGTAGCCATCACACTACTCTTCCAAATTTCACATCTTCCTCCTAATGTTCTCTAGTTCTTTTCAATCCATTAGCTATCATTTTCCAAATCTTCTTAGTATAGTCACAAAATAACTAGAGTTTCTCTAGATTCTGCATAGTCCTGGCACATGGTGCAGATTCGATTCACCTCCACCCCCTAATTTAAAGGGTAACTTATGTGGTTGTCTGGTCATCGATTGTTTACGAGCTTTTTTTAGATGCAAACATATCAACTAAATAGATTGCAGAAGAACAAAATTTATAAACGGTAGATAAGAAATAAATCAAAAGCGAAGAGTTAAGAATATCTTAATGATAAACGAGTCAATTTGAAGGGATGTGGTTGTCCAATCAATGATTAACTACTAGCTTTTTTTAAAAGTTGTCATGTCAACGAATTAGATAGTCAATGAAATAAATTATAACTGATAGATGAGAAAGGAACCAAGATTTGAAGAGCTAAGTGCCACGGGCTTAGAACTTCAACTAAGACCTCTGTGCGACACTAGTCGATTTGCTCACGACTCTTTCACGATCTTGCATATACTAGTAAGTCTTTCAACTAAGACCATTAAGGGAACGCTAGAGAAGAGAAGACGAGAGAGCTTTTATAAGAAAAAAGACTTGTTCACTGCTTGGAAAATGCTTTAGAACACTTGATTTCCGTGTGGTTGGCAAATGAAATGGCTCCCTCTATTTGTACTACTGCTAACTCCTGCGAGGCCAAAGTGCAAATAATATTTACTTGACAAGTCCCTCTATAATTATACTTTAGTCCACTTTCTAGATTTCTCTACAAGATTCTATACAAGTCTAGAGAAGTCTACAAACTACAAGAAATATCTACATGGTTTTAGAGTCTTCCGTAAACCACCTAGAGGTTGTAGATTCTTCTCCTTAGTGCAAGAATGGTGGCGGGTCATGACGTAACGATATCCAAAGATAACCTTCGAGTTTTGAGAAAAACTTTTAGTTTTGTTGCTTTGTATATTGTATTCTTCACCAATTTTATTAAGTTTGATCCTTTTCATTTTTCTAGTTTCTAAAGTATTATGTGCTCGTCAAAGCACGTTATGCATAAATAAGTATCTAGAAAAAACTAAATCATATAATGATCACTGTGCTTTATTTTTAATGATTGACAAGTGTTTTTTTGCCAGTAATTAATCTAATTTTATTAACCAGTAAATTAGGCTTAAGACTCAAGCTATTTGACCTAACAAATCGTTTAATTACACAGAGTAGATTGAATTTTCAAAAAAAGGAAACTATGTACTTCATCTTGTGTCCTAGTAGATGTTCTCACACAAGCGACTTAGGCAGTCTCCATCTTACTATCAAAAGATTTTATTTTGCATCATCTTTACCATCTGATTGTATTGGAACTCATTGACTAAAAAGATAGTAAAGCTCAACTAAGTGCAACCTTAAGAGTTTAACTTAGTTGTGTGTATCTAATTGTAACAAGTTATGTGCATCTTATTATTTTTCTTTTTATTTATTTTTAATTTAATTTTTATGTGTTCTCCCAGGTTATGGAACCTAGTAAGCACTGGATGCAACTTGTTGACAACCGACTAGATGAAGCCTATTTAGTTGGCGTATAAAAGTTTTTGGATAAACAGGAGAAGAATATGAGATATGGTGTCCATGTGTCAAATGTTGCAATACAACTTTAGGAACTCGTAAAACAGTTGAGACGCATTTGCAAGTGTACGGAATAATTCGAAATTATACTTTTTGATATCACCATGGGGAACGTTTAGGTGAGCCATTATCAGAGTCTGAATCTAAAGATGAAGATGGTGATACTGTAGAAGAATGTGAGAGAGAGGATGAAAAATGTTGTGGACCTCTAAATCATAGTAATGTATTTGGATTTGGGGGTGGAGTAAAGGCAAAAGACTTGAAAGGTGGAACTTCTTCGAAGTTTGAATTATTGTCTGCACTACATTCAACTCGCGAGGAAAATAAATCCTGAAATGAGGAAAATAAATCCTTAAACGAGGAAAACAAATCTTTGAATGATCGTTTGTCTACCTTGGAAGAAGAAATGAAAGAAATAAGAAAAATGAGAGAGTTCTTCGTTGCTCAACAATCACATGGACCACCAATGACATCACCCGTTTCAACTGAATGACTATTGTTTTTTTCCACTGACCAAGTAAAGTAACAAGATACTCAACTTTTTAATTTATTTTGCTAATTTTCATATAGTCATTGTGCACTTAGATTAATTCTAGAAAAAAGAGATGGTAGCTAATCTTTTCCAGATAGATGTGCCTATAAGCCACCAAGTGAGAGTTACTTTCTGTATGAGGTAGCTGCAGACCTTAGCGAAGTTATTCCTGCAACAATTCTTGAATATGTTGAATCTCAACCCCAAATGATTAACTGATATGAGAGAATGATGCATTGCCTTTCTAGAAAAACAGAAAGACGCAAATCAAGAATATAATGCTTTTTGCAAGCTCCATAGTTTGTTAATTTTCTGGATAACTAGATCGGTCAAAGAAACTAGTCAGGTAGGATAAAAACAATACTCAGTGGCCAGGTTTAAGTTGTGATGAGGAAGGTCATGTGCTTGTTCTGGAGTTGGACGGCAAAGCCATCTCTGGAGGCATTGAGAACTCACGCAGTCTCTTCGATCTTGGATATCTTGAGAAGCTCAATCTGGCTTATAATGACCTACGCTTGGTTCCAATACCAACAGAATTTTACAAGCTCACAAACTTGACATACCCTGAATTTGTCATTTGCTAGTTTTGATGGGCAGATTCCAATGGAATTGTCCAGATTGACAAAGCTAGTAATTCTTGACCTTTCTTCTTATATTGAATATGTAGATTATCTTTCCTATTTTTTAAAGCTAGAGAGCCCGGATTTGAAGACAATTGTTGAAAACCTAGCAAATATTAGAGAACTTTACCTTGATCGAGTGAGTATTTCATTGAAGGGGAGTGAGTGATGCTTCGTGTTATCTTCGTATCTACCTCAATTGAGAGTCTTGTCAATGAGAGACTGAAATTTCAAGCTCTCTTGATCCAGTCCTTTTAAATCTTTCTTTCTTTCAGTCATTAATCTCGATGACAACAACTGGTCCACTATAGTTCCCGATTTTCTGGCAAATTTCACAAATTTGAGGTGCAACTTGTTTGGTCCATTTCCCAGTAAAATCTTTCAAGTACCAACTCTACAGCAACTTTATTTATCTTTCTATGAAGAACTTACGGGAACTTTACCTGAATTTCCACATAAAAGTGCATTAAGGGAGTTGAGGCTTGGAGGAACAAGTTTCACTGGTTCCCTTCCAAATTGAATTTCTAACCTTCCAAGTTTAACCATGCTTTACTTATTTGAGTGCAATTTCGGTGGACCTATTCCATCGACAATGGCAAATATAACGAACTTATGTCAAACAGTAACTTTACTGGCTCAATCCCGTTGTTTCATGAGGCTAAGAAGCTTAGCTGCTTTGATCTTTCTAATAACAATGGTCCGCTTTCTAATACCTCGATGTCTATTCCAAAAGGCTGACCATATCCGAATGTTGAATTTAGGGAGAAACAAACTAAGTGGCATTATTCCTGATACATTTTTGTCCAAGTGCAGTTTGGAAACTTTGGACGTCACCAGAAATAAAGATCCCTGGAAAGATGTGAGTTTCTGGAAGTTGTAGACATTGGAAACAATAAGATAAGAGATACATGGTCAGTTATGTTGAAAAAATTACCCAATTTGCACATCCTAATCCTAAGGTTGAACAAGTTTTATGGAGACATCCAGTGTCATTTAGCTAATTAAACATGGACAAAGCTTCAAATTGTGGATATTGCTTCCAACAGTTCCAATAAGAGATATTGCTTCCAACAGTTTCAGGGGAGCACAACCCCACTACTTGCAATCCAGGCTCTGTTTTATAAACTTTTTCCACAGCTGCACAAAAGTCTTCTTCTTATGTTCTGCAGCTTTTGTTGATGTTTTTGGATAATGCTCGATGAAATTTGAACTACTTTTGAGGTGAGCGATCTACTTGATTGTAGTATGAAATTTATATGTATACAAATAGTTATTTATCATTTTTTTTAATTTTGTACTTGCAAATTTTGAAGATTGAAGTTTCAAACCAGGATAAAAGTTTAGCAGAAGATGCACAAAATCGTCATTAGTTTGCTACAGCTATTATGCAAAACTTGGCATCATAGTCTAACTCGAATGTTAGAAGAGTTTTTTTAAGAAAATATTTGAAACTTATTAACATCATGGGATGTAACCATTTCATTATAATTAATCGCACTCGTTATCTCTATCTTCTTTTTGTCTCTCCATATCTTTATTATTGTATCTAGAGTTTCAAAATAAATTAGTATTTATTGATGACCCTTTGTTCGTGTGATATCCTTTGCTGTTGGACAATTGGTGGTTAATCTAGGATTAGAAATGTCGCTCGTCTCTAAAGAATATTTTAGGTCCAAAAATGTCACTCATCTCTAATAAATAATAATCTAAGACTAGAAATGATATGCTTGTCTCTAAAACTAAGCAAGGGCCAGGTCATTCTCATCTCTAAAGACATTCAAGGACCAGGTTGTTCTCGACTCTAAAGCTAATTAACGACCAGGTTGTTCTTGCCTCTTAAACTAATTAAGGACCAGGACGTTCTCGTCTCTAAAGATTACTAGGACCAAGTTGTTGATGGTAGCTAAAGAGGTCTAACCACCTAAAAATATGATATTCGCAAGACCATTTAACAGCCAGTTATGCAGTCTCTAAAAGGATTTTAGCTACCTTATTTTCCCTCGTCTCAAAAAACCATTTAACGACCAATTGTTCTCCTTCGTTGTTGCTCACCTTTAGCGCAAGAGGCTGTTACGATGGGTTCTGACCAGCTTTTTAAGGTCTCAATTGCTTATTTGGGACTGGATTCAGACTTTTTAGGACCAAATTTCCAATCCTTCTGTTTTTCTTGTAATGCTGAATTTTTTATGTATCACGAGCTGCTTTCAATGTATCCTGAAGCGGCATCTTTCAAGGGATTTTGGTAAATTAAAAAAAGGTAGGAATAAAATGAAATTTACTCCTTCCACAATGAAATTTATGTAAGTTATAAAAAATAAACTAAGATTCTATTTATAAAGTTTGAGACTTAATTTTCTTTTTCCACTAAAATTCAAACTTCCTTAAAAATCTGAAAATTTCGTCAAGGTTTCATTGGGCAGTGCGCCAACACTAGTACTCCAAGAGTTTGGTCCTAGCAGGCACACTCTGTCAATCTATGCCTAGCTGAAGTGATGGGCTGAGCCGACACACCACTAGTGCCGCCTAGCACAAATTGCTCTTGCAACTCGTTTGCATGCTCCTTTGAGTTTCGTCCAAGCCACTCTCCTCTACTCTCACTTTTTCGTGCTCACTTCTTCAAACTCCATGCATTCACTAATTGATGTTTCAGTGCAAAATCAATGAACACATAACATAAATAATAGAGAATTGTAAGTGACCAAGTTTCATTCTTGAAAAATAACAATCAAGAAAAGAAAAATGGAGGCAAATAACAATATTTGTATTTTAATAATTTGTACGAAGGTTACAATATTTATAAAATAAAAAAAGATGTAATTATCTGATTCTTCTCCTCACGATCATCAACTCAAGAGATTTGATTTGTTCTTGAATCGAAGAAATACTTGTTGAAACTTCACCACGAATGCTAAGCCACGCTTTAATCACAACCACAGAAATAGGGGAATTTGTGGCTTACAACTTGGAGACAAAACTCTTTTTTATGCGGAAGACTTGCGGATAAGAGCAGAACTTTCCTATGTATTTCTCTTCTTCTTGTTCCTCTTCTTCTCTTTTTCTAGTCTTATCAAGACCCCCTTATATATTTGTAAACTAGGGTATGGGGGCATTTTGGTCCTAAATTATTTTCAGAAGACTTTGGGCTTGAAGAACATAAGTTGGGCTTGTCTTGTCAATTAACAGACTGACCCAAATATAATTTAAACTTTATTTAAGTCATACAATTTTGGAAAAAGTACACAAAATAGACCGATTTAAAATTATTTACCCTTAATAGACTCAATTTAAACTATTTACCTTTAATGGACCCATTACCCAAACTATTTACCTTTCTACCCACTTACCCCCTTTTATTTCGCACACTGACGTCATGTTGACATTGGCATAAACACTATGAAATATACGCTAGCGGGATAGCGGTATCATATAGAATGAGCTTAGCACTTTGTGATACTCAGGCGATATATTGATACCCAATTGTATATAGGATTTCTTTTAAGAAACAAATAAAAAAAATTATTAAACTCTAAATTAGTAGAAAATATATTCGTTATATACTCTGTCGGTATATTTATACCATATCGATATTATATAAGATTGAGCTTAATCATCTATGATACCCTGTTAGTATATGTATACCCTATTGGTATATCATACAAGCAGGTGCTTGTGACACCCTCATGAAAAGATCAAAATACCTCTAGAATTGACCATGCGCGTAACGCGTCTTCCTATGCTACATTCGCAAATCCGAGACCGAATTTTTTATCAGCGCAAAAAATTGAGTGGAAAAATGATTTCGACTCGAATTTTAAGCAACCAAGGTGAATTAAAAATTTTTTAATTCTTTCCGGGTAGTGGGGTTTCCATGCCCAGGGCACGACGCGCCTGGGACGCAGAGCCACACTTAGGAAAAATTGAAGAATTTTGACGTGAATCTGATTTCGCAAAAAATGAGAAAAGTATACATGTCTGTGTCGCGCCTCAAACGTGGACATGTATAAATTTTGACCTCCATTTTTCTTTTAATTAAGGAAGGGTAGTTTCGATTTTTCCCACCCTCCATAAGCCTAATATAGTTGATTTTAACTCTAAATCAACCCCAGAACGTACAAATTCAACTCACATAATTTCAAAAACCTCTCTAAAGACTCAAGCTTAGGATCAAGAACTACTAGGGCACTCAAGAATCCATCCAAGCAAGCTCTTCCAAGAATTCTTTCCTCAGGTATGTAAGGCCCTCCAAAAAGTTATTTTTATTATTATTTTGGAATCTAAAATCCCCAATTCCATACAAGCTTCTGGTTAAGCCGTAAGATCAAGAGTTTTCATCCCGTATTAGTTAATTCCATTCAAATATTGGTTTATGCACTCCTTTTGATATGAAATCATGTCTTTTACGAATTTTAGTATGAAGTTGCATTGTTGTATAATATTTACTGTAAAAGATATATTCTTGAGAATCTTGAATCAACTTCAAGAAAAGAAAAACTAGCATATGTATAATTTGAATCAAGTTAAAGAGTATTTTCTTTGAGATTTCTTTGCACTTTAGCTGAGTAACCTAGCATGTATGAAAATACTTGAAAAGTTACTAGTTTCAGTCAAGTTAAAGAATTCAGTCAAGAAAGTTAAGTAGTAAGTTGGGCTAAGTCCCCAAAAGATCAGATTTTAAGAATTCATATCTCTAAGTATGAGCTATATAAAGATCATTTTTTGGAGTAGTATTTAGCATCGATATGAGTGATAGTAGAATTAATTACTTGAAGTCATAAACTATGTAGTCAGGATAGGATAGGATTGTACCACGCTACCTTCCTCATTAGCCACTGAGATGGCCCAGTTTTGGGATGGATCCACTCCCCTAGTTCTTCGTCCGCTACTCCGGCAAAGTACGGGACGGCTCTGGCAGCGTGGGCAAGACGTTGTATCACCATAAAGCTCATAGTGGCGGTTGTTGGTTAGAGAAGCTCCCCAAGCTAAGAACAACAACATTACCCCAATGCCTCTAAGGCTCCCGCCCATTGCGGGACTCCCCAAGCTAAGAAGATATGTTTTATTTACAAAATGTTAGCATGTTAATTTCAGCATACCAAGTATCTATTGTTATTATTATTTCATTATGAGTTGTGTTTATGTCATTTTGAAAAATATTATGCTATTCTGGGTTACTATTTTGGGCATCTTACATACCGTGCATTCCACGTATTGACGTCCTTAGGACCTGCATCATTTTATGATGCAGACGCAGGTGACAGAGTTTCTCAGCAGCCGCTTCGTTGAGAACTAGACAGCTTCCAGCCATTTGGTAAGGCCTCTTCTCAGTCAGAGGCTCTTGAGTTACTTATGTTTTATTTCAACATTTATTTTAGTTTTGGCTACTTTGGGTCTGTCCCAGTAGTCCTTTCAGACAGCTTTAGTAGAGGTACCATAGATTACGTGTCAGTATTCTGGTTCTGGTTCATTCAGTTATTGCTTGTGAACCTTTAAACTCAGTTTATGCAAATAATTTTTGTTTAGCTTGTTACTTTTACGGCCTTTCCACAATTATTTAAGTCTTGTGCTGAGTAGGTAGCCAGGCCAAGTGGTTCGCTTGGGACCAGAAATGGTTTTCGAGTGTCGGCCACATCCAGGGTGTAGGCTCGGGGCATGATAGTGCTGACGTCAGCATTTGAATTTTAATATTAGGGGGGCAAAATTTTTATAGTATGGGGGTACAATATGTAAAGAGGTATATGAATGTAAATAGTTTGCTTTAAAGGGGTACAAGCTTAGTTTTCCCTATAATTTTAAGAAAAAAATAGACTAATGCCCCTTTAAAGCAAACTATTTACATCTATATACCCTTTTACATTTTATGCCCATGCTATTAAAATTTTTCCCTTAATAGTAAAATTCGTGTGCTGACATCATGCTGACGGCAACACCCACCTTGTATGATATACCAATAGGGTATACATATATCGATAGAGTATCATAGAGAATTAAGCTCAGTTCTATATGATACCGATATAGTATCAATATACCAATAGAGTATCACAAAAAATATATTTTCTACTAATTTAGAATTTAATAAATAAGTTTGCAACTTAAATAATTTTCTCTTAATTATTTTATTAATTAAAAGAAGATCTTAAAATTAAATGATACTGATAGGGTAGCAATATACCCATAGAGTATCACAAGAATATATTTTCTACTTATTTAGAATTTAGTAAATAATTTTATAATTTTAATAATTTTCTAGTCCTATATGATACTAATATGGTATAGATATACTGAGGGAGTATCACAACGAATATATTTTCTACTAATTTAGAGTTTAATAAATTTTTTCTTATTTATTTCTTTAAAAAAATAACAATTCTATATGATACCGATTGGGTATCAATATACCGCCATAGTATCACTGAGGATTGAGCTTCTTCTATATGATACCGGTATGGTGTATATGTTATGCCGAAAAATGACCGGCTAAAAAAAATAAAATTAAAAATTGTTCGAAAATCAAGAATCATTTTAAACTCAATTTATTTAAGCAAAATTAATTCTTGAAATTCGAAAAGACACGGAGTCGCCACCTAATTTTACGGATAATTAGGAAACCATTAAAATATTTTAAAAGACTAACAGAAAATCTTTTAAAAT
>JAABOM020000075.1:20417946-20429109 GCA_011800125.2 Solanum clarkiae
AAATTCCAAAAGGGTGCTAGATTTCGTCAAGGCCAAGGGTCTTCTCATGCTACTAATAGGGGGTTTGCCAATGACTTCCTTAGGCCTCAAGGTGTTGGTGGCGTGGTCCCTATTGATGTGTTCCCTAATTATGTAAGGATCCATGGAAGCTCATGTTTGAAAGGTTCTAATACATGCTTTGAATGTGGGGAACTTGGTCACAAGAAGGTGGATTGTCAAAGAAATCGTGGCAAAGGCCAGAGTGAAAAGTAGTTCCATTAGGTAGAGGGGGTCCTTAAGGTGATACCCCAAGGCACAATTGATTTTATGCTCTATATGAGAGGCAAGGGGTTGGTGAGGTTTCCGATGTTGTTACCGGTATATTGAAAATCTTTGACTTTGATGTATATGCTTTGATTGACCTCGGTTCCACTCTTTCCTTTATTAACCCTTTTGTTGCTAAAAAGTTCCATGTTGACCTCGAGTTGTTGAATGAGTCATATGAAGTGTATGCTCTTATTGGTGCCTCTATTGTTGCTAGGAGGGCTTACAGAAATTGTTCTATTTGCATCTTGCATAAGTTGTTGCCTTGTGATCTTGTTGAATTAGGCATGGTAGATTTTGATGTCATTCTTGGGATGGATTGATTACATGCCTACTATGATTCTCAAAAGTATATCTATATCGGGATTGACCATGGCTAGGCTTTTCCTTTCACGCCTTGGGCTACTCCTTTCACCCCTTGGGCTACCCCTTGTGATAGGATCGGCCCGAACTAGGTGATTCTTCCACCCCTAGGGCTACCACCTATCAAAGCAATATACTTTATCTTTCAATTACTTTTGAGATGATTCTTTTGGTAGTCATAATATTGGAACTGTAGGACTGTAGATACAACATATGACATGTACATAATCACACAAGACAACACCATAATGAAAGGAGTAAGTTACACAAATAATGGAAATGCATAGGAGATAGAATAACACATGGACTTTATTTAGTAGAAAGAACTCGTATATCTTGGTATCCAAGTACTTATGGAGGTTTGCAAGTGACTATGTATAGGAGCATATGAACTTGTGAAAGAGTGGATACACGGTTAATAGTTGTGTTAGAGTTGGTAGGTGGTTTTTGTACCAAGGAAGAATCTAGATTTCATGCCAAGTAATACGAAATCGAGTAGGCTTATATACCTCGTTATATGACCTCGCTATTACCTTGAAATAACCTCCCTTTCCTCTAAATATTTATCTACAATAGAGTAGGCAATAAGACTAGTGTTAGCAGCAAAGAAACACTTCTTGGAAGCCCAATATCATAAAAATTAACACCCGTGCAACAAGCTTATAATTAGCGACCCAAAGGCATTTTTTCAACCTTTCCACTTATAATCGTATTTTCTATTAACCATTCTTATGCACATGTAATATACAACTAGTTTTATACCCTTAAAAATCTTACAAAAGCTCACAAGGCACAACACGTAACAATTATACACAACATACAAATAGACAACATAACATTACGTCCTATGCTACATTACGACGTCAACAATTCCAAAGTTTTACCAACTTTAACCAAACTGTTCCCATAATATTTATACATAAAAATAGCCCTAAAATAGTTCAAAAACAGTCCTCAAAAAAGATGGAGGACGTGACACCATATTCCTCAATCAATTAGCCTATAATTTCTACCAACAACACACATAGGATAACATATTAAACCTTGATTATTTACGTATAACCAAACAATGTAGCGACCTTTATACATCATTACAGAACTGAAACAAATTAAGAAAAGAAACCTTCTTTCATAATCAAGACAACCAAGAAGAGAAAAGTTCTCAAATAAACAAGAAAAGTATACAACAACCCTTGGAACACATGTTGTCCAAAAGTTTCAGCATATACCTAACCAACATAGTCTCTTGTTTTTCATAAAAATAAACCATATTAAACACATAAGTAAACTTACTTACCATTACCTTCAAGGTGTAGGCCTTCTCCATGAACCCTAAAAGTCTCTTTGTGGCTGTTTTTCAAGGTAAGAAAGTGTAGAGAGAAAGCCTTAAGAAAATCTGATTTTTTTACAAGTTAAAGTGGCTTAAAGGTATAGCTTGTAATCCCTTTTAAGGAGACAATTTTGCTTGACTTTCTCTTGAATATTTAGCCGTATTTTATCAAGTTAGTAATGTACCATTTTGCCCAATTCACTTGTTGATTTGAGCCAAAACTAAGTGAAGAAAATTAGGAAAATGGGCCTACCACTTATGTCACGCCCAAAGTCCTATTAAGGCGGACTGACACCCATTTCTGATAAGGTTCGGGAGAACCAACCTGTATCCATATGCTTTCTATACATATTATAAGCGATTTCTATATTTGACATGCTTTTAAGAAAGTAAACAGTAATAACAAGCCAAAAGAAAATGCATATGACTATGTCGTTGGGGCCACGTTGTCTAAAGTACGAGACATGACCACACTTTAATTTACATAGTCTACAAAGACTCTAGATAAGGAAAAGTATATGATAAGGGTCGGGACAGGCCCCGCCTCGACTAACTATACAATACAAAAATATAAGCTCTAGACACACAAAGCTCTGAAGCAACTTGGAGCTTGGTAACGACAGTTGGATATCATGTACTCCTACTGGAGAGATCTACTAGCACATGTACCTGCAACATGAAATGCAGGTCTGCCGTAAGGGACGTCAGTATGAGATAATGTATTGAATATGTAAGGCAGGAAATATTGTATATGAAGTAACAACTCAAATGAAACTATGCACTGGTGTAGGATAAGAGACCACCTTTAGTTATACTATGGGATCACATACTTTATGTTCTTTTTATTACTTTACCTTTACAGTATAATCTGTGCATAGCATATAATACAAATGACCTGTTGATCAGTGGTAAATCCATATCGGGATCGACCCTGGCTAGGATTTTCATTTTACCCCTTGGGCTATCCTCCATGATGGGATCGACCCTAGCTAGGTAATTCTTCCACCCCTCGGGTTACCATACATCAATAAGCAATATACTTTGCCTTTCAATTATCTTTGAGATAATTCTTTTGGTGGTTATAATATTGGAGCTGTAGGACTGTAGATGTAGCATGTGACATCTAAATAATCATACAAGACAAGACAATAGAAAGAGTATGTTACATAGACAATGAAAAGAGTACGTTAGACAAACAATGAAATACGTATGAGATGAAACAACTCGTGAACTTTATTTAGCAACAGAACCCATGTAACTTAGTATCCACGTATGTACGCAGATTTGAAGGTGACTATGTATGGGAGAATATGAACATGTGAAAGAGTGTACAACTTGTATTTTCACTTATAGTTGTATTTTATAATAACCATTCTTATGCACATGTAGTATACAACTTGTTTTATACCCTTATCAGTCTTACAATAGCTCATAAGGCACAACACATAACAATTATACACAACATACAAGTAGGCAGCATAACATTACATCCCTTTGCCACATTACAACATCAACAATTTCAAACTTTTACCAACTTCAATCAAACTATTCCCACAATATTTAAACATAAAAATAGTACTCAAATAGTTCAAAAATGTCCCCAAATAGGTGGAGGACGTGAGACCATAGTCCTCAATCAATCAGCCCATAATTTCTATAAACAATACACTTAAAATAATATGTTAAACCTCGATTATTTACGTATAACCAAACAGTACAACAAACTTTATACATCATTATAGAACTAAAACAAATTAAGAAAAGCAACTTTCTTTCATAATCAAGCCAACCAAAAAGAGAACTATACAACAAGAAAAGTATACAACAACCCTTGGAACACATGTTGTCCAAAAGTTTCAGAATATGCCTAACCAACATAATCTCTTATTTTTCATGAGAAAACCATACTAAACACATAAGTATTCTTACTTACCTTCACCCTCAATGTGTAGGGCTTATCCAAGAACCCTAAAAGTCTCCTTGTGGCTACTTTGCAAGGCTAACAAAGAGTAGAGAGAAAACCTTATGAAAACTGATTTTTTTTCCAAGTTAAAAATGACTTAAAGATGCGAATTTTTAAGCCCTTTTAAAGGTACATTTTGGACGACTTTCTCTTGAGATTTTGACCACATATTAATACATATACTCAAGCTAGTGATACAGCAGCTTGGCCCTCTCACTTGGGCCTAAATGGGTCTCAAAGTTGATGGGTCTTGGTTGTCCATTTATCTAATTTTCTTCACTTAGTTTGGACCCAATCAATAAGTAAATTGTGAATGTACTTAGACCCTTTTTATTCTTCACCTTGGTTTGTAAATATTGTCCATTTACGATGCTAAAATGTGGGCTTAAGTCACATCCTTAATCCGGACTTTATTCATTATCGGACTTGGACAAATTCGGTATTGGGCCTTGTCTCTGTCTAGCTAGCAAGTTTAAGTTAAGCAAATGGGTGACTCACCTGCTAGCTTCCTAAGTCCTGCAAGCACCTCAATTCTCTCACTTTGTTTAGGGTTGTGATCTCCTCAATTTGACATAAAACTTGTATACACTCGATCCTCTTAAGCGTTAGACGCACATATCGCCCTCTAATATGAGATTCAAGCACTGGGCGCTAATTTGACTAAACTATAACATGTTTCATTTGCATAGAATTAGTACATGTAAGATGTGGGGTATTATATCCTATATACACACACTGAACCCCCCGAACATATGTCAAAGGTGTAGCCTAGAGGTCTAAGGGTTCAGAACTTGTGTTGACGTCGCGTGTTTGAGCTTGACTAAGGGCATTGTTTTAGAAAAAAGTGCTAGCGAATTTGGAAGATGATTTTTAATTAAAAATATGACCAAACTAACGTTGTTTTGTCATAAATTATTTTTACATTTTAAATTTCTAATTTAAAAGTCAACAAATAAAAAACATCCTCTTTTTCTAGGGATTTTAGTACTTTACTTTTGCTTTTGTCTCATATTCCATGGTTTTTGACTTCCATTCTCCATTCCATGCGACTTTCCTCCGTCTCCAACTTCCATCAACGATCACTTGTCGCTAGTTTCTGCTGCTCGCCGGATATTCTTCTTTCTTTAATCTCCATTCAACTACTCATGACGGTAAGTTCTTGGTATGATTTTTTTTTATTTTCAGAATTTTATATATTGGGTTTAGTATTTATTGGTGTGTTATTTTATTTAGATGATTTAACTTAGATTAATTTTTAAATTTTTCATATGAATATTTCAACTATATTCATTGATTCCATATTTATGAAAGTTCTGTAGCTTTTTGGGGCTAACTTAGAGTATTTTTTAATCCTTATTAGTTATTACGTGTTTAGTTCTTCTAATTCTAATTAAATTCTTACTTTACAATTCATTCTCAGTATTTATGAAGACGTATTTTACTAAAGTACCAAAATCAAATTTAGCTTCTCACAGTCATAGCCAATCTAACCAAGAAGGAAATGTCAATCATTCTGAAGTAGCAGTACATTCTTCTCGTGAGTTTGACTTGAGCTCTTTAAAATTTGATCCTAGTGAAAGAACTCTAATATTAAATTATCATCCAAATCACCGTGATGTTATTATAAGAGCATACCTTATAAATGGTACTTGTCAACCTCATCTAGAGGTGTTTGAGTATCCTCAACAAATTTTTCTGGATCAATGCATCATTTTAATGATGAATGGTTTGATGATGTATATCATGATTGGTTGGAGTATAGTGTTAGTAAAGATGCAATCTATTGTTAGACCATAATATTCATCAAGGAGGGGGTGAAGTATTTTCAACTACAGGGTTTTAGAGTTGGAATAGATCTTGACAAACATATTGGTTTACCGAATAGCATACATAATCAGTCAAAAAAGAATGTCAAAATTTATTACGACAAGGACAGTCTATTAAATATGCATTGGAGAGACAATCTAATCAACTTAAGTATAGATATTGGATTCACTTAAGTGCTTTGATTGATATAGTAAGACTTCTCATAACTCGGGGATTTGCATTTCAAGGTCATGATGAATCTAAATCACCACTTAGTAGGGGGAAACTTCCTTGAAATTCTCTCATGGTATGCAAAACAGTGTCATAAAATTCGTGATTATCTACTAGAACATGCTCCTCAAAATGATTAAATGACTTCTCCATTGATTCAAAAAGATATTATGACTACATGTAAGATAGAGACTGTTAAAGGTATTCTTGAGGAATTAAATGGTGATTACTTTGCCTTCTTAGTTTATGAATACTTCAATGTGTCACGTAAAGAAAAAATGTCTATTATATTTAGATATATTGATAAAAAGGGATTTGTGATGGAGAGACTTATTGACATTGTTCATGTTCAAAATACTAGTGCATCATCCTTAAAGAGTGCAATTGTCCATTTCCTTGCTCAACATTCTTTTAGTCTATCATATGTACGTGGACAATGCTATGATGGGGCAAGTAATATGCAACGTGAGATCAATGGCCTTAAAATGTTGCTTAGGAAAGAAAGTAGATCGTCTCATTCCATCCGTTGTTTTGGTCATCAACTTCAACTAACTCTCAATGGTGTCTCTAAAAAGTGTGTTAAAGTGGAAAACTTGTGGTATTGGTCTCAAATATTTTAAATGTGTTAGGATCTTTGTTTAAGCGTATGGAAGAGCTTTGAGATTCTCAAAAAAAAAATTCAAGAGGCATTAGAGTTGGGTAAACTTACAAGTGGTAGGGGCTTGAATCAATAACTTGGTCTTTCAAGAGCTTGTGATACTCGTTGGGGATCTCATTATAAATAATTTAACAATTTTATTCTCATGTTTGGCTCTATTCTTGATGTTCTTGAATCACTTGCTCTTGATGCACGAAATATGGATGAAAGAGCAAAGGCAATGGGACATCTCGAATCTTGTCAAACATTTGAGGTTGCATTTATGTTGCATTTGATGAGAGATGTCTTAGCAATCACAAATGAGCTTAATAAATGCTTGCCAAAAAAAGAGCAAGATATTGCAAATGTCATGCTACTTGTTGAAATAGCAAAGAGAAGATTGCAAGTTTTAAGGGATAATGAATGGGATTCTCTTATTGCTAAGGTATCTATGTTTTATAACAAACATGATATTTTGATACTTAATTTTGTGAAACGACCCCAAAAATGCCCCAAAATATCCCTCGAAAGTGTCCAAAATCATAATTTCATATATCTCCAAATTTATATGCGATATCGAAAATTTGACTTCATATTCTTGTTCAGGGGGGAAATTGAGTAGGAAATGGGTCTAACCCCGATTCTAGAGCAAAAGAATCACAATTTTATTTTTTCAAAAATCGATTCCAGTGAGGATTGCATGTTAGTGGCGCGACGCGCCTCAGTTTTAAAAATTCCCAGTTTTCTTAGTTCAGTCCAAGGCTTTTGGGTCTTGGGCCTTGGGCCTAAGCCTTCACATACGTGAAAACACCTACTTAGCCTTATTTCATCCTCATATCATTCAAGACATTCCCAAATTCTCTCTCAAACACTTAGATAATTTTTCGTCTCCAAATTTCAAGTCTTAATACTCATCCAGATCTTAAGATTCTCATTCAAGCTTCAAGTCTCCATCTCCAGTATTCTTTAAAAATTCTCCTAAGCTAAGATATGTGGGTTTATTTCATGGGTTCCTTTCACCCATGATGCCCAAGCTTCCTTTTACCTAAAATTGCATGATTTAAAGTTGATTTACTTATGGGTCTTACTTATTATGAATTTCACTGCACACTATATTGGGGTTTCATAAATTATGATTGTTTTAGCATGTTTTGAGCTATGAATCTAAGATCTATTGTAAGATGTGATGAAGGGTTTTGATATATATTGTATGAAGGTATTACCAAGTATTGGTGGGATGATTTACTTTAAGATTTCTTGCATGATTTCACTCTTTAATTGCATGATTTTATACTAGCTTTTCACATTCACCAAGTGTTTGATAAAATGTTCGATTTAGGGTTCTTAAGTTATTGATGATCTATTGTGTGGCTTATGAGTCAAGTGTATATATGTGTTTTTAAATCATGTAAAGCACATATGGTATTGCAAGTGAATTGTTGGACTCTCATGTTGTTATGTTCTTGGAAATTGTTGATGAGTTATTGAGTCCTTATACTAAGGTTTATGCTCTTGTGAACTGTGAAGTCCATTAGAAGGGATTATCAACTATGTTATGTTCTTTACCTTCTAGTACAAGTCCAATTTCTACATGTAGGGATTATGAACTATGTTGTACACCTTACCTTCATGTACGGATCAATGCTACTCACTTACTCATATCTACATAAAGGGTTATGAACTATGTTGTACTTCTTACTCTCGTGTATGATTTGAGGTTATGCAATGTACTCATATGAAGGGGTTATGAACTATGTGGTATACCTCACCCTCATATGCGATGCAATGTTATGTATTATATCATGCTCACATGTAGGAGTTATGACCTATGCTACCTTCTACCCTCATGTGCTATTCATTATCTCATATATTACCCATTACCTACTAGAAGAGGTTATAACTCATGTTATATCTCTCACCCTCTAGTACAAGGTGTTTGGATGATCTAAGCATCACCTTATTGTTTTAAACAGGCTATGTAAGTATGTTTATCTTTCAAGCATGTTTTATTTCAAGTATTGTTCATGCATTCCACGTTGCTAATATATACTATCTATTGTTATGACTATGCATTTTGATTATGTTGCCTATCTTTTGTTACATTGCATCCTACATACTTAGTATATTTAAACGTACTAACATATACTCTATTCCTACAGGATATCAACATGTAGGAACCGGAGTCCCTATTGACTCTCCTCCACGTGGCTAGACGAATTGTTTAAGTTAGCTTTTGGTGAGTCCTCATGTCCTAGGACAATATCTATCTGCTCTCATTCTTATGTTTAGATTATATCTTGTATATTTAGATTATTTATTGTCATTACTATAAGGGTGAGCCCGGTTGCTTGTCTTGGCCCCCGCTAAGTTCTATGCTTAGAGGTATTATTGGACAAGTATGTAATGATGCTATAAGATTGACTCTCTTAATGTTTTATGAAATGAAAGTTTCCCCTTTTATCCCTATGCCCTTATTTCTACTTTTTTGTTGTTGTTAAATTGCTTCCGCGACCAAGGATGTGTAATGATACTTAGGAGGCTTGGTTGAGGTTCCTTCAGGGTCCCCGTGTGCCGTGTCACATCTAGGCCCTAGTTTGGGTCGTGACATTTTGAGGAGCCATATGTTAGCTCTTTAAGATCCTGTCGAAGACTTGCCAATTATACAATCTTATATCATTATCGTGTTGAATTCTTTTGCAATATTATTTATTGGCAACTTCAAGAACTTAATCGTTTTAATGAGGTGACTAGTGATTTGCTCCATGGAATTGCTTGTTTAAATCCAATTGACTCATTTGCAAGTTTTTGACATCAAAAAAGTTATGGGGATGGCGGAATTGTATCCGGATAACTTTGATGAATTTAATATGAATACTCTTGAGAATTAACCTACAAGCTATATTGTTGATGTTCATGATGTTGATGAAAGATTCTCCAATCTAAATGGGCTTTGTGATCTTTGCAAAAAACTAGTCTAAACAAAGAAACATTAAAATTATCCTCTAGTGTTCCGCTTAGTGAAACTTACTCCACTTCTCCCAGTTGCCACTGCATCCGTTGAAAGAGCTTTTGCGGCAATGAAGTTTATCAAGAATGACCTGCGGAGTCAAATAAGTGGAGATTTTTTTAGTGGTTGTTTGGTGCCTTATTTAGAAAAAGATATATTTGATAGTGTTTCTAATGATGCTATTATTAAGACATTTCAGGATATGAAACCTCGTGTTTCTAATGATGTTATTATTAAGACATTTCAGGATATGAAACCTCATAGAGTACAATTGTAATAATGTATATAGTTGCATTTTTCAATTGTAAAACTATGTTTTGATAGGAGTCTTAGTATGGGAGTACTTTAATCCTCCTTCGAAGTGGTGTACTTATCACTTTATTTTGTAATACATGCAAGAAGATGCAATGATTTTTGTTGTTCATTATGTTTCATATTATTTTGAAGCCATTTGGTGTTAAAAATTCATTCTTTGCAGAGGAACTTGCTCTTTGTTTGCACTTCTTGTTGATGAAAAGAGTTCAAAGGAAACGAAAGAATTTACAAAAGGATGTTTTGGTTCTTGCAAATTAGGTATATTTGAATATGATTTTTGTTGCTTAATATCTTTTTAAATATGTCATTCAAGCTTGTTCCATAAGAGTTTTTCTCCCCATGTTTGCATTTTATATTTGATCTATTTAAGTTTTTAGATATATATACTTTAAATTAAATATTTTTTATCCGACCCATTCATATATGATTCGATTCATTTATTTATAGATATTATTAGTGTATTTAATTTTTTTGGAACCCCCTTGATAAAAAATCTGCTTTCGCCAGTGATGTCATGCTTTCAATATTTGAAAGTAGTATTGTTGGCGTTACATATGATTTAAATATTTATATTTGTTAATGACCTTTTGTTGGATTCATTTCTGGTTTAAATTATGTCACCAAGCTTGTTTATCATTACATTGGATCTGAGCATTGTTTTTTGCTTTTTTTTCTTATGGCACTCATGTGAAAAAGTTTGTTACCTAATTGGTGAATTAGTTGGTTAAATATTTACAAATAAACATGTAGGTTAATATCTTCGTTTATTTTTCAGTGACTGCGAGTTATACACTTGTACTTTTACTGAATACTATTCGTAAGGCTACTTCGATATTTCTACATGTTCTATAGACTCATATTTATTTCGATTGAGGTACGGTGCATTGCTTTGGCAATATGGAACATGGAAGATAGAGGATGAAGCAGTCCGTGAAAATAAAATGACCAACAAAGTTGTTAGTCGATTTGGAGCCCTTAAAGTTGCAAGGGAGTACATTCTAATCAGTGACACTATCCTTCGGCCAAAATTGGTACACCGAAGAAAAAATTAGATATATTGTTATTATGTTCTACTTTCAGACATTTCTGTAGACATTGATTTTAAGGTTATTTTATAGACAGTTTGAATTTTTTAGTATTTTTGGATCTATAATTATTGTTAATACCAAACACACTTGTTGTCCCCTCCCCCCCCCCTCCGCCCGTCT
>JAABOM020000075.1:20436471-20509857 GCA_011800125.2 Solanum clarkiae
AGAAAAGGTAAGGGTTTATTATGTTCTTCTTTTATTTAAGAAATTTATAAGAATTAAAAGAAAGAAAGGTAGATTTTATTTAGTTGGTAAAAAATGATATAAGAAAAGATAAAAGATTTAATTTAACTTAATTTTATAAAATCCTTTTAGTCATATTTAGTCTAGTTAAATCTACTCAAATATAATTTCCCTTTTTAAAAAAAACATAATCAAATTTTAAGTATTGGCAGAATCAATCATTTTTTAGTCAGTTAACCTTTTTTTTTCAATTTAATCAAAGTTAGTCAAATTTTTTTAATCATCGAATAATCGCATTTAGCGGCCATTTCGAGTGCGTAAAACCTTCTCGAAGTGGAAATGTGAACCCGGGCCTTTTTCTCTGAATTTTAAAAGATTTTTCTGTTAGGTCTTTTAAAATATTTTTGGTTTCCTAATTATCATTAAAATTAGGTGGCGACTTCATTTTCTTTCAAATTTCGAAAATTGGTTTTACTTAAATTAATTGAATTGAAATCGATTTTTGATTTTCGAAATTTCTTTTTAAATAAAAAGCCATTTTTCGGCATAACAATCATCCATCATAAAAAATATTCAAGGGACCAAACTTCACTCTTAAACTCATCTGGGTGTTTCATTGATTGGCGGATATCAAACACAACCTCTGCATCATTGACCTTAAATCGAAGCTGACCCGAAAGATTGTCCGAAGTGGATTGACAAGGCCCTATCTTCTACACGAATTCCACCAGCTAGAGTAAATCACAGGGGAGCTACTTCTGGCGCAAGCGGGACTAGAAATCGTTTGCATGCTATGGGTAGTCATGAAAACTCCCCAGATGTTGTAACGGGTATGATTTGAGTCTCTACTCTTGATTATTGTGTTTTGATGGATTTTGGTATCAATCTATCTTTCATTGTCGCTAGTAGATTTGGGATCCTTCCTGAGTTTTTGTTTGAGCCATTTTCTATTTTTACCCCTATTGGCGAGTCTATTCTAGCTGAGAGAGTTTATAGAGATTGCATAGTGTCCATCTAACACAGGAATACTCTTGTTGATTTGATTGAGTTAGAGATGGTTGACTTCAATGTGATTCTTGGCATGGATTGGCTTTACTTTGGTTATGTCGTTGTTGATTGTAGAACCCGAATTGTCAAATTACAATTTCTAAATAAGCCTGTCATAGAGTGGAAGGATGATTATATTGTGCTTAATGGTAAGTTTATTTCCTACATTAAGGATAGAAAGTTAATCTTAAAGGGATGTATCTACCATTTTGTACGAGTCAAGTCTAATGATGTTGAGCCTCCTATCCTTGAGTCTATTCTGATTGTGAATGAGTTTCCTGAAGTATTTCCTGAGTATCTTCTTGGAATCCCTCCCGATAGGGAGATTGATCGGAATTGATGTTCTTATTGACACCTATCCTATCTCCATTCTGCCATATAGAATGGCCCCTGCTAAGTTGAAAGAGTTGAAAGAACAGCTGAGGGATTTTCTGGAAAAGGGTTTTATTAGGCTGAGTGTATCACCATGGGTTGCTCTAGTTCTGTTTGTGCAAAAGAAGGATGGTTCCCTCCGAATGTGTATTGACTATCACTAGTTAAATAATGTGACCGTCAAGAATAAATATCCCCCTTTGAGGATCGACGACTTGTTTGACCAATATCAGGGTTCCACTATTTCTCAAAGATAGACCTCCAATCAGGCAATCACCAATTGAAAGTGAGAGAATATGACATCCCGATATTGACTTTTTGAACTTGATATGGTCACTTCAAGTTTTTGCTGATGTCTTTTGGGTTGAGAATACATTTGCAACCTTCATTGACTTGATGAACAGAGTATTCAGACAGTATCTTAACATGTTCATAATCATATTTATTAACGATATATTGTTGTATTCCAGAGATAATGAGGAGGATGCTAATCACCTTAGAATTGCTTTGGATACGCTCAAGGATAATGAGTTATATGAAAAGTTTTTAAAATATTAGTTTTGGATCAAATTTGTGGCATTCCTAGGACATGTGGTTTCGGACGATGTTATATAAGTGGACACTCAAAAGATTGAGATGATCAAGAATTGGCGTAAACCCCACCTATCTAACTAATATAAGAAGTTTTCTGGGTTTGGCTGGCTACTACTGCATATTTGTTGAAGGATTTTCTTCCATATCTACATTGTTGACTAGATTGAATTAGAAGAAGGTTAAGTTTCAATGGTCCAGCGAGTGTCAGAGGAGTTTTCAAGAGTTGAAAACAAGGTTGACTATTGCTCTTGTGTTGACCTTCCCCGAAGGAGCCGATGGGTTTGCTATTTATTTTGATGCCTCGAGCGTAGGATTGGGATGTTGATATAAAAAGGTATAGTTGTTGCTTATGCTTCGAGACAACTTAAGGTGCATGAGAGGAATTATCCCACCCATGACTTAAAATTGGCAACAGTAGTGTTTGCACTCAAACTATGACTCCACTATCTATATGGAGTGCATGTCGATGTATTCACAGACCATAACATCCTGCAATATGTTTTCACCCAGATAAAGCTTAATCTAAGGTAGAGGATATGGCTTGACTTACTCAAGGAATATGACATGGATATCCTCTACCATCCAGGTAAAGCTAATGTGATTGATGATGCTATTAGCAGGTTGTCTATGGGAAGCACACCCTATGTGGAGGTGGAGAAAATGGAGTTGGCTAGAGAGGTTCACGGACTGGCACGGTTGGGAGTTCAACTAGACGAATCAGGTGAAGGTAGTGATGTGGGGCCAAAAATAAATATTTTTAGTCGTTATTTACCTCATATTTAATACTTTTATTTATCCTTCTTTAGCATAAATTTTATAGATTGTTCTAAATAGTGTATTTTGTTTGTAGGATTAAATTGACACAAAAATGAAGAGTTTTGGAGCTTAAACGAATTAAAAAAGGAAGATTACAAAGAATATTCAAGCAGACAACTTAATTGATTAAATTAAATATAACAATATATATTATTATACAACAACAACATACCTAGTAGAATCCCACAAGTGGGGTCTGAGGAGGGTAGAATGTACGCAAACTTTACTAGTACCTCATAGAGGTAGAGAGGGTATTTCCTGAAACCCTCATCTCAAAAACCCATAAGCAGAATAAACTAGATATGAAAAAGGGAAAGGAAAAGAAAGGGAACAAAAAGAGCAACTACTAAAGAAAAGCACATGATAATATGCAAATACGTTAAAATTAATATATCAAAAGAAAAAATGACAATACAAAATATAAGTTAATGTAAATAAGCAAAAAGTAAATAAATATAGGACTAATCATGACAACATATGATGTAAAGACATTACAACTCCTACCAACCTACTATTACAAAGTCATATATCGACCTATCCCTACTAATCTATTAGCCCTTTACTCTAATACGTAAACTCTTTTCTATCTAAAGTTATGTCCCGGTGAGATAAAGTTTCTCCATATCTTGTCTGACCAACTCCCCCCAATACTTCTTCGGCCTACCTCTGCACTCCCAATAATTTATGTTATTATACATGTACAATTGCTTGAATATTGCAATTTAGTTGCAATTTGAGGGAAAGCTGCCACGTGACAGCTAATGATTGAGTAGTACTCAATTTTTGAAGGTGATACAACAGCCACTCACATGTGAAGGCCCAATTCCTTCCAATTTTGGATTTTTCAATTTGTTTTAGATTAAATTATTTTATTTGAAGTTTTTTTACTACACCTATAGATATTCCATAAAATTTGGTTTTATTTAACTTTTTGACCTAGAGAGAAATAGAAGTTGTCGTAGAGTTCAGACAATTTTCTTTTCATCTTTTCTTCTCCAATAATATTTATTTTTACATTTATCTTTGAATGATTTGTGGTAATTTCTTCATGTGTATGTGGAGTTAAACTTCTTGTTCAACATTATAGTAGCTAACAAGATGATTATTTAGTCATTATTAATTCAAAATATTTATTTGTTATATTAGTTGTTCCTATATTGCTTTATCTATACTTCATAACCTAATCAACCATAGGGCAAATTAGTTGTTCATTCTATATTCGAGAGATATTGGAACGAATAGAACACAGTAATATAGGGAGCTTGTTCAATTGGTAAACTAGATTGATTCAGGTAAGGGAGACCTGTGACAACTACCCTTACACCTAGCTTGGTTCAAATACAGGAAGATAACATTAAAGCATTCTTATTGATTATGTCTATCCCCGCTCAACGATGTAGTTATGCAGTCAATAAGGGTAGGCTGGTAGAGGTGTGCAACCCTACTTAGGTAAATTAAATCTTGTGAATTAGCAACTAGATAATAAACTAAATTAATTAAATTGATGCTAAACATGATTATTAGCTAAGCCATAACCTTAGATCGATTCATTCATTAATTATGTAAAAATATTTCTCATGTTGATTAATTGCTCACTACTTAAATAAGTAATTAGAATTAATATAACTTAGTGAATAATTAATCCACAACTCTTTTGGATTTGGTATCCGATTTCTGAAAAAAGTCACTATATTACTTGAATTGACCATATACACTTGCGTGCGCTCGGGAAGCAACAAGTTTTTGGCGCCGTTGCCGGAGACATAGAAATCAATTATTTTTCGAGGTTATAAATATTTTTTCTTTTATTATTTAAGTATTTTTTTAGTATTTTATTCTTTTTATTTTTTAATTTGTGCAAATATTAAAAAAAATTAAAAAAATTACTTTTGTTAATATGGATGATTGGGATAAATTGTGGTTGGGTGATGGTTATCCTTGTCAAAATTGTGATGGACCCCACTTGGATGTCGAGTATCATACTATTCAGAAGAGCAGATTGTGTGCACCTATCTAGTCCTTTGCATGAAATACTTTTCATATATGTGGTGGTCAAGATGATCATTAAGATGGTTGTCTGAATTTGTATCCCCCTCCCTCGAATTCCAATTATTATTCTTCTATTGTTTGTGATGAAGTGGAGCAGGCAGAATAAGAAGCATGTACTAATGAGCTATTGAGGCAAATAGTGGAGCTACAGGAGCAGACAACGAAGCAACAAAAAGAAATGAATGCCCACCTCACAAAAATAGCAACCCATGTAGCAGAAATTAAGTTTAAACTAGAGATAGATCAATTTGTCTTAGACATTCATGACAAGGAGGCTCACTTGAACACAAAGGTTGAGGCATTTGATGCTCAATCACCAATTTTCATGGATAATGACCAATTAGTAGAGCAAGAAGATAAATTCCAACTATTCAACTGCAGTTTATTCCCTAGTGTTGATGTTGAGAAGAGTACACACGAGGATGTAAATAATAATATAATTCATGAATTAGGACATGTTAGACCTAATTCCTATCATTTTGTATTTTGTACTTGGATAGTGAGATATCAATCGAGCTATTTGAGCTTATGAAAGAGCATAAGAAAGAGGAATAATATGTCTATATTCTTGAAATTTGTTGAGCAAAACATCGAAAATTATACTCCTCATCTAAGGCAAAGAAGTGTAAGATGCGATAATTTATTACTTGGTTCCTTTATATTCATACCTCCACCCGTTGAGAGAAGTAAAAAGATGGATGCAAACTTTAGAGTGCAATTCATATCTTCAAAGTGGAGAGAAAAATTGGTGGTGACTTGAGTGATTCCGTAATGTTAAATCGGGTGCTTATTAGGAGGTAATCTAATTTTAGTGTAACTTTTTTTTAATTTTTTTTAGTGTCACTTTCTTTTCTTTTATTTGTGTGTGTGAGTGTGTCTTTTTTTGCATATTAGGTGAAAAGCGTTTTGTAATTCAGCCCAACTGGTGATCGAACTTTGTAGGAGCTCAGATAGTCATAGTGCTGCATTGCCTGCAAGAGACAATGGGAAGACATAAAGTCCCACAACATCCATAGATAGATTCGGTTGTGTTTCCATCACACTCTTGCAGATGAATGTAACATTGTGTAGATGGCTATAAGGATCCTCCGACGGTAAGCCCGCAAATAGCCCATGATTCTGCAACATCCGAAGCAACCCACTTGAGACTACAAACTTTGTGTCAGTCAGTACTGGTGGCAACAAAATAGCTCTAGTCACCTCCATAACCATAGATTTAGCCTGTATTGATTCCATTGATAAACATTGGCATTAAAATCCTATGTCTATGGAGTAATATCCTCAAGAGGAGATGGGTTCTCACGGTCAATATTCTCATTGTCATTCCTATTCAGAGCTACATTATTCGCATTGTTGGCAGTATATTAGGCTATTCTAATCAACATTTTTTGGATCTCTAAGTCAAACAGAGTCAGAGAAATTGCCTCAACTTCGTGTGTTCGTCATACACTACACTTATAAGGATTAGTATCCAAATCACTATAAAATTAACTAAGTCTAGTCGTATTCCCCGACGATGCTAAAATCTTGATATCACCCAAGTTACACCTTCTTTCTGAGGATAAAGCGGTCGTTATCAAGAAATAGAACCTAACCAAGGTTAGGGTCAAACCCAAGGGAATATGTAACTCAAGAGAATTTTGTTGGCGCAATTTGAGTGATTAACCTACTCACTTAGCCAAGGGGAGGTTTTACAATAATCAATGGAAAAGTAAACCTAACTAACACACGAGTTAAATCAATATGGAGAGAAACTAGGATATTATGTTTTCCATGATTTCCTAACTTAGTATCACTGGATAACCTATTTCTTTTCTAGTGTATAGCATGTAGGATGGTAAGTTAAGTTCACCAAACCCTTTGGTTCAGGCAAGAGGCAAATTTCCCTATGAGACATGGCCCATCTCCATTGTGCATTACTAATCCTTACCTATTAGTCCTAGTACAACCTTTCTTTGGCCCAGTTCGGTTGATTAGATAAGAACACATCAACCAAACCCTGTTAATTAATCTTTTTTCCTATTTATTATACCTTGGTCCAGATGATAACACTAGATGGGTTCTAATGTTTTCCATCACTAGAAAACATGCAAAACAAAGAGAACTAATTAATACATGCATGCACACTTTTCAAGAATTACGAATTACCAGATTTTACCTTTTTAGTTCTTTATGGTTCCCACAATCCTAGTTGTGGATTTAGCTACACATGATTTGTGTATATGCAAGACTTATGAATTGGGATAGCATAATAGAGCACTTACACAATGGAATTAAGAACAAGCAAATCCAACTTCTAGGAGAATCACAAGATTAAAGATCAAATCAAAGTACAAGTGTTTCTACAAACTCTCCAATATTATCTCACTATTTTTCCTCTCTAATTCTCAAGTCCTCTATTTATTGTTGCGTAAAATCAATGAAAAATAGCCTAAAAACTTATTTATAATATTTAAAATACAAGCCCTAAACATAATATGATAGTTGGGTCAACACACCTCACGAATAGGATTATGGGCCGTATTGGATTCCACGGCCTATAATCGGGGTCTCGTATAGTGCTTCTAGAAAATTGGACTTCAGGTCTACGATACCTCTCTATGACCTGTAAAGTGGTTTAATACCCGTAGGGAGTTTCGTCTGATGAGTCTTCAAAAAGTCCCTCATCTTTGATCCTAAGAGAACTAACCATGTTTTATAACTTGTAAATCAATCCACGACCCGTCTGTCATAGAATCAACTTTAGAAAATCAATCCCTTACTGTAATTGTTCACAAAACACACTTCACAGCCCGTAGAGTGGATTACTGCTCGTAAAGGGTCTCGTACTACATCAAAATTAGCAACTTCTGTACTTTCTTTTCAAAATCAAGGCCAACCTAGAATCCTGCAAATATAACATGAAAGCACATAAAACTAACTAATATCACATTTAGAATACACAAAATTCCATGTTTAAGTATCAAAAGTGTTATAATTTAACAGCACATCAATAGGTATATAGTAACCCTCTACCGAAATGATCCAGTCGTAAGGTATAGTTCCAAATTATGATATGATATGATATGATATGATATGATATGATATGAAAATAATTCAATAATGAATGGGTCGTAAGGAAGGTGGTCATCATGATGAAATGATCGAGTCATAAGGTGTGGTATAGATTACCTTTGGCAAGTAATCTTCTCTTACACGATAGGATTTTATATTAGGCAAATTCATTCAATAGCTCACATAGGTTGAGACGTTGACTGCGATCACATCCCCTCTATATATGGAATAACTATGGCATTTCATGCAACATGGGTTTCGTGGAAGATCGTTATGTTATTCTTCTTTTCTAAAAATCACTACCTATATACGTTCCCTTGCCATCTAATATTGAATGCAAGTTTAAAAGGTTCATATGCACTGCAAGTTCGTATATTTAGTACATTCAAACATACAAACACATACTTTTTTTCTACATGATCTAACTATGTATGGACTGGAGATTACGTTCATCCACTATTTGACGGCTAGATGGGATTTGAGAAATTGTTGTGGTGAGTCCTATCTTCCAAGGATAAGCCACCATCTATCTATCTTATGTTGCTTCCATTTTGCTATTTACTTTGAGGGTGAGCCCAGGACATATGTTGGCCCTCGTCCTATTCTATGACTAGAGGCATTATCAAACATCTTATATACTCTTGTATGAATACATGTTATGTCTTGATGTTTGGAGATTGTTATTACGACTATCTATTGGATATGGTTATTATTATTTGATTATGATATGATATTTGTGTATGTTGTGAAATGGAAATATGGAAGATCTTAAGTCCCGTGTTGCCCCCATAGAGTAAGTCATACTTACCCTCCCCTTAGTCCTTATGTGCTATACATTATGTGAAGCCATGTTAATCCTCATCCCAATGTCATTCCCGTAGCGTGAGTCCTACTTTCCCATCCCTTAAAACTATGTGTTTACTATCTTTTATATGCTTTCGAACCAATGATGTGAATATAGATACTTTGAGGCTTATTTGTTGACTCTCGGGTTTCCATTCGCCATGTCACTCCTAGACCCTAGTTTCGCATCGTGGCAAGCTTGGTATCAGAGAACTAGGTTTCTAAATGATCATCGGAGTCCAACATGCTACGTTGAGTAGAGTCCTATTCATGGGTGTGAAGTGTACCATGCCTATGAGTGGGAGGCTATGATGACATTCTAGGATTTGTCTCACTTTTTCATGTCATGTCATGCTTTGAACTATGTACTATGGTTTCCTAATCCTGATGATGTCCTTTCTATGTTATAGACGATGGCTCTATGAAGAGCTTCCCTACCCAGATAGGCCAAGATTCATAAGAACCAATCCTTAGGGGCCTACGGAAGAGCCGGACACTAATTTTGCATTCCACACT
Source organism: Solanum clarkiae (assembly GCA_011800125.2). Taxonomy (NCBI): domain Eukaryota; kingdom Viridiplantae; phylum Streptophyta; class Magnoliopsida; order Solanales; family Solanaceae; genus Solanum; species Solanum clarkiae. Next base: position 20,445,781 of record JAABOM020000075.1, read on the forward strand.
GTTATTGCTATGCTTGCCCAAGTGGTGACTACTCAGGCAAGACAGGATAACCTTCCTCTTTGTGATCCCACTCTAATTGTTATAGTGAGAGATTTTGCCTGAATAAATTCCTCTGGAGTTCTATAGATCATAGCCTAATGAGGATGCTCAAGAGTTCATTGATGAACTCTCTAAGGTTTTGATTGTTATGGGAGTTGCTTCTGAGGAGAAGTCTGAGTTAGTTGCTTACCATTTAAAGGATATTGCTCTAGTGTGGTACACTTAGTGGTTAATGGAGAGGATCTCTATTGAAGGAGTTAATTGGGAAGAATTCAATGCATTTCTAGATTGTTTCGTCCCTCTTGAACTTGAGGAGGCTAAGATGATAGAATTTATCAACCTCAAACAAGATGGTATGAGTGTGAGGGACTATGCCCTCAAGTTCACAAAGCTCTCAAAGTATGCTCCTATGCTAGTGGATGACCCCCGTGAAAGAATGCACAAGTTTATTTCTTGGATCTCTTCTTTGGTTATGATGGAATATCATACAACTATGCTTATTTGAGATATGAAAATCTCTAGGCTTATGACATATGCTTAACAGATTGAAGGAGAAAAGCTCAAGAAGAAAAAGGTGCAAGATTCTAATAGAGCCCGTTATAATGGTGGGTTCTCAAAGTCTAAGAGTGGTGGTTATGGTTGCTTTCAATAGGTCCAAGGTTCTAACCTAAGGTTTCCCAATGCTGGGGTACAACCTCCCAAAGCACCACTTAGAGGTGGGCCATTATTTCCCCGGTGTGACAGATATGGAAAGAACCACTTTGGTGCATATTATGGGTGTGGTGATAAGAACCACGAGGTTGCTTATTGTCTTAAGGTTTCCCATAAGGGTCAGGGCCAAGTGGCCCAAGGTGATCAAGGCTATAAGAGAGATCCACAAGGTGGTGCCCCTAGGCATAACAGGTTCTATGCCTTGCATGCTCATTAGGAAGTTGAGGAGACTTTGGATATTGTGATTGGTATGTTCGTTTAGATTTTGATTGTTATTTTTTGCTTGATCTAAGTGCGAATTTATCTTTTGTGACTCCTCTTTTGGCTATCAAGTTTTGTTTGAGCCTTCAAATTCTAAGGGAGCACTCTTAATTTTATACCTATAGGTGAGTCTATTGTTGCTCGAAGACTCTATTGGGATTGTCCTTTCTCTGTTTTGCATAAAGTCCTTCTGTGTTACCTTGTGGAAGTTGAGATATTTTACTTTGATATAATTCTCAGGATGGATTAGTTTCATGCTTCATATACCTCTATAGATTGTAGAAACCAAAAGGTCATGTTCAAAATTTTAGATGTGCTCATTCTTGAATGGAAGGGTAGAGACTCTGTTATAATGGCTAGTTTATTTCCTACCTCAACGTCTGAAAGATGATTTCTAAGGAGTATATCTATTATATTGTGAGGGTTAAACCTACGGAATCTAAGTCACCTACTCTTGAAATAGTTCCAATGGTGAATGAGTTTTCAGATGTGTTTTCCAAAGATTTTGCCCGGTATTCCTCCCGAAAAGGAAGTAGGCTTTGCTATGGATCTTCTCTTGAATATTTAACCTCTCTCTGTTCCTCCTTATCGTATGGCACTATCTGAATTTAAAGAGTTGAAATGGAAAGAATTGTTAGAGAAAGGCTTAGCTGGTCAAATGAATGTGAGAAGAGTTTTTATACTTTGAAAGATCAACTTACATCGGCTCCTATTTTGACTCTACTGGATAGCTTAGATGGGTTTTTGGTAAATTGTGATGCCTCTCGAGTTGGGCTGGGTTGTGCCATTATGCAACATGGTAAGAGGATAGCATATGCATCAAGGCAATTAAAGGTGCATGAGCGTAATTCCGTAACTCATGATCTTGAGCTAGCGATTGTAGTGTTTGCATTGAAAATATGGAGACATTATTTGTATGGGTTCATGTTGATGTTCTCACTAATCACAAAACTTGGCAATATGTGTTCATACAAAGGGACCTTAACTTGAGGCAAAGGAGATTGTTGGAACTCCTTAAGGACTATGACATGAGTGCTCAATATCATCCCGACAAGTAAAGTGTTGTAGCTGATGCTCTTAGTAGACTGTCTATAGAAAGTGTGGCTCATGTTGATGAAGGAAAGAAGGAGTTGGCAAAAGATGTTAACTGTTTGGCTAGGTTGGGTGTTAGGTTGGCTGCCTCTAATGCGGATGGTATTCATGTTCAGAATGGGAATGAATCTTCCATGGTTGTTGATGTCAAGGCTAAGTAAGATTTAGACCAGTCATTAATTGAGTTAAAGAAGTTATTTGCCAAAAGGCAGATGGAGGTTTTCTCCCAAGGGGGAAATGGTATGCTTCGGTATCAAGAACGTATGTTCCAGATGTTGATAATCTTAGGAGGGTGATCATGAGCGAAGCCCATAACCCTCATTTTTCTATTCACCTAGGATCTACAAGATATATCAAGATTTGAGGGAAGTGTATTGATAGCATGGTATGAAGAACGATATAGCCAAGTTCGTGTCCAAATTTCCTAATTGTCAACAAGTGAATATAGAGCATCAAAGGCCCGGTGATTTGGCTCAAGATTTTTAGATTCCTATGTGGAAGTGGGAAGATGTGAACATGGATTTTATGGTTGATTTGCCTCGAACCCAAAAGAAATTTGATTCAATTTGGGTTATTGTGCATCAAATGACTAAATCGGCTCATTTCGTACCAGTCAAGACTACCTTCAATGCCGAAGATTATGCAAGGTTATAAATCCAAGAGTTGGTGAGGTTGTATGGTGCATCTAGGTCTATCATATCGGATCTCGACACCTAATGTACTTCTCACTCTTAGAGATCGTTACAAAGAGGACTTGGCACTAAGGCGAAGTTAAGTACTGCTTTTCATTCTCAAACCAATGGAAAAGATGAAAGGATAATTCAAACTTTGGAGGATATGTTAAGGGCTTGTGTGTTGGAATTTAAATGTACTTGGGATGAAGTTCTACCACTCATCAGATTTTCTTATTACAATAGCTTTCATGCTAGCATTGGTGTTGCTCCATTTGAGGCTTTGTATGGTAGGAGATATAGATCACCAATGGCGTAGTTTTAGTTTGCGGGGATGGCTTTGATTGGCACGGATTTGGTGTTGGAGGCTATAGAAAAGGTAAAGTTGATTAGGAAGAGGTTGAAAATGACTCAAAGTCGTCAAATGTCTTACTCAGATATTAGGAAGAGAGATCTTGAGTTTCATGTTGGTGATTTGGTGTATATGAAGATCTCATCCATGAAGGGTGTAATGCATTTTGGTAACAAGAGCAAGTTAAGTCCCCGGTATGTAGGTCCTTATGATATTGTTGAGCGGATTGAGAATGTGGATTATAAGTTAGACTTGCCTCTGGATACGAGTTTTATTCACCCAGTTTTCCATGTGTCTATGTTGAAGAAATTTATTGGTGATCCTATTACAATTGTGCCTTTGGAAGGTATTGAGGTTGAGGAGAACTTGTCTTGTGAGAAAGTTCCTGTTGAGATCTTGGATAAGTAAGTGAAACAGCTTCGCAATAAGGATGTGGCTTCAATTAAAGTGCTTTGGAAAAAGCAATATGTGGAGAGTGCTACATGGGAAGCAGAGTTTTACATGATGAAATGATATCCCCATCTTTTCCAATCCACTCAAGCTTAAGGTATTAGGTTCTTATTATTCCAAATGGTCCTAGTTCTTTCACTCTTGTGTTTTATGACATGACACACACGTGTACGAAAATGATTTAAAGATGTTTTGATATGACTTTTTATGATTTTTTTATTTTCAAGTGATGCAATATGCATTGTATCTTGTGTTTGGATGTTTCATGTTCAAGTCAAGCCTTTCAAGCCTTGTTCTAGCCCATTTGAGGACGAATTTTCCCAAGGAGAGATGATGTAAGGACCGAGACTTGGTATGACCTTATTGGTTCTTAGAATTTGGTTTCAAAACTTTTTTGGACAAGCTGACACCTTATGGGCACCTCCATGGGTCGTGTGGAGGGGACTTGAGGTGACCCTTAGCCTTGTGTGTCAAGTGTTGGCCTTAACTTTGGAGTTTAAGACCAAGACACGCACCACATGAACCCCATATGGTCCGTGTGGTACTTTATGGACCATGTGGTGGCTTGTGTGGTTGGCGTTGGCCTTGAATACCATATTTTAGCTATGGCTTGTAACACATGAACCTTTCACGGACCATATAACCCCTTCACAGTTCGTATGAGTGTTGGTGTGAAAATTTTCTAAGTATGGATTAATCATCTCGTAACATTGTTAGTGAAGATTTTCCTAAGTGTAGCCATACAGAAAGCTACATGGTCTGTGTGCCTCCAAACGGAACATATGCCCTCCATACGGGACCTTGGCAACATTTTATCATCTATTTCATTAATGGCATACTTGTAATTTTGGTTACTCCTAAGGGTTTTTTGTGACTTTCTATGCTATCCTAAGACATTCAAATGACGTATACTCTTCTTTTCTCATTCAAATTCATTCAACACTTAGAATTTATTGAATCTCTCTCTTAAAAATTTCTCTCAAGAACTCTAGTGAAGGCCTATCTTGGGGATTAAAGGAACGACTCTCTTCTTCATCAAATTCCTCTTGTTTCTTCTTGAGTAACTAAGGTATGTGGAATTGTTTTATGGTCTTTTTCAACCATGAAGACCCAAACTCTTTTACTTTGATTTTAATGAAATTGAGCTTACTTTAATTAGGGTTTTTTTAATATTATTGTTTATTTGATTCAATGAGATACAAGTTATGTTTTATTGTTGATAATAAAGTGATTTAAGCCAAATATGTTTAATTGCATGAATATTATGAATATTTGAATATGGATTGTCCCTTTAAAGTTTGATTTAAGCATGAGTAATCTAAATTGTGATTTAAATATGAATTTTACTTATTAATTTGCTTGAATTTCATATTAAATTGTTGATTAAGATTAAATCTCTATTGCCCATTGCTATTCACATATCATTCATGGCATATGCATTCATGAGCATTGGTTTTTGATGAAAATTATCAGTTGGATAAGCTTACATATGGTTTTTGAAAATGATTCGGTGGCTAAGCTCACATATGTTTATTGACTCGATGAGTTAAGCACATATATGATTATGATAAGAATGTGATCACACAAATGTCTATGATATTGTCTATTTGAGCATATTGGGTGTTTACACCATATTTCTATAAGTGAATGAGCTATTCCTATGCATGAAAAATATGATATGAATTATGATTTGTCTTTTGTTAGCCCAAGTATGAATGATTATGAAGAAAGTTTAGCTTTCAAGCCTAATAATCCATTGAAATTATTTGAAATGACTTCTACGTCTTTTGAAAGCATGTATATATATAAGTATTCTTGTGGGATGATGACTTAGCACCAATAGGATTGGAGGCATCAGGGTTATCCCCAAGGGTCCTCTTCATTTCCCTTGAACTATATGTCAACATAGGTATATGGTAACCCTCTACTTAAATGATCGGATTATAAGGTATGGTTGCAAATTATGATATGATATGATATGATATGATATGATCTGAAATCCTTCCGAAATGATCAGGTCGTAAGAAAGATGGTCATCATACTGAAATGACTGGGTCGTAAGGTGTGATGTAGGTTACCTTTGACAAGTAATCTTCTATCACCCTATGAGAAGTCTACATCATGATAATTTATGTAGTAGCTCATATGGGTTTGAGATGTTAGTTATGGTCATATCCTCTCTGTATATGGAAGCATTATGACATTTAATACATTATGGGTTTCATGGCATTTCATTATATTATTCTTCTTGCTATATATTTGTTTCTATATGTGTGCCCTTTCCATCTAACATTGAATGCAGGTTTAAAAGGTTCATATACATTGGATAGCCGCATACTCAGTATATTCACGCATACTGATCATGTAGGGATCGGAGATTACCTTCATCCACTGTTTGACGGTTAGATCAGATTTGAGAAAGTATTGATGTGAGTCCTATCTTCCAAGGACAAGACAACATCTATCTACCTTTTTGTTGCTTCTATTTTACTGTTTACTTTGAGGGCGAGCCCAGGATATGTCTTGGCCCACGTCCTATTCTATGACTAAAGGTGTTGTTAGACGTCTTGTATACTCTTGTACGGATACATGTTATGTGTTGATATTTGGAGATTATCATTATGGATGTATATTGGATATGATTATTATGATTCAATTATGATAGAAAAGTATTTATGTTATGATGCGGAAACGCAGAAGATCCTAAGTTTTGTTTTGCCTCCATAGAGTGATCCATACTTACATGCCCCTTAGACCATACGTGAAATATTTCATGTGAATCCGTGTTAATCCTTATCCCTATGGTATCCCCATACCGTGATTCCTACTTTTCCATTCCTTAGAACTATGTGTTTACTATCTTTTATATGTTTCCAAACCAATGATGTGAATATGGATATTTTGAGGCTTGTCGGGGACTCTCCAGTTCCCATTAGCCATGTAACTCCTAGACCCTAGGTTCGAGTTGTGACAACGTCATACTTACTTTATATTGCTTAATGATGTCTCTCAACTCAGCTACTCAAAGGAAAAAGAGGCAGTCATTTATCAATATAATAACTGAAATGAGAGGTTTGGGTCGATCCCACAGGGAATAGTTGTTCAAGGTAGAATGACTCATTAGACCAAGTAATTGATGGATCTTGGGGGGTTACAATATTCAAAAATAATGATTGGACTATACAAATCCTAATTAATGATTTAAACAACAAATAAGGAAAGATGTTGGGGAAGTGCAAATGTGAGAATCGATCTACTAGCTGGTTCTCTAATATTTGACTAAATGACTTGATATTGAGCGAATAATCTAGGTTGCTTGTAACCCATGTTCAGCTATGATACACGAGTGTTTTACATGAATCAACTATGAAATCATGCACAGGTCACCGAGGACACGCTTGACCTAAGAAGTCTCTGCAAAACTTCTAATACCTTGGCCATTAAATCCTTGGTTGCGGACTTCAACTGAAACCCAAGAGGTTTCAAGACTATATCCATTCCACACTCTAGTGATTCTGGTTAAAGCAATAATCAGAGATCTAGAATAAACTCCAAATTTACAACCTTGAAATTATAGATTAAATGTAGGAATGGATATAAATTCACTCAAATCAACTACTGATAAGTCAAAATATCAATGACCCAATAGATAAATGAAAAACACGTATCAATATCTCACCCAAACATGGGGGTTTTAGCCACACATGCTACAAATTAAAGATTTGATACCAAACATAGCAGCTACAGTCATAGTGAAAAGATTGAATAGAACTTAATTGATTATCATCATCCAATCTTCTCCCATTTTTTTTCCAAAAGCTTTAAAGCCCTAACTCTCCTTTGTAATCTAAAAGGAAAGCTCTATATACTTTTCGCTAGAAGATGAATTGTTCTAATATGATATGAATTGATATGTATAATGACCTTACTAAAATTTCTTATATACTCCATGCAAATGTGTGAAAGTTTGTGCTACGAAATTCCATTTGGTGGTCAAGGTTGACCATCACTGAATACACCGATGATGCATCGAATGTGCACTTGACCATCATTTTCTTGTCTGCATTTTTAGGCTTCGAGTGCTGCAACTTTAGGCGATCTCCTTTGCAATTCGGTGGTGCAACAAACATGCTTTGCGATATCGAATTTGTCTGCCTTCTTGACTTGATCTTAAACCTTAGTTGTTGCAATGATAGGCAGTCTATCCGAATGTTTGGCAGCTCATAGAGTGTGTTGGTGATACAACTTTTCTCTCCCTTTTTGTACTTTTGCTCCCTTTCCAAGATTTTACCATGTATTATCCATTTGTACACTTTTTATCCCATTTCCTATCATAACGCATACATATTTTTTAGAAGTTGCAAATAATAGTACACTAAGGGAAATATTTCTTTGCAAGCTAGCCCCAAAATAAGTTTGAAATGTGAACTTGTCAATACCCCCAACTTAAGCCTTTGCTTGTCCCAAGCAAAACAAACATCAATCTATCCAATTTCAAAACTTGCAAATAGGGCCACAGGGAGCAACACATACATTTTTACCTTTTTCATCCCTTCTCGACTTTCACAAACAACTTACATGACTTTGTAGTCTCTAGAGATGACTAAGGAGTAATCAAAACATGGCTAAGCTCACAATTGCTAATATAGCTGCTAATCAATGCCTAAAAGCATCACTATTTTCCTTCACACCAAAGAAGATCCTAACACTCAAGATTATGACATTGCTTTCAAAGGATCACTTCAACTATTTCTCTCCCAAATAAGAGATAACATGTAAGCTTTAACCCATAATCTTTCCCTTATTCTCACTCGGAGTTCACTTAATTGTCTTTTGGACTAGGATCTCAAAGGACTTTGCTAGGATAGTAATGTAGGGGAAACATTAGGTGAGATAGCATATGGTCAATAGTGGCTCATCTCTCCTTAAACTATACATGTTCTTTTCAGGCTCAACAGTTCTTTTGGTCCCTTTTTCATTCATCTCCTTGTTTACATCTCTTTGAGTTATCATCTTAAGTGTCTCCATTTTTTTCTTTTGCACTATTTTTCAGAATTTTTGGAGAGTCCTCAGTTTTTAAGTATTGTTTTTCATATCTTCTTTCATTCATTTCTAGAACTCCTTACTATCTTTGTTCCATCCTTATCCCTCATTTTTCAAACCTTTCATGGGAGACATCCCCTTCTTTTTACAAACACTCCCAGCTTAGCCTTTGGCCATTGCTCAGTATTTCACGCTCAATGGGGGATCAGAAAGAAAAAAGAATGAATTGACTTTCATAAACATGATTCAAGGCTACAAGATTGTCAAAGAAGGAATCAAGGCTCAAAAGGGCTTTACTAAGGATTCATTTCATTTTTGAGGGATGTCACTATGGTCAAATGGACATAGTGGATCAAAAGAAGGCCTAAGGTCCTCTCCTAATCTGGAATTAATCAAGTTACTCCTCAATACAAACCGGGTAAGTTCTAGATATTGCAAAATAAGAATTTCAACAAAATAACTAATCCCACATTGACGAAATGACTTTGTATTTAAACAATGGCAACAAACTTGCAATTTTTCGATTATCACATATCCAAGCTCAATTACTCACATAGTCAACTCACGATTATTCAAACCCATTCATGGTATGATTTATCAAGTAAAGACTAATTAATGAGCATATGCTCCTTATCCATGGAACTACCCAAATCAAAGATATGGAACTGAAACACCCCTCATGTGCTTCAGAATGCCCCACATCATAATTTTTATATATCACAAAATTCATGCGTGATTTTCGAAATTCGACTTTATATTCTTGATCAGGAGAAAGAATTGAATGGGAAATGGGAATAATCTAGATTTTAGAAGAACTGTAGCAAAATATAATTTTCACTAATTTTTAATTTCCAATGTCAATTTGCACCTAAGCCGCGATGCGCCTAGGGCGCGAACTAGGGTAAATTGTCAGGCGCGTTTGGTCCGCTTTGCGCCAGGGGTGTGGACCAGTATAATTTTTCTTAGTTTCTTATTTCATCCAAGGGCATTGGGGTAATAGCCCCATGCCCATTTAAATGTGATATCTTCCATACTTAGCCATTTTTCAACTTTATAACTCACAAAATTCTCTCTAAAACTCTCCAAGACTTTATTCAGATTTCAAGTTTAATTTTGGAACTCAAGAACCTATCTCGAGCTTTAAGTCTCCTTCAAATTCATTTCAAGAAATTCAAGGTTTAAGGTATGTGGGTCTTCATCCATGGGTCCTTTCACCCATGGAGCCTAACCTTCACCTTTTATGAAAATTAAATGATTTCAAGTTGTATTACTTATGGGTACCTTTTAATTTGAAATATGAACATAAATTATGTTGGAACTTGGTTAAGCATTGACTGATTATGCATAAATATCAATTTCAAGCTTACTCTATGAACTGATTTTGTCTATTGAGAATATGCATGATTTGAGCTATGGAACTATAAATTGTTATGAGCTTTTGTGATGAATTTCAAGATACCCTAAATGAGGACTTTACTACAATATTGGTGGGTTTATTTGCATTGAGTTTACTCATCTTATTTTACTCTTGAATTTCATGATTTTTAACAAGTATCATGAACCGACCATGTGTTTGATAAAATTACATGACAAGAATTCTCGAGTTATTGATGATCTACTACATGATTTAAAAGTTTAGTGATTTCATGATGATTAAGGGCTTTCAAGCATGTATTGAATTCATGAAAAGTATATATGATTTGACAAGTATCAAATTGACCCCTATTTCAAGATTTTAACCTCTTGTGAGCCATTCATGTCAAGGCGAGGGATCATGTATGATTATTATTTACTCTCATGTTCTAGTTAGGCTCACTAGTAGAGGTCAAGCATGTTATGAGCTACTCATGTCAAGTTATCATATCTCTTACAAGTTATTCATGTTATGATTAAAGTGTCATTATCTCAAGTATTCTGTGGGATTAGAATTAGCACCAATTGAGGCTTAAGATGAGGGCTCAGCTAAGGGGTCCTTATATTTAGTCTTTTATATCTAAACTATGTGTCACCATAGCATTATATATCTTTCCTTTTCTATACTAGTCGATCCATCCGGTTCATGTTATCATGTTTGGTTTGCATTGGAAAGTAGACCACACTTCGTCTTGCCCGGTCACTTGTACCGTGGGGGTGCCATGCCTGGTCACCTGTACCGAGGGGATGTCATGTCTTGGATTCTAATTTTTATCTACCTGGTATATGTTTGTTGAGATCTCTTCCCACATATGTATGGTATATTATGCAAGTTAAATTTTTATAAGCATGTTTTATTACAAGCATTGCTCATTCATGTCATATTGAGATTATATATACATTAATTATGATTATGCATTTTGAATATTATGGCTTATATCTTTGATGCATTGCACCCCACATACATAGTATATTCCAAGCACTAAATATATACTCCATATGTACATGATATTACCATGTAGGGATTGGAACTCCTCTTGATCATCCTTCTCCACGTAGCTAGTTCGGTACTTCGAAGAAAGCTTTGATGAGTCCTCAACTCCGAGGATAATATCTACGTTACTCATGCTATATGGAGACTTCTTTTATGTTGAACACTTATTATCATGAGGGTGAGCCCGGAAAGTGTCTTGGCCCCCGCTCCATTCTAAAGTAGAGTTGTTGTTGGATGCTAATTTTGTATATGCCTTTGAGCGTGACTCTTCTTATGTTTTTACGTTTATGAAAGACTTCCCTTAGTCTTGTTTCCCTTTTTTATACTTGACTCTTGTGATGTTTATTTTCATTTCCGCAACTGAGGATGTGTACAAGATATGCCAAGAGGCTTGTTTGGGTTTTCTTCGCACTTTCCATTCGTCGTGTCATGTATAGACCCTAGGCTTAGGTTATGATAAGCTTGGTATCAAAGCACTAGGTTGATAATAGTCCTCAAAAATCCAACATACTGCATCAATTAGAGTCTTATTCGTGGTTGTGAAGGGTGCCAAAATTATGAATAGGAGGCTATGAGGCAATTTATGAAATATTCCACTTCTTCATAATCTATTTCATGATTTAGATATAAGGATAAGGCTTTTTCCCCTAATAAATGATCTTAGCTCTTCTACATCATGCCTCTACCAAGAGGAAGAATAAGGAGATCTCATACACACGAGGAGCAACCGGCCCTTCCCACTTTTGAAGCTCCTCAAGATAGAAGGATATCCCAAGATGAGTTTCGTAATGCCATCACAATGTTGGCCCGCGCTACGACCAACTAAATGAACCAAGGGGCCCAAGCCCCTCCTTCTCCTACTCCAGCCTCAAGGGTAAGGGATTTCACAAGGATGAACCCTCCAGAGTAGCATATGCCTTTAGGCAACTTGAGGTGCATGAGTGAAATTACCCCACCCATAATCTTGAATTAGCGACCATGGTGTTTTCTTTGAAAATTTTGCATCACTATTTATATGGATTTCATCTTGATGTGTTTACCCACCACAAGAGTTTTCAATATGTGTTCACAGAAAAAGATCTTAACTTGCGACAAAGGAGGTGGTTAGGACTCCTTAAAGATTATGACATGAGTGTACATTGTTATCCCAGCAAAGCTAATATTTTGGTTGATGCTCTAAGTAGAGTTTCCATGGGTAGTCTAGCTCATATTGAGGTTGGTAACATGGAGGTGGCTAGAGAAGTTCATCGATTGGCTAGGTAGGGGTTAAGGTTGAAAGAAGTTGAAAATAGTGGTATAGTAGTGGTTGATGGTTGCAAATCTTCTTTGATTGAGGAAGTCAAGTTAAAACAAGACCTTGACCCCACCTTGCTAGAGTTGAAGGCTTTGGTGAAGGATAGTAAAGTGGAGGTTTTTCCCAAGGGGGAGATGGTGCCCTTAGGTACCAAGGTATGTTGTGTGTGCCTAATGTTAATGACTTGAAGGAATTGATGCATTCCTCAAAAAATCTGATTCGGTCGGATTGAAGGAGGCCCATAATTCATCCTATTATAGTCATAAAGTATATTCCATGAAAATTCTTTATTCCCTAAAGGGATTGTGGTAGCAGTGCATAATATGTTTGAAAGAAAACAAGTATTTGAATAGTGCACAGGAACATGGAATGAGGTACTAAGTTATATATCAGAAATTGATATGCTAGGACGATTGTGTTCTATTATTCAAGAATGTGAAAATTTTGATAAGTGCTACTGATACAAATCTATTCTCTGAAGTAAATCTGATAGTATTCAATGAAATTCTCAATATAAATGTGAGCTTTATTGTGATAGGATCACGACTCATCTCCAGAAGAGATATAGAATAATTGAGAAGATATAAATATGAAAATTACTTCCTATTAAACTTGGAGTTTACTTATTAGACATGTATTAAAAAAAAAGATTCTTCAATATTGCTTATTCTCATGATAAGTTGATTGGATCAACTAATGTTGGGACTGGATTCCCTAAATTGTGAAAGTATAAAAGGTGAATATGGACCATTTATAGTCATGTGATATGTGAAATGCATGCATCTATAAGGAGATCACATGTTCATTTATTGTGAACTTGAAGTTTGAAATTCGTAAAATTATTTATGCAAGATAGATGAGTTAAGAGAACAACTTTCAGAATACGCAATCAAGACGATTCATCTTGATGATATTGATAAATATTCAAAGTGATTGACATTAAATATCTTAGATAAATGATCAATCATTGCTTATGATAACAAAACTTCATGGTTTAAAATATGATAAATTATAAATGAAAATATGCATCAATCTAATACATTATGATCAATTTTCTCCAAATTGATTTATGGTCAAAGACCATATAGTTTTCATTTAATAATTTTGATATACAGTATATAATTAATAAAATATACCATGATGCATAAAACATAGATTCTCCAAGGTAGATTAAAATATATGTTAGTTTGTCTAACATAAGGGGGAGATAATAATAAACTAAGAGTCAAAATGCTTTTATTGAATATCCCCAAAGGACAAAGGCTATGATATGCATGGAACATGCAATTGATCCCAAATAAGATAATTCTTGAAAAAGGAAGGACCAAATGACCAGAATGGTCATAATGAAGAGGCAATGTGCTCTTAAAGAGCTTACAACATAACAGTTCATAAAACCTCATGAGAGGGTTAGCTACCTGAAATAATAAAGTGATGAGATCTTAATAAGTCATGTCGCCTCGCAAATCGACAAAGCAAAAATTGTCAATGATATCCTTGATATAATATAACACAAAATTGTAAAAAATTATGAGGATCTAAATTCTCCAGTATATTAAAGCATGCTCTAAATGTCAAGTGGAATGATGCATCTTGGTACGCGTAAAGCTTATTTGACTTGCTATCTAGCACTATAAAATGTCAAGCATTTAATATTGCCACTAGACAAAATTGATATGAAAATATTTGAAGAATTTAAAATTCATGAAGCATATATAAGTTCTTGAAAAACTTGTTTATAATTCTTATATTGATTAAAATTAATCAAAAATTATTCATATTGTTATGTAAGTTGATAACTTGAATAGAAACTCTTGAAGAGTTTTCAAAAGACAATAGATTATTTGTTTAAAGAAGTTGAAAGGTGGAACTTGCAAAACTCTTTTATTCTAAAGGGAGGATTCATAAAAGGAGATAGAATAAAACACATTTTGCCAAAACTTTTCTACACACTTGAGCTTCAAAAGAAGTATAAATGTGCAATAGATTCATTCGAGTGACAATGTGGTTGATTTGTTCATGAAATCTCCACCAACTGCAAATTTCAAGAAAATGACACACAAGATTGGGATGTAAAGATTCAAACCTTTGGATTGATGTTCTCATTAGAGGGAGTTAATAAGTGATGTACTCCCTCACAAGGTTTTTTGCCCCATTGGGTTTTTTTTTGTAAGATTTTTAATGACACATCAAAAATGTGTATTATTAGATATGTGTACTCTTTATCCTTCACTAATATTTTATTTCACTGAATTTTATTTTGTAAGGTTTTAACGAGGCACATAATCTAGCATATAAACATTTAAGGGAGAGTGTTATGAACATATTTAATTTTTAGTGAACGACTATTATGTAGATTTCTTTAAGAGTTAGGAATCCTACTTGGAGACCAAATTCGTTTCTTATTTGGAGACCAAGTCAATTTTTTCTCTATAAATATAAGAGTTTCTTTCATTATAAAATATATTTGAATATTATGTTATTCAAGAGAAATAAGAAATCTTCTCTTCTTCTTTCTATTTCTTCTTCGTTTACTTTATACTTTCATAAAAGCTTTTTTTTTTATATAATTGGCTTATCAATAGTGCTTGAACTTCCTAACTTGAAATATTAAATTACTGTAATACTTCAACTTAAAACTTCATTTCATATACTTTTTATATTTTATATTATATTTATTTAATTATATTAGATTGCATTGAAAGAAGATATTTTTTCACATTGGAGGATTATGACTATTTGGAAAGGTTGTGACTTTCAAGGAGTTGTGCCTTTTTCAAAGAATTATTGCTTTTTCGAAGGGTTGTGATATTTCAAAAGATTGTAACTTTTTCGAAGGGTTGTGACTTTTCTAAAGAGATTACTATAATACCCCAACTTAAAAATTAACTTGATATATTTTAAAATGGATAATTTTTCACACTTTTTCTAATCAGAATGTGACATTTTTCAAAGAGTTATGATTTTTCAGAAAAGTTATGAATTGTGACTTTTTCGAAAGGTTTTGACTTTTTCAAGGAGTTGTGGCATTAAAATTTTTTTTGAATTTTTCAAAAAGTTATAACATTTTTAAAGAATTATGTCTTTTCCAAAGAGTTGTGACATTTTTGAAGGATTGTAACTTTTTCAAAGAATTTTTCAAAAGATTATGTAAGGACCCGAATTTCTAGAGACTTTATTGGTACTTAAATCAAGTTTCTGAAGGTGTGTGAGCATGGGAAATACTTGAGTATGACTTTGGGTGGCTTAAGAAAAGATTCAAAGCTTGGTGGCCATTGGAGAGCACCCCAACCTTTCAAGCCAGTAATTAACTATGGTTGGCACCACATAGACCCAGCACGAGCCATGTTGCTTCACACTACCCGTGAGGCTCTTTGATGGGACCCCTAAATAGTTTATACTACTTTATTACTATTGATTCTTATTCTAACACTTAGCTTCTTATTCTCGATCAAACTCTTTCCAAATCCTCTTTTGAAGCTCTAACCGAGGGATTCCCATGGAACTTTCAAGCTCAAGGTAAATTCAGTTTCAAGCTTTCAATCTAAGATTATTTATTTGGCTTAGGATCATCATGGGTCTCCTATATCAAGCCAAGTTTAAATGCATTTCGTTGGCTAAGTTTTTCATATGAATCAGTAGAAGGGTCAACTTTAAATTATCATATCTCTGAGAATAAAAAGAACTAGGTGGCCAATGATCTACTAAATTGGAGCTCTTTAGATAGATTTTGAACACACCCAGTTTCACCTGATTCCGAGTTCGAATTAAGAAGTTATGCCCATTTTGGTAAACCACATCCGTGTTGTGTTCCCTTTATTTTGGTTAAGGAGATATCCACGGGTGCTCTGCACGATCAATGATTCTTTGCACGGACTATTGAGATTCTTCATAGGACATCTGAAAATATTTTGAAGCTAATTTCATTAATGACTTTCCCATAATTTTGGCTACTTCTAAGGGACGTTTATGGAAACCTAAAAAAATTATGAAGCTCATTTCATTAGTGGCTTCCCCATAATTTTGGCTACTTCTAAGGGACGTTTATGACTTCCTAACCCATCGGAAACCCCTGAAAAGACTAATACTCCTCTATTATTATTCAAACTCATTCCTCACCCTTAGAATATTCAAATTCTCTCATCTAAAGAACTCCTCTCAAGTGAGCCATTGGAGCTTAAAGAAGTATCTTCTTCTTTAATCAATTTCTTCTTGAATCTTCTTAATTAGCTAAGTTATGTGGGATTGATTCATGGTCTCTTTCAAACATGAAGACCCCAAACTCTTTTCACTCATTGCTTTATGAAATTGAGCTTACTTTAAATGTGAATCTTTAAAATTATTATTTATTTTGATTCAATTGAGGTATGGGCTATGTTTAATGGTTGTTTTTAAAGTGATTTAAGCCCTAACATGTTGAATTATATGAATATTATTAAGATTGGGATATGCAGTCCCTTTAAAGATTGACTTAGGCATGGATAATCTAAATTGTGATTTAGATAAGAATTTACTTATGGACTTACTTGAATTTCATATTACATTGTTTATTTAAATTTGAATCTCTATTGTCCATGCTATTCTTATATCAGTCATGGCATAGGCATACATGAGCATTAGTTTTTAATGAAAATTATTTGGTGGATTGATCTCACACATGGTTTTAATGAAAATTATTCGTTAGGTTAAGCTCACATATGATTCTGATAGGAATGTTATCACATAAATATCTATGATATGGCTTTTTGAGTATTTTGGGTGTTTAAACCATCTTGTATACATGTGAATGAGCTATTCCTATGTATGAAAAAATGAATCAAAGTATGATTTGGCTTTTGAGCTCAAGTATACATTGAAATGATTTAAATTAACTTGTGCCTCTTTTGAAAATATGTATACATATATGTATTCTTGTGGGATGATGACTTAGCAGCGAGTGAGATTGGAGGCATCACGGCTATACCCAAGGTCCACTTGCTTTCTCTTGAACTATGTGCCAACATAGGTATTTGATATGGTAAACATTATTGAAATGGGAGGCCTGTAAGGTGCAGTTACAACTTTTATATGATATGATATGAAAATCCTATTCAAAATAGGAGGCCCATAATGAAGGTTACTTTTCTGAAATGGGGGCCCGTAAGGAGAATTATGGTTTATCTTTGGCAAGTTGGCCACCTCTTATTCAGTGCGAGGATAACATCGGAATTCTATGTAATATCTCACATGGTTTCACATGTCGATTGAGGTCCATACCCTCTATATGCGGAAGCATTATGGCATTTCACGCCATATTGATATATTACTCTTTGTTGTTTATATACTTCTTTCTATAAGTGTGCCCTTGTCATCTAACATGAATGCAAGTTTAATAAGTTCATATGTATTTCATGACCACATATTTAGTACATTCAAATGTACCAACGCATATTTTTTTCCTACATGATCTAACCATATAGGGACCAGAGACTATCTTCATCTACCTCTTGATTGTTAGCTCGGATTGTGATGGTTGTTGTGGTGAGTCCTATCATCTATGACAAGCTACCATCCATCTACCTGTTATGTTACTTCCACTTATGTTTTATTTACTTTGTGGGTGAGTCGGGGACATGTCTTGGCCCCTATCCTATTCTATGACATAGAGGCATTGTTTGACAAGATGTATACTTTTGTATAATTATTTGCCATGTTTTGCTACTTGGAGATCATGGTTATGGTTATATATTGGACATGCATATTATGATGTTTGTTTATGTTATGATGTGAAAATGTGGAAGATCCTAAGTCTCATTTTATCCCCATAGCGTGAGTCATACTTACCCGCCTCTTAGCCACTATGGTCTATGTTCTACATGAATCCATGCAAATACCTATCCCTATGACATCCCATAGCATGAGTCTTACTTTCTCATTTCTTAGAAGTATGTGTTTACTACTTCATTATGCACTTCCGAATGTGTATGTTGATTCTTTGAGGCTTGTTTGGGGACTCTTGGTATCCCTAAACCAGTTTATACTCCTTCATTACTATTCGTTCTTATTCTAACACTTGCTTCTCATTCACTCACTCAAACACTTTCCGAATCCTCTTTCCAAGCTCTAATCGAAGGATTCCCATGAAACCTTTAAGCTTAAGCTAAATTCACTTTCATTCCTTCAATCCAAGCTTATCTATTTGGTTTAGGGTCATCATGGGTCTCCTGCATCAAGCCAAGTTCAAATGCATTCCGTTGGCTAAGTTTTTCATATGAATTAGTGGAAGGGTCAACCTTAAATTTTCATATCTCCTTTCACAAAGAGAAATGGGTGGCATATGAACTTCTAAATTGAAGTTCTTTGAATTATCTTTTGAACGTATCCGATTTTACCTAATTATGAGTTTGAATTAAGAAGTTATGCCCGTTTTTCTAAAGCTCATTCATGTTGTATTCCTTTTGTTTTGGCTAAGGAGATCTCCATGATCTGTGGTTCTCTGCACGGACCGTAGAGCTTCTTCATGGGACACCTGAAAACATTTTGAAGCCCATTTCATTAATGATTTTCCCATAATTTTTGCTATTTCTAAGGCACGTTTATGACTTCCTAACCCATCCTATAACCCTAAAAGACCTAACTCCTTTATTCTTATTCAAATTCATTGTTTACCCTTAGAATATTCAATTTTCTCGTCTAAAAAACTCCTCTCAAGTGAGCCATTGGAGGATCAACTTGAGGCTTAAGGAAGGGTCTTTCTCTTCAATCAGTTTCTTCTTGAATCTTCTTAATTAGATAAGGTATGTTGGATTGATTCATGGTCCCTTTCAACCATGAAGACCCCAATCTCTTTTTACTCATTGATTTATGAAATTGAGCTTAGGGTCTTTAATAGTATTGTTTATTTAATTCAATTGAGGTATGAGCTACGTTTAATTGTTGTTTTTAAAGTGATTAAAGTCTTAGTATGTTGAATTACATGAATATTATGAATATTTGAGTATGCATTGTCCCTTTAAAGATTGATTTAAGCATGGGTAATCTAAATTATGATTTAAATGTGAATTTACTTACGGATTTACTTGAATTTCATATTGAATTGTACATTTTAGTTTGAATCTCTATTGCCCATGTTATTCCCATATCATTCATGGTATATGAATACATGAGCATTGGTTTTTGATGAACATTATTTGGTGGGTTAAGCTCATATATGATTTTGATGAAAATTATTCGGCGGGTTAAGCTCATATATGGTTATGAAAAGAATGTGATCACATAAATGACTATGATATGGCTCTTTGAGCATTTTGAGTGTTTACATCATCTTGTATGCATGTGAATGAGCTATTCCTATGCATTAAAATATGAATCAAAGTATGAATTGGATTTTGAGCTCAAGTATGCAATGAAATGATTTGAACTGACTTGTGTCTCTTCTGAAAGCATCACATATATGTATATGTATTCTTGTAGGATAATGACTTCGCACCGAGTGAGATTGGAGGTGTCAGGGCTATCTTCAAGGGTCCTCTTCCTTTCTCTTGGACTATATGCCAGCCTAGATATTTGATATGGTAACCCTCACTAAAATGGAAGGCCAATAAAGTGTGGTTACAACTTTTATATGATATGATATGAAAGTTCTATCTAAAATGGGAGGCCCATATGGAAGGTTACTTCTTCAAAATAGGAGGCCTGTAAGGAGAAGTATGATTTACTTTTGGCAAATAGGCCACCTCTTATTCGGTGTGGGGATAACATCAAAATTCCATGTAATAGCTCACATAGTGTACATGTCGACTGAGGTCTCATCCCCTCTATATATGGAAGCATTATGGCATTTCATTCATCATGGATTTCTTGGAATATTGATATATTACTCTTCTTTGATTGTATATTTCTTTCTATATATATGCCCTTGTCATCTAACAATGAATGCAGGTTTAATAAATTCATATGCATTGTATGCCCGCATACTTAATTATTACATTCAAACATACTAATGCATACTTTTTTCCTACATGATCTAACCATGTAGGGATCAGAGACTATCTTCATACACCACTTGATGGTTAGCTCGGATTGTGATAGTTGTTGTGGTGAGTCCTATCATCTAAGGACAAGTCACTGTTCATCTACCTATTATGTTGCTTTCGCTTATGTTTTATTTACTTTGAGGTTGAGCCTGATACATGTCTTGGCTCCCGTCCTATTCTTTGACCTAGAGGTATTATTGGACAACATGTAGACTCTTGTACGATTATGTGCTATGTTTTGCTACATGGAGATCATGGTTATGACTATACATTGGACATGGACATTATGATGTTTGTTTATTTTATGATATGGAAATTTTGAAGATCCTAAGTTCATTCTATTCCCATAGCGTGAGTCATACTTATCTGCCCCTTAGCTACTATGTTCTATGTGCTAATGTGAATCCATGCAAATCCCTATCCCTATGACATCCCCATTGCGTGAGTCATACTTTCTCGTCCCTTAGAACTATGTATTTACTACTTCATTATATGCTTCGAGCTTGTTTGGTGACCCTCGAATTTCTATTCGCCATGTTACTCCTAGACCCTAGGTCAGAGTCGTGACAGGTTGTGACCTTTTTGAAAATTTGTGACTTTTTTTAAGGATTGTTACTTTTCTGAATGGTTGTGATAGACTAAAGTATTTCTTAATAAGAAACATATGTTGGATTATTTAATTGATTCTTAAAATATTAAATTATTCAAGAAAAAATGAATAAGAATTATGTAAGAGTGTCACGTAGGCGAGCCTAACATTCTTTTTTATACATATATATCATATATGATATGATACGATACGATACAATACGATTGTTAAGAATTCAATTTGCTAGTTCTTTTGAGTTACGAAATCAATTTAGAGTGTGATCTCATATTTCCATCCTTGTTGGTCTACTCCAAACTTTAAAGTTGGATATTGTTTTACATACGTGTCTATGCTCTAAATTGAGGTATAGCTGAGTGTTTATCAAGAAGCTAAGTGCTTGATGAACAGAAATAGTGTTGATAAGAAATTAACTGATGGTATAATGTTCTTCCTAATAGAGTACGAATCGAGTTTTAAGAAGGAAAATATACGTCCCTTTCAACTTGGAGGCTGAGCTCCTTTTGTAAGGGTGATTCCACGTGATTTAACGACAAGAATCACTCCCTCTTAATTCTCATTCCTTCGACGTCGATTGCACCAGCTTCCTTCTGTGTAAAACTGTGTATGTGCATCTCTTTTCACCATATCTCTTGTCATGCGACCTCAATCATCTTTTAAAATTTTTTTTATTAATAGATTTACGTGATATAGTCTGATTTGATATGAAGTTTAAGAAAGAAACAAAGATTTTTGATACTTATCAGTTGAAATCAAAGATAGTATAAATCATTTTATTAAAAATGAAATAAATATTTTAAAATTAAGTTATTATTATTTTTTAAGATTGACTAAAATGAAAAATGAATTTTATAAATTGGTAAAAGAGAGAGTAGTAATAACTTTAACCATTTAGTACTAGGTAAACTTTTCAAATTACTAATATCAATTTTTATGAATATACAAGTATTTTTTGAATGACATGATAATTTCTCAACAGTTAAACTGAATAAAGGAAGTAGCAACATGATCTCCGGCTCCAATCAGATCCTCTGGAATTTCATGTTGTGCAAAGTGAAATTAAAGATAGGATGAATGATTTGGACTGGCCTCTGCTTCCAGTTACATGCCTTGTTGTCTAATGTTTTAAGAAAAGATGGAAAAGGGACAGGATCTTTGTATGCACACAAACACAGGTCAAGAGGTCCCATTTTGCCTTTAGTTTTAAGAAAATAAACAAACAAAAAGATAAAAGTTGCTGCACTAGTCTAAAAGTGGTGGTATTATTAGCTAGTGGAAAACCTTGCGCCGAAGTAATCGCCAAACAGCTTCAATATGGAAGAATTCTATGGAATTTTTTTTGGGAAACAAAAAAGAAACAAAACTTTTTTATTACACTTTTTTTGTTTGGCCAGGAAAAGAAACAAAAATCGTATCAATAACCCAAAGATTATATTGAATTTTTACGACAAAATGAGCGTAACAAAACAATATTTCCAATTTAAGTTTTATGTTTTATTTTAGTGAATATGTTATACTCATTGAATTTGAGATTTAAGTTTAATGGGTTTCAAATTATGAATTCTTAGAAAACAGATATTTAAAATCGAAAATTCTATTTATACTACTATTTAAGGTATGTGTCTGTATGAGATGTTGAAAACAATGAGTTCAATTGAACGCACCTCGAAGAATTGACCTCATATGTTTAAATGATCAAATGAAAGGAGGTTGAAATTGAGGAGACTTGGTCGAAGATTTTCATTTGAAGTCTAAAAGAGTGACATACAAATTGGAAACTAAACTTAAATTACATTAATTAATAACTTAATACCTAGATACCAGATTAAAACAGAATCCTAGATAAGACATTTTTCAATCCTGTCATTGATCAACCCCATATGTGATATCTTGTTGATTGGAACTGCAGCTGTGAGTTAGCACTAATAGAAATGTCGTCAGCTCCATGTTCATCCCAAGATTGTGAAGCAATCTCATACGGGTACGCGACAAATGATGATCCAAAATCCATCATATCTTCATGATCACTTGGTAAGCTGGAATTCCAGCAGTTCACTATATCTGTTCTGGTTGTGAATTTCTGGAAAGAGGGGCTTGTTGTAGCATAATACTTCTCTTTAGACAATGAATTGATGTTGTATACTATGTTATTTTGGGACGCGGCGTCCGCCGGGAAATGGACAGTGGTAATGTCATGAATACTAGGCCTCCTCTTATCTTTGCCTCCCGAAAGCTGTCTTTGGTAGTACTTCTGAGCATGACTAGCCACTTGAGTTGGTGTTCTTGAAATTACCATTTTCTTAGATATGTTCCTCCAATCCCCTTTTCCATACTTCTCAAGTCCCATAAGGAATCTCCTACACCAAATTAAAAATAAAATAAAAAATCTTTAACAGCTGCATATTCAGAAATTTTTCACTTACTGAATTTAAAAAATAATGCAGTCCTCGAGAATAGGACATTGACGCGCCTTTGAAAGGCTCAAGACGATTGAGCTAACTTTTAGCATGTTGTTCAAGAGATTCAATATATTTGTATGTATTTTACATAGAAAATCTAATCTATCATGTAATATTTTGATGGAAGGATGAAGTGAACACCTCTCATCCCTCTAGACTGTCCCGTATCTATTAACATCACAAGAAACAAATTTTTAAGAAGAAAAACAAACAGAGTGAAGATGAAACGAGTACGAATAGATCTATGATGCACCTGTGTTCTTCCTCTGTCCATGGTACACCTTTCTTTCTTTCTTGATCAGATGATTTGCTTCCTTTTTTTCTAAATGTTTGTAATCCACAATGATCGACCAATTGTAACGTAATGGAAGAGGTGAAATAACCAGGATTGGGGACCAATCCAGCTTCGATGTCACAAACATCTGCAACAAGTTCCTTATATTGGTTCATTACATCAATAACTGACTTCCCAGGGATGAGTTCTGCCACCTTGAACCACCTATTAGGAGTATTCTCATCATATATTGCAATCGCACTTTCAAACTTCTTGTTCTCTTCTTTAGTCCATTCTCTTCTTGAATTTGATAAAAAAGAAGTAGGAAATAAAGTATCCATTTTCACAACTTTACAATAAGTGGTGTGCGAGTTTTGGTATATATGTCTAGATGATAAGATTTTTATGATTCCCAGAAGGTAGTTACAATTAATTCAGAATCATATACTGGGAATAAGAATACCTCCTCTTTGTTTTTTAAACAGAATCTTGGATTGGAGAAAGAGCCTACTTTTCAGAATCAATAAATTAGAATCTTGGAAAAAATTAGCAAGTGAGAAGTGTAGAAAGAGTAATATGAAAGAAGACATATGAGTTTGAGAAAGCTGATCGATGGAATCGTGCTTTGTATTATATGAAATGAAATGACGAGTGGAACAAAACTTTGAAAATAAAAAGGAGACATCGATGGGGCGGGTCCACCAGTCGTGAGATTAGATTATAGATATGTGTAAATACTCCATGCTACACGTTTCTATTTCCCCATAAATATCAACAACGTTAAGTGTATGTGGTTTAAAAAGATACTCCCTCCATTTTTGATTTCGATTTGACAAAAAATTTTTGAAAGTAATTAGAATTTTAACTTGTATAGTCTTAAATTAAAGATATCTAAAACGTACTAAAATGTTAATTAATCTTGTGATCTTAAAAATGTCATACGGAAAATTGAAACTAAAAAAAAAAAAAAAGAGACATTATCCTAACTTAGCATCTATGCCCTCCGATTTTGGATGCAAGTAGACACTTGAATTGGTTCCAAATTAAACAAATAAATACACATATTATATATGGCAATTTGCATTCTGCATGTGGTCTTACATGTATTACGCAATGTAGGATGTATTTGTTTACTTATTCAACTTTATAGTACTCACTTGTGTATACCAAAAGTTAAAATGCATAAATGTCAATTGCGGTGAAGTTAAATAATACATTTATGTATTATTTTAAAAAGAAAATATAGTTAAAAAATGTTAACAAACAATTGAGTTTATGTTAGCGGAAAGGGGATCTATGGATTAACCTATCTCTTTTTACTTTGTTTGTCTAGGTTCACAATCTTACTACTTCACTTTCATATATAGATGTGTTATCTCTCAATAATCGAGAGTCGTTGCGTTTATATTCACATCATACATTTGACCTACTCTTTCATTTTGCAGGTTGATGTACGATGAATTGTTGCGTTTTTTCTTTCTCATGTCTGTTCCTACTCTTAAGAAGATCTCATGCTGTCATCCAATTTAGATATTCAGAGCGTGACATGCCACCATCATCATCCAACCAAAATAAAATTCGTCCACTTGAAAAGAAATAATCATTTGAATCTACAATAACATTTTGATTGAATCGACAAAATCATTTGTACTGCCTATACCTTTCTAGGTCCCTTAGTGCTAGATGTAGCCATGGGAGGCTAGTGTCTTTTAGTTTGACCAATTGAATTACTCTCAAGCTAAAAAATAATAATTGCCGTTGGACTCCTTTGTTTTTTGTTGATTAAACACCTTTTATTCAAAAAATCAAGTCATGACCTGCAAATTACCTTCAGTTTTACTCTACTTTGCATAAAAATAAACATGGATTATCCGTTAGCTTTACTCAACTACCCCTACTATCCCTTCCTTTTATCTATACAAGTCCCTTCTAGCATATATATACTCTATCCATTTTCTATCTCTGCAAGAAGTTTTTGTTAGAATACGAATTGGAATATATAGTCCTACTTAGAATTTGAATGGAAATAGTATGTAGCATTATATCGGTATTTTTGTGCCCACTCTGTTGATTTGAGCTTCTGTACGGTGACCTCGGGCCATTTGTGACTTGTTGGAACTGTCACGTCAGTTATTGATTGAATTGGTTGGGAGTTATGTGGGTCTTCGAGATAATGAGAAGTTATTACTGTAAAAATGAGTTCTTTGATAAAGTCCCAGCAAACGGCCTCAAAATTAGATTTTGACAATTCCATCAGTTCCGGAACGACCGACCTAGGCTAGGAGGGCAGTTAGTTCGAGGTTTGGGGGTCCTGGTATAGATTTGAGTCGAAAGTTACAAAATGAGCTCAACTAGAAGCTAAAAAGTGTTTTTCTTTAAATACCCAGCAAAACGTGCTCGGAATGGATATTTGATGGCATGGTCAACTCGAAACGTCGAATATAGCCTACAACAACCCTTCGTCGGTTGGTGGAGGCTTTCGATTGCATTTTGATCCCCTCAGTTCTTTTAGCTAAGATTAGCCAGAAAGAAGCGAGACCCTCTTTTTTTCCGTAGGATGCTCCGTTAAGAATTTTGACTACACCTTGAATTCAAAATGTTAAAATCCATGTAGTTGCATTAATTGTTTGTGTAAAATGGGCATCAGATGGACGAAGAATTCCCCAGGAAATTTTTGCAGTTGGTGGTGCAACATCAGAAAATTAACCCTGGCATTCGCAAAAGGCAAAGAGGAGAGATCTCCATATTCGGGGGATCATGTTCACATTCACGGAGAAGGGGCAACCATAAAGCTCTATGTTCATGGAGAATTGTCCATGTTCGTAGTGTACAACAAGGCAGTGGTCTATACATACATCAGCTTCGCAAACAACAATATAATCACCGAAAACATCAAGCAAGCATAACTTTTACTTTGGAACTTCGATTTTAGCGATTCAAAAGGCTGCATGACTCAGATATTTGCAACAAACACTGTGGAGGTTTTAATTCTGATTTTGGCATGTATTTTGAGATAAATCTACTGTTTAAACTAGTTACATTCCCAAAAATATGTGAAAACTTTTCATTTCAATATCTCGATCGATTCTTGGCAGAATTAAGTATAATTTGAGTCTGAATTGTTCTATATTTCGAGAGGAACCTAAGGTGTGGTTGGATTCTGATACATTTTGCTGCTTTTGGTAAAATTTGACTGAGGAAGTCTTGAAAAAAATATTTTTCGGTTAAGAATTTAACCTCAATTTTGAGTCGTTTCTCGATCTTATGGTGTCTATATTGGGGATAAATTTCTATCTAGTTGTAGACTCGGGGTGACGTAGGATCATTTTTCAAGTATTGATTTGAGATTTTGGGCGTGGACTCTATTATACTAACGAGTTTTATCTCAGTCTTTATCGAGAGCATCCGAGAGTATGAATTCTAAAACAAACGACAGGTGCGGACGTTATCAAATAGGAGGCAGCATAATGTGAAACTCTTTTTTAGCAGCAAATTGGGACATACTCTGAAGAGAAATGTCAAACTCTTCAAACATGAGCTGAGAAGCGACTTCCACCACAATCCAATCACATCCCTGTCGGAAGACATGTGGGTGTTTCTTTGAATTCATCGGTTTTAGCTTCACATTCAGATGATTTCAACTTTTGCTAGAAGCAATCTTTCCATTTCGAGTGACAATACATCAAGAGCTTTGAAATTTATGTCTATGTAAGTTCTTACTTATGGGTGTGAAGTGCACCACATTCATGACTAAGAGGTTGCAGGCCTTTTTCTTTCATACTCAATTTATTTGTCACTCTTCCCAGGCCAAAGAATATCTTAGCATAAGAGATTTCCTTTTCAACTAATAGATTCGAACTACAAACAACTTAATTCCTAAGTTCAAGGATATGTAGGCAGGCTCAATGTTGAAAACTCAGCTATATTCCAACAATTGCTCTTAATGTCATTCCCATGCATTCCAATTTCTCCATAATTCAATATTGGGATAACTTTTGATTTTTTTTTTAAAATCGTGTGTAAAATTAAGCGTCTTGAACTACAAGTGTCCTACATTCTTATGTAACCTGAGATATGTAGAAAATTTGATACTGGGGTCCGGCCATAATTTTTTAAGGTCCGTATCTTTCTTTGAAAGAGATGAAAGTGTGGTCGATCAAAATTGAATTTGTCAAATTTCTTTGTCCAGTGTCTCTTATATCGACCCTACCCAAAAAAAAGGGCAGCTGTTGACATCCAATTTTTACCCTCCACAATATGAATTAATTATTGAGTTTCCTGAATTTTTCAATGATTTAAAGTAATTCTTCGAAAAATATGAAAAAAATTTGAGTAATTTTTAGTAGTAAGTCTTATAATTTTTAATTATATTATATACTTTGTACATGTTTCAGAATTATTATGCATCTTTCTTAAATAATCTTTCAAAAATCATTTGAAAAGATTTTTACTCATTTTAGCTTAATTATGAATTAAGTTTCAAAATCAGCTAGCTATTAGTTGAGTCAATTATTTTATTTCATTAATTTTAAGAAGTTCTTTAATTGATTAATATTAAATTTGTCTTATAGTCAAATTGATTCGTTAAGTCAATTTGGCTACCTCTTGAAACTCCTAAATGGCCTAATTTTAAATTCAAAACCCCTACAATTTGAACAAATTTTCAGCTTCCATTTAATCCAACTTCACACAAAACCCAACCTATATATCCCCAAACCCAGCCCAAGTTACTATTTTCAGCACTCAATACAATACAACAATAAACCCATCTATACAAACATATATTCTCCAACTTAAACTCCATGGGCCCCTCTTTTCTCCTCTTTTTCATGTCACACGTTCTCCGACCCACGCGCCTTCTTCCTCGAAATTGCAACAACTCAGTGACACCCAGTAAAATCTTCAGAAAAGAAACACAAAGCTTTTGCATGTAGCCCCTTTTGACCAAGCAACGATACCCTCCTTAACATTCAAATTTTGAATTCGAAAACCTCCCAATTCTAGCCCAATTTCTCCCCCAAAATGACCCAATTTTTTCCCCAGCAACGGCGCCCAAAAAAATTGTTATTCCCCAAGCACATGCAAATGTACATAGCCTTAACAAGTAATATAGTGGTCCTTATTAGGAGCCGAATGCCAAACCCAAAGGATTTAACTAGAGTTCTCTTACCAATCCAAAGTTGTTACGTTATGTGTGTTCTCGTAGATAATGATGAAAAGGTTGAGTTGAAAATTGAAATAACTAATTATAACTACTATAGTCAACTTGTTTGTAGAATTATCAGATTAAGTACGATTCCGAGATTGTAACCTTTTTGACACGCATTCTAGACTCAATTCATGCACTTATGTCTGAGTTTCCTGATTATTGATTCACAGGGTTGAAACTACCTAAGTAGTGTTTCACGCCTCCACTGGTCAACCCTTATTGACAACCTAATGACATCGTTAATTGGGGATATACATGATCAGTACGAATGCTTTAATATTATCTTCCTGTATTTGAATCAAGCTAGGTGTATGGGTAGTTATCATAGGTCTTCTATACAAGATCACCCTAGTTTTCTAGTTGAACAAGCTCCCTATATTACGTATGGTGTTCTATTCTTTTCAACATCTCTCGAATCCAAAATGAATAACTAATTTACCCCACAGTTGATCAGGCTCTGAAGTATAGATAAAAAAAATATAGGAATAATCTAGTGAAAACCCAATCATAATATGCAAAACTCAAGAACTAGAACTTGGTCAATGGCTACAATCCAAGAATATGGGAAGATTAGCCACTCATAGTTGTCTTACACATCAATAAAAAGCTAATCAACATTCAACAATGGAAAATCAAAGGTAAAAAACGAACCAATTTCTCTTTTTCTTGTACAAGTCTGCAATGCGGACTTTAGCCATTTTCCTGCTTTGCGCCTTTTTCTCCAAGATTTTAGCTTGCACAGCTTTTTCCCAAGGTCCGGAACACGCACTTTTGCACTTTTACTGAGCTAACTGATTTCTTGATTTAATTCTATAGTTGTGTTCACCCTTGGAAGATCATGTGCTCTCACCAGAAGAACTACCCATGTGCACACCACAACAACCTAGCTAAGAGATTTGAAATGGGTAAAAAATCAACTTTCGCTCTCCCAAAAGATGTCTCATGTTGCTTCTAGTTCCTATCGGCTTGCGCCTAATATGCAAACTCAACATAGTTGGAATCTAACTCAAAAGATCAAGTTGGTCTTTTATTTGGTTGTAATGTAGGCTAAAGGCAGGTGGGGTATATTTATGGATATGTCTGTCATAGCTTAATTCCCAACCGCTATTACTTACACTACTCTTTTTCTTCTTCATTCACCTTTCTTCCTTCTTGACTTGACACCCCTTGTTGTACATACAAGAAAAATGTAACAAAATTTTTTTTGTTCAGTGGGATGGACCCTCTGCACGATGGGTGTCCTTCGCAGACCCTCACTATTTAAGGGTCAGTAATTTTTTAATTTTTATTTTCTCTTTTCTATTATCATTTTGTCCTTTGGGTGTCCTAATAGCTTCTCTCCCTTTTGTCTTATAGTGCTACAACGCTTAGGATTTAGGATGAAAACACGAATTAAGAACAAGAAAGGGGGTTTGGCTTAGAATGTGGTTATCCAAAGAAAAAGCTAAGGCTCAATAGGGCTAACTAGGGATGATTCGGCTAGGTGGGTCAAAAGGTGGTTTAAAAATTAAGCTACCAAAGAAATGCCTAGATGCTTTCCTTTAAGTTCTATTCTTATCTAGATTGGTCCATATACCAGGCAAGTTCTAGCAACTATTGCAACACAAACAACAACTTCGCTCACTCTTTCATGGCACACTTTTATCACAAGGCTAACACTAGAATTACGATCACATCATTCTCAAGAGCGTAATTAGGCATGTATTATTCATGAAGTTCAAGGTTTAATCATTAGCCACATCAGGGTTCAATTAATTCAATTGTCCCTGATTCAAGACACACTATGCAACATGCCCTTTATATTTTTACCGATACTCTACATGAGACTCACATTGATGAATACCCTTAGGACAATCGTCATCCATCCACCATAGGGCCCCATCACTCAACTATAACCACTTCCTAAATATTCACATACCATACCACACAAAGAACATAACTAGAGCAAAATAACATGCACATTCCCAATGCTACGAACATTGAAACATACTAAGAGCATCAACATTTAGTTACAGACCAAAGAAAAAATAAAAATGATGTCCAAACTTAAACAAACATAGTAACAAACAGAAAATAAAGCATAGTATTTATACATGGCCAAATCAAAAGTAAAGAAAGAATAAACATAGAGATACTCCCACCCCACACTTAGAAAAAGCATGACCCTCAGTTCTTAGCATATGAAACCTGTGGGATGGAAGCATGGGGCTCAATAATCATCCATCAGAGCTAGCAGAATAGGTTTATCCCCCACATTGACTGGTGGGTTATCTGTCTCTATCTCTTCATCGTCCAAATCTGAGGCCTCCCTCGCATCCTCTAGGTCAATGGGCACGTTATCCTCTCTCATTTCAAAGAAATAAAGGCCAATTTCCAACACCACATTAGCATGGGCATTAAGTGGGTACTGGGCCTTGAGGTCATTAATCTCCTATTGAGTGGAAGGTTGACCACCTATCCTGTGGCACAACATCTTTAGCCCATAAATCTAACCCATGATAAGCTTAGCTTTGTATGCCTCTCAGCAGTGGCGAGCACCGGTCTTGTAAACACATTGGTCCCTTTTATGTTGGTCACATTATAATGGGGGGGGCTCATTATTGGACAATTTAATGGCCTCCTCATCACAATTCCTGTTATCACCATAGTAGTGTTTGACACGCTATACATTAACTAAGATAGTTTAATTTATGTCTTCCTCACGCAGTTCTACCACACCATGTGGAATCATACTCACCATAGTGTATGGCCCACTCCATTTGGACCTTAGTTTAACTGGAAAAAGTTCAAGATGAGAGTTAAAGAGAAATACCCTTTGTCGAGGCTCAAAGATACGCCAGATTATATGCCTATCATGCCATTTCTTCATCTTCTCCTTATAGATCTGAGCAGTCTCATATGCCTAGAGCCGGAATTCATCCAACTCCTTTAGTTGTTCTAATCTCTTCTGCCCCACGAGCTTAGGATCAAGATTGAGCTTTTTCATAGCCCAATACGTTTGGTGTTCAAGATCGATAAGGAGGTGACATGCCTTATCATACACCAATTTGTATGGAGATGTGTCGATTGAGGTTTTGTATGTTATCCTGTAGGCCCACAAATCCTCACCAAGCCTCATGGACCAGTCTTTCCTTATGGCGTTGATAGTCTTTTGCAGTATTTTCTTAACTTCCCAATTCGACAGCTCCACCTAGCCATTAGTCTGTGGATGGTACATTGTGGCCACCTTATACCTTATCTCATACTTAGTTAACAAATTATTCACTGTTTGGTTGATGAAATATACACCTCCAACATTAATGATGGCTCTCGGAGTCTCTAACCTTGTAAAGATCTGTTTTTCAGAAACTTGCTCACCACCTTGGAGTCATTGGTGGGCAGAGTTGTTGCTTCAACCCACTTAGACACGTAATCAATTGCAACCAAGATACAGTGATTACCAAAAGAGGGTGGGAATGGACCCATGAATTCTATCCCCCATACATGAAAAATCTCCACCT
The DNA here is from genome assembly GCA_011800125.2 of Solanum clarkiae. Lineage (NCBI taxonomy): Eukaryota > Viridiplantae > Streptophyta > Magnoliopsida > Solanales > Solanaceae > Solanum > Solanum clarkiae. The sequence goes on from JAABOM020000075.1 coordinate 20,478,165, forward strand.
CCAAGGTGTTGTTTAGGCAAATCTCATGCCTCTTGGAGATGGTACCAGTCTTCTAACATGCATAACATTCTCTCACAAATTGTACCACATCCTTCAATAGAGTTGGCCAAAAGAAACTCGACTGTAACACCTTTCGGGTTGTCAACTCTCCTCTATGATGGCCCCATATCTGGACATACCTTTTAACCATTCTGTCAGCACCTTTCTTGAAGAGATATGGCTCGTCCCAGATATAAGCCTTCACATCATGAGCTAGTCGCTTCCTCTACTGGTAGTTAGCATCTTGGGGGAACCCCACTTACCATGTAGTTAACAATACCAGCATACCACAACAGATCTTCTACTTATAACGCCAAGAGTTGTTTATCTAAGGAATTCCTCCTTAATTTGCTTTTGCTCACATACGTTAGCATCATTGTCCAATCACGATAAGTGATCAACAATCTGATTCTCACACCCTTTTTGATCCTTGGTCTTAATGTTAAACTCTTTTAGCAAAAGGATCAATCTAATCAACTAGGGTTTGGCATCTTTCTTGTTGAATAAGTACATCACAACTGCTAATCAGTGAACACTATGACTTAGGTGCCCACCAAATAGGATTGAAACTTATCAAAAGCATGCACCAGTGCCAGCATCTCCTTCTCAGTACCTGTGTAATTGCATTGTGCTAATTCTAGGGTATTAAAGGCATAGTACATGAAGTAAAACACCTGTTACTTGTGTTGTCCCAACACCGCTCCCACAACAATGTTGCTGGCATCAAACATTAGTTCAAAAAAGGGCTCCCAATTTGGTGTTGTCAAGATGGGTGTTTCTGCTAGCTGCTTCTTTAGTGTCTCAAAGGCCTGCAAACATGTAGCATCAAAGTTAAATGGTACCTCTTTCTCCAGTAGGGTGCATAGTTTTGAATTTTTGCAAAGTCCTTGATGAATCTAAGGTAGAACCCTGTATGCCCAAGAAAACTACGGACTCCTTTGACTAAGACAGGTGAAGGCAGCTTTTCTATCACCTCGATCTTTGCTCTATCCACCTCTGAACCATGCTTTAACATCTTATTCCCCAAGACTATCCTTTTCTTTACTAGTAAATGGTATTTTTCTAGTTTAAGACGAGGTTAGTCTCTTCACATCAAGCTAGAAGCTGGTCCAGATTAAATAGAACATGCCTTGAATGACTGCCCAAAGACTTAGGAATCGTACACGAAGAGCTTTATAAAATGCTCCACCATGTCGTGGAATATGGACATCGTGCACCTTTGAAATGTGGCTGGTACATTGCACAGGAAAAAGGGCATACGCGTTAGTGCATGTATCTCATAAAGGTAGGTGAATGTGGTTTTCTCTTAATCCTCAGGTGTTATTATGATCTGATTATAGACTGAGTACCCATCCAGGAAAAAGTAGTATCCTGCGCTACCAGCCCGTCTAGCATCTGATCAATGAAAGGGACTGGATAATGGCCTTTCCTTGTGGCATCAATCAACTTCTTGTAGTCTATGCATATGCGCCACCCTATCACTATTCTGGTTGGGATGAGCTCATTCTTATCATTTGTGACAACTTTCATCCCTCTTTTTGGGGATATATTGTACCGGATTCACCTACTTACTGTCTAAGAATGGAAAGATAATACCTACATCCAGCTATTTTATCATTTCTTTCATGATTGGATTCAACCTCCATTATGGTTAGGCCACTAACTTTTGGACCTCGTCCATGAAGATCATATGCATACACAAGGTTGGGCTAATGTCATGGATGTCTGACATTTACCAAACCATTTCTCATTTCCTTTTTTTCAGCATAACCACTACTGCTTCCACCTAGGGTACAATCAATGAAGCAGATAATATTACAGGTAAAATGTTATTTTCACCAAGAAAAACATACCTGAGATGTGATGGTAATGGATTCAACTCTAACTGAGGAGCTTCTTCGACTGAAGGTTTGAGTGGAGGTCCCAATACCTTGTTTAGTGGCTCAGCTACTTTCATTAACATGTTGACACTATGGTTATTTGGCACACTATAAATTTCTCTTTCTTTTAAGTCATCCACTAGCCCTTAATACAACAACACCCTCGCTAGAGGAAAATAGATCTCAACTTGGCTTACTGCAACCTCTGTATCTAACATCATGATGGTTTTTTAGTCCTTATATACAGCGAGCAACTTCGGACTTTGTATACATCAAATATTTCCACCTTATTATGGGCTCGCATGGTAAGTCACCCTGCTGTAACATCTATCAGTGCCCCTCTGTTAATAGGAATGGGCATACCAAAATGAATGGGACCTCTGCATCAGGTTCAAAGTCCAAGATGACAAAGTATATGGGAAAGATAAGGGATCCCACTTGGACTAAAACATCCCCTGTAATACCATCCGGCCTTTTCATGGAACGATTAGCCAATTGTAACAAGATGGTGGAGTACTTAGAATTACCAAGACCTAACTTCAAAAACATAAAACTGGGCATGAGATTGATACTCTCACCCAGATCACATAGCCCCCTGCGTTCAAGCAGTTCCCAATTGCCACTTGTATCATAAAACTCCTTGGATCCTTCAATTTGGTTGGCATCTTAACTTTGTTTAAAATCCTAGAGTTGCACTCTTCAATGAGCGGCACCATCTTAAACTCAGCCAAATTGTTATTTTTGGCCATAATGTCCTTTATGTACTTGGCATAATTTGGAATCCTATGCAAAACATCAATAAGAGGTAAGTTAATATGTACCTATTTCAGGAGCCGATGAACTTCTGGAAGCACTCATCCTCCTTTTTTTTCAACTTTCGAGGAAAGAGAGGAGGAGGCTTGGGTGTTAGGGTCGCTTCATCATTAGGTAGGATAGGATTTCCAGCCTCCACACCCTTATTAGTGTTTGTATTAGTCCTGTCCCTCTTCTAGGGGACCAACTCTTCTAATGGTCTACCATTGTTGGTGCTAATTATATTCACTTTCTTGGGGTTGAGGTCAATGTTCCCTAGCAATCCCCTTGAGATCTAACATTAATGGTGCTTGCCAACTGCCCTAACTACTTTTCTAGGTTCTGGAGGCTCTGCTTATTCTGATGAATTTCATTATGCTTCCTTTGCTGGTTCGCTAGAATTTGTCTCAACACTTCACTATCACTCATGTTTCCTAAATTAGCTTGTTTTGTGTGCTGCTATATCTGCTGATTATAGAATTAATTACCACCTTGTGGCCTATACCGAGGAGGCCCCTGACTATGCTGATTTCCACACTAAGAGAAGTTTGGGTGGTTTCTCCAGTTTGGGTTATAAGTGTTCCTAGACCCTTGTTGCACACCTCTACTGGCATTGCCCACAAAGTTCACAACCTCTGGATTTGCTCCAGAAAATTCTGTAGTGTGATCTCCTTCTCCATACACATTGCACCAATTACTCGGCTGTTGTTGGACCATATTCACTGGAGCTGGTTGTTGGCCCAATGACAAGTTGTTAAAGTGAGTTTCCATCATATTCTACCTTGCTGACACTTGGGCTTGCAAGGCAGTCAATGCATCCACCTCCAATATGCTTGCCTGCTTCTGAACTACCGGTTTGCTAGATTCTCTATTCCACTCAGGATTTCCTTACGCAATGCAATTCAAAATATCATACAACTCATCGTATGTCTTCTCCTGCCTGTCCACCTATAGTAGAATAGAGAAGAATCTTAGTATTAGGTTCCAAACCCTCAATGAAGGTATGGACCAATACCTCATAAGCCTGACAATAATGTGGACAATTAATGAGGAGAGTTTTAAACTTGTCCTAAACTTGGTGTAAGCTTTCCCTAGGACTTTGCTTAAAGCTCAAAATCTCACTCCTAACCTTGATTGTTTTGCTAGATGAGAAAAATCTTGTCAGGAACTTTCTAGCTAACTCTTTTTATGAAGTGATTGCATTGGGTGGCTCAATTTGTATCCACCTTCGTGCTTCCCCTAGTAGTGAAAAGAGGAATGAAGTCATCCTCATATAATCTTTGTTCACCCATTTTGGGAATGAAAGTATAAGTGATCTCCAAGAAAATTTGAAGATGAACTTGAGGGTCCTCATGTGGCAACCTAGTAAATTGCCCGGTGGAGTATAGCAATTGAACCATGTCCTGTTTGAGCTCCCAATGACCATTAATCTTTGGTTGAAAATAGCTTGTGACATTGGTGATGTGTGGGATTGCCACATCCCTGACTGGTCTAGGCACTACTGTTGGTGTAGGATTCTGTTTAGCCATCTCTTTTCTAATAGGTTCGGCCTCTTCTTTATTGTCCTCTCGGTCTTCCTGTTCAATGAGTTCAATGGGCGAAATGGGGAACAACATACCTGCCCTCCTTTTCAATTGGTGAAAGCAAGAGTCTGGTTCCTCCAGTGTAACAAACTGAATACCTGCAAAAGCAACACAAATAAGATCATGCGCAATGAGCACAACAAAACAAAATAACTCAGAAAATTAACTAACTTCTAAATTTAAATCCCCGATAATGGCATAAAAACTTGTTTCTTCCCAACATATGCAAGTGTACGTGATCTTAACAAGTAATATAGTAGTCCTTTTTAGGAGCTGAATGTCGAACCCAAGGGATTTAACCAGAGTTCACTTAGCAATCCAAAGTTGTTACGTTAAGTGTGTTTTCATAGAAAATGATGAAAGGTTCAGATGAAAATTGAAATAACTAATTATAACTACTATGGTCAACTTGTTTGTAGTGAATTATCAATTAAGTACGATTCTGAGTTGTAACCTTTTTGACACACATCCTAGACTTAATGTTTGCACTTATGTTTGGGTTTCCTGATTATTGATTCACAGGGTTAAAACTACCTAAGCAGAGTTGCGCGCCTCTACCGGTTAACCCTTGTTGACAGCCTAACTACATCATTGAGTAGGGACAAACATGATTAATAAGAATGCTTTAATGTTAACTTCTTGTATTTGAATCAAGTTAGGTGTATGGGTAGTTGTCACAGGTCTCCCATACATGAATCACCTTGGTTTCCTGGTTGAACAAGTGAAATGCCCCCAAATGTGCTTCAAAAATGCTCATAATCGTAATTTCCACATATCTCAAAATTCACGCGTAATATCGAAAATCTGACTTCATATTCTTGATCAGGGGGGAAATTGAGTGGGAAATGGGTATAACCCAAATTTTAGAAGACCCGTAGTGAAAAATATTTTTTGCAAAATTTTCTTATCCAGTGTGCATCCGTGACCAAGTGGTGACGTGGACTGGGCTCAGATTAGTGTTAAAGTGTCCTTTGCGTTGGGTCCATGTCCCGGACCAGACGCGGACCAGTGTTGATTTTTCCTTAATTTTCTATTTTGGCCCAAGCCCCATGCCCACTTATGCGTAAAAACACCTATACTTAGCCATTTTTCAACTCTATATCACTAAAGACCCTCTTAAAACCCTCTTGGAGACTTAGCCAAATATTTCATTCAAATTTCAAGGATTTCAAGGCTAACTTTGGATCTCAAGGATTCTCTCCAAGCTCCAAGTTTTCTTCAAGTCTACATCAAGAAAACCCAAAATTAAGGTATGTGGGTTTCATCCATTGGGTTCTTTTACCCATAGAGCCCAATCTTTTTATCTTATAAAGAATTACATGTTTTCAAGTTGTATTATCTATGGGTATCTTTTATTATGGATTATAAGCATGAAATATGTTGGGCTTTTATGAAATATTGATTAAATATGTATGTCTATCTATCTCAAGCTTATACTATGAGTTGGTTTTCTCTATTGAGACTATGTATGTTTTGAGTTATGAAACTATATTCTATTATGAGATCTGATGATGGATTTTAAGTTATTTTACATGAGGGTTTTCCTATGTGTTGTGGGTTGATTTACATTGAGTTTATCAGCAACAACAAGTAAAGTCTGAAATTTTCTCATATTATTTCACTCTTGAATTGCATGATTTTGAACTAGCATTGAACACCCACTAAATTTTTGATAAAATGGCTTCGCAAGGATTCTTAGAGTTATTGATGATCTATTGCATGATTTATGTGACTTTATGATGATTTTGGGCTTTCAAAATGTATTGAATTCATGAATATGTCTATGATGTTTTAAATGTCAAATTAAGTCCTTTTTCAAAGATTTTATCTCTTGTAGGCCTTTGATGTTAATGCACGGTTAATTTATGATTATGATCTACTCTCATGTTATCATGTTTGGCTTTCCTTGGTAAGTAGACCACACCTTGTCGAGGGGGTGCCATGCCTCGGTCACCTTGTCGAGGGGGTGTCATGCCTCGATCACTTTGTCGAGGGGGTATCATGCCTCGATGACCTTGTCGAGGGGGTGACATACCTCGGTCACCTTGTCGGGAAAGTGTCATGCCTCGTTCACCTTATCACCTTATTGAGGGGGTGTCATACCTCAGTCACCTTATCAAGAGGGGTCCATGCCTCGGTCACCTTATCAAGGGGGTGCCATGCCTTGGTCACCTAGTTAGGGGGTTCCATGCCTCGGATTCCAAGTGGTAGCCCATTCGGTCTATGTCGGTTAAGGTCTCTTCCAATGACTTCAAGCATTGATCATACATACCATATTGAGATTATCCTTATTTATTGCCTACGATTATGCTTTTTGACTATATTGGCTTATGTCTTGTTGCATTTCATCCCACACACTTAGTACATTCAAATATACTAATGCATACTTTATGCCTACATGATATCACCATGTAGGGATTGGAGCTCCTCTTGATCATCCACCAGTGGCTAGTGAGATTACTTGAAGTTAAGCTTAGTGATTCCTCAAGTTCGGGGACAGTATCTACTTCTCTTGCTATTCTAAGACTTCTTTATGTTGAACATTTGACATTATGAAGGTGAGCTCGAAAAGTGTCTTGGCCCCCACTCTATTCTATGTTTAGAGGTGTTGTTGGAATATTATAATGTATTTATGCTATAAGCTTGACTCCTTATGCTTTTATGATTATCAAAGACTTTCCCTTAGTCCCGTTTCCTTTTTTATATTATCCCTTGTTGTTGTTCACTTTGCTTCCGCGATCGAGGATGTGTGATTAATATGCTAAGAGGTTTGTTTGCATCCGTTTGGGTTCCCGTTCACCGTGTTACATCTAGGTCCTAGGCTTGGGTCGTGACAACAAGCTTCCTATATTACTGTGTTCTATTCACTCCAACATCTCTCGAATCCATAATGAACAACTAATTTGCTCCACAGTTGATCAGACTATGAATTATAGATGAAAGCAATATAGGAATAATCTAGTAGAAATCCATTCATAATATGCAAAAATCAAGAACTAGAACATGGTCTATGGCTACAATCCCAAAATATGGGAAGATTAGCCACTCATAATTGTCTTACACATCAATAAAAAGCTAATCAACATTCAACAATGGAAACTCAAAGGGAAAAAACTAACCAAAGTAATCCTAGAATGAAGTTCTCAGTCATATCCCCTTGTTCTACGTACAAAACCAGCTATGGAACCTAATGTTCTAAACTGAATATAACCAAAAAATCTCATATCTCACTTTTCCCCTCGCGTCTTCAAAGTCCGCAACACGGACTGGGTTGTTTTGAGTGTATTTTCAAATTTAATCCTGACTAGTCCAATTTCTCTTTTTCTTGTACAAGTATGCAATGCATACTTTAGCCATTTTACTGCTTCGCACCTTTTTCTCCAAGATTTAAGCCTGCATAGCTTTTTCCAAGGTCCGCCATGCCCACTTTTGTACTTTTGCTAAGCTGATTTCTTTACTTAGCTCTATAGTTGTGTTCTTTCTCAAATACTGGATGTGAGCTCGAACTTGCATATTCTTTTCAAAAACCTACAAAAACACAACCAACAAGCGCACTTGATCAAGGATTAGCAAAATACACTGAATTACACTAAAAGCACCTAAACTTTATGGATTTATCCTCTGACTAAGCTCTATATATGGGTAATTTTGGCTTGTGTGGTGCACAGATATGCCTAAGATCAGTGGGCAAGTTAGTTAAGAGAATAAAAATCATATATATTGAACAACTTAACGTATTTGAAATTGACGTTATGAAAGGAATTTAAGAAAGATGAAAGAATATGACATCTTGTATAGATCTTTCGTTTGAATTTGAAGTTGATATGGATTTTCATCTTTGAGTTCAGACACGATCATATAATGTGAACTAAGTCGGCAAAACCCATTAGGGGTTTATCCTTAATTTTACAAAGAATGAATTTAATTCAACTGAAGAATAGTGATATGAGATATATGTTGATTTAGAGCAATTGAAATTTTTCAATAATTTTACAAGTGTCATCTTGATCATAAAAAATTTATAGAAAAGCTACAATGAATACTTTTAGTTGTGTAGTAGTCTTAAGATTTATCTCATTATTGAGGTCATATTCTGGCTATATATGATTGAATGTGGGACCCATTGATTCTAGCTTTATCACTCTTAAGGGTTGTTTATAGTCACTTGTGACACCCCGTAACTCCATGCTCTTATGTATACATGTTTTAAGCCTCATTTGATTAGGTTGGGAGTGTATTATTGTCATGGGAGACTTCTAGTACTTAGATGAGCTCAAGACCTCCCTATAAGTTGAGTTTTGGGTGTTAGTTTATGCAAGGGGCAATTTTAAACAAGCATAACTTTTAGCACATAAAGAATTGGCTGGCCCACAACATGTCAAATAAAATTTCTTTGAGTTAGCTTTCCAACGCACTTAATTTCACCTGATTTCGAGTTGGGATGAAGGAGTTATGATTGTTTTCGTGAGACCCTCCCGTGTAGTAAAACCACACGGGCAGCTTGATGGGCAGTGGGTCCTTGGATGGGTCATCTGGGCTGCCTTGAGCTGAAAAAGACCATTTTTGGTCTATGACATGGGGCATGGCTAGTGGCACGGGCCGTGTGGCTTGCCGCTGACCGTGTAGCTGGTCGTGGAGTGTGTGCAACTGAGGAAGAGTGGGCATGGGAGGAATTTTCTTTGTCTAAGTGTTGTGCCATGGCCATCTTCATGGGTCGTGGCAGGTCTTAAGAGTCATGGCCCTGGGCATGGGATGGCCTGATAATATTTTATTCTCTAAGTCCAGTTCAACGGACCACTATACGGACCATGTAGCACCACACGGCCCGTGAGGGCTCCCGTCAAAGTGACGATGATGTTAAAATTTCTAAGTGTTCCCAACTTTCAATTTTCGACCAAGTCTCATCTCATGGGCACTGCACATGACCCGTGGAGTACCACACGACCCATGTGGGCCTCAGTGGGGCATCACTTTGCTAAATTTTTCATACATTTACTAATGGCGTTTTCGTGGATTTAATTCATTCTAATGAACTTCCAAAGCTATCTTAACCTCCCCAAAAGACTTAGACCATATTACAAAGGATCAAACTTATTACTTTCAAATTGAATCCACTCTCAATCCTCTCAAAAACCTCTACCAAGACCCTAGTACAAATTCAAGGAAACTCAAGAACAAGTTTGTATTTAAAGACTCCATTCCAAGCTTCCATTCTTTCCCGACTCAATTTCAAGAGACTCAAGGTCTAAGGTATATGGGTTTCAATCATTGGGTCCTTTTACCCATGGTGCTCTATCTTCCCTTTTATGAAAATTACATATTTTTAAGTTGTATTGCTTATGGATATTACTCATTAGTGATTATGAATATATACTACATTGGGGTTTCATGAAAGCTTGATTGAAAACACATGTTTACTTATTTTAAGCCTATATTATGAGATGATTTGTCTATTATGACCATGCATGTTTTGAGTTATGGAACTATGATCTAATATGATCTTTGATGAGGGTTTTCAATGTGTTTCACATGAGGGTTTTACCAAGTGTTAGTGGGTTGATTTACTTCAAGTTTGCTTGGATGATTTTACTCTTGAATTGCATGGCTTTATACTGTATTGCACAACCACCAAGTGTTTGATAAAATGTCTAGTTATAGGTTTTTGAGTTATTGAACATTAATACATGACTTATAGGTTTTTGAGTTATTGAACATCTAATACATGACTTATGAGTTGAGTGACTTTACGATGATGAAAGGAATATATATATGTGTTGATTTAACAGAAGATGTCTATAGTGTTGCAAGTTAACCATAACCAATTGAGAGGTGATACCTCAATCACCATGGATGGTAGGGTGTGACAACCATCAACCAAATTGAGGGGTTGATATCTCAATCACCTTAGATGGGGATAGTATATCCATCAGCCAAATTGAGGGGTTTATACCTCAATCACCTTAGATGGGGGTGGTACATCCATCAACCAAATTGAGGGGTTGATACATGAATCACCTGGGATGGGAGGTGGTAAACCCATTAACCAATTGATGGTCTCTTCCTACACATGTAATATGTTCTACATAAGCATGTTTTACTTCAAGTATCATTCATACATGCCATATTGTTATATGCTCATTCATGGCCTAATTATGCATTTCGATTATGTTACCTATATCTTCTTGCCTTACATCCTACATATTTAGTACATTCAAATATACTAAAGCATACTCTATGCCTACATGATGTTACCATGTAGGAACCGGAGCTCCACCTGTTCATCTTCCTCCTCCACGTGGCTAGTATTATCTTTCAAAGCAAGTTGGTGAGTCCTCAACTCTGAGGATATATTTCTTTGAATTTATGCTATGTATTGACTCTTATTATGTTTGAACATTTACGACTATGGGGGTGAGCCCGGAGATTGTCTTGGCCCCCGCTCCTATTTAAATATTAGAGGTGTTATTGGAACATTATGATGTATTAATGCTATACTTTGACTTTCTATGTTTCTATGGTATCAAATATGTCCCTTAGCCCATTTTTCCCATTTTTACTATTATTGATGTTTTACAATTGCTTCCGCGACCAAGGATGTATAATGATATGCTAAGAGGCTTGTTTGGGGTCCCTTCGGATTTTTCATTCGTTGTGTCACGTCTAGACTCTAGGCATGGGTCGTGACAAACTTGGTATCCGAGAACTAGGTTTTTAATGGTCCTCGGCATCCTACACACCGTGTGGAATAGAGTCTTATTCACGGTTGTGTTGTGCACCATGACTATGAGAAAGAAGCTATGAGTCGTTTTAGAAATTATTTCCCTTCTTCATCGTCTACGTCGTGGTATAAAAGTTAGGTGAAGTTTCCCTCTAATGAATGTTCTTTTCCGTGCTAGATCATTCCTAACCCAAGAGGAAGAAGAGCCCGCACTCCCAAAGAACAATCGGCTCATGAAGAGTTCTGGATGTTATTGCCATGCTAACTGAATCGGATGTTTTCGTGTAGGAATCGGAGCTCCACTTGATCATCTTCCCCCTCCACGTGGCTAGTACTATCTTTCAAAGCAAGTTGGTGAGTCCTCAACTCCGGGGACATGTTTCTTTGAATTTATGCTATGTATTGACTCTTATTTTATTTGAACACTTATGACTATGAGGATTAGCCTGGATATTATCTTGGCCCCTTCTCCTATCTATGTGTTAGAGGTATTGTTGGAACATTATGATGTGTTAATGTTATACTTTGACTTTCTATGTTTTTATGGTATCAACTATGTCCCTTAGCCCATTTTTCCCCTTTTTACTATCGCTTGATGTTGTACAATTGCTTCCGCGACCAAGGATGTATAATGATATCCTAAGAGGCTTTTTTAGGATCCCTTCGAGTTCCCTATTCACCGTGTTATGTCTAGGCCCTAGGCTTGGGTCGTGACATCACTGCTATGATCTATTATTTTTATAGTGTTGCTAGAGGTTTTGTATGTTTAAATTTTTCGCCTGCTTAGTGGTTTCTTGATCATTTCCTTTATTGAGTTAGAAAAATTTAATTTTTTATGATGAGTATCCAATATCTAAAGATCACACTTTATGACTTAAGCTCGTGAGAAGAGTTGATTGTAAGATTGAAATCTTGACAAGATCTGTTTTGGTTTTTGCATTATGAGTGAGGGGTGGTTGGTTCAGGTTCATTTATGATTGTAGCCAATTTATTTGTTCAAAATTTCATCGTGATTAGGTGAGAAGAGATTTGTTCAAATGGTTGTGTTATGATCGAGCAAGTTTTGATTCTGATTGGGTTCATGAGTTGGTCCGTGACTTGAAAACTACATTGGATTGTAAATCTGTCAAAATTTCATTTAAAAGTTCAGTAGTCAATAGTTGATCTTGATGGATGATTTTAAGGAAGAGCTTAAATGGAGAGATGGACACCAACTCAAGCTTTTGGGAACGTCGATTATTCTTGCTTATCCTTCTTTTGACCATTCAAGAATAAATGGTGGATAAATTGGTATCTGATGTAATGACCCATTAAGTCGTTTTGAGATATTGAGTTTCATATGTTATAAAAGGTTTATCTCATAAATTTTAAAGGAGCTTTTTGGACTATTCAATAACTTTCATTATTTAGTTAACCGATAATTTTGGATAATTAATTTAGTTGTGGACTAAAGTAATAATCTAGATAATATTCTATATTATTTATACTATATTTATTAAAATACATTAATAGAAGTTATCACTTTTAGTACATTAAATAAATAAATAAGAAAAACAAAATAGAAAAATAAATAAATAGATAAAAAGGTTTTGGAGGGCTGGAACGCCAACCCTCATAAGAAAAAAACAACAGACAGAAAGAAAAGAACAAAGAGGCACATGCAGAAAGAGAGAAAAAAATAGGGAGGCAAAAGAAAGAAAAAAGTGAAAGAGAAAATTATGATTTTCATCTCCAAGCATCAAGGTAAATATTCTCATCCTTTTCATTAAGTTTTATGTGATTATGAATGAATTTAAGGGTAAAAACATGTATATATGCTTAATTAAGAAAACATAACCCAAGGGTTCTTGAATAAAATTTTGATTTGAGGATCAAATAACGATCCTGTAACACTCCGTAAAATTACCGAAGTGCCCCTAGAAAGTAATGTGCATAAACATCTTCCTAAGCTCCTATGGGAAATTCGAGACCGAATTTGTGATCAGCGCGAAAATTGAGTGAAAAAATAGTCTCGACTCGATTTTAGAGCAACCAAGTCGAAAATAATTTTTCATAATTTTTCCCGAGAGAGTGTCGATGCACGCTTAGGGCGCGACGCGCCTGGGGCACAAATCAACGCTTATGTTTATTTTTTTCAATTTTTCAACGAGAACTTGAAATCTCGAAAAAAAATCGAAAATGTACATGTCTGTGTCGCGCCAATGTAATTTTTTTAATCTTTTACTGCAAGGGCCTTTTGGTAATTTTCCATCCTATTTTAAGTCCCAAAACATGTTTTAACTCTTTTATTCTTACGAAGGGTTTCAGGAACCATATTCTTCAATTTCTAAGTGCTTAAGTTCTGAGAGAGGAAGAAGAGAGAGCTTGGATGTTTACGGTTGAAGGTTTGATTTCTTGGTGAAGATTAGTACAATCTTCATTCCAGGTATGTAAAGGCTACCCAATATATGGGATTGTTCTCCCATATGTCCCACTGAATGTAGTAGGATGATAGTTGATAAGTGATGGGTCTTATTTTAAAATTCTTGAATGTTACCTTAGAAACTACTATTATTTTACATGTATTTTCGTGAATTGATGATCATCATAACTTGAATTACTTGTTTAATGGATTATCTGAACTATTTTATAAACTATACATATTTAATTGCTAAATATTGCTTGAATGAACTAAGGGGTTGATGTCTAGAGTCTTGGTTATGTAAGTATGTTTGATTAATATGGTTCGGGTCCTGAGATGAATGCGTGGATGACTGAAGTTAATGAAATTAGTGTCCTTAGAGTCTAAATGGCATTGAAATTACTTTTGAAAGAATGATCCTACTCTTTAAATTGATAAATGATGAGATGAGTTGAGGCTTCTTGCCCAAAAAGGCTAGGTGATGGAAGTTCTTGGTTGATTGATAGTTTATGATCAAGTTGAGTCATGGGAGGAGTATTGATCACCAAAATGGGTAAGAGGGAGTCTCACTCGCACCTATTAACTATGTGGCTAGCGTAGGAGAGGATTGGACCATGAAAGCGGATGTTTCCTTTGTAGCAAAAGAGAACTTGACAAACTTATGGATCTACTGGTATACTCATCTTTTACCTCTATAAGGTACTAGATGGATGTGGCAATGACATCTCTTCGTTGTATCATCACCAACTCATAGGTGATGGTTTCCAGTTAGAGAAACTCCCAGATACGTTTCATGTTGATAGTATTCTGATGTTGATGTGATGGTATGAGTCTTGATTGATGGTGGTGTGATAGTGTCCTATTCCTTATCCTGAGTTGAGATTGAGTAACCGATGAGTTTATGTCGTATTATATTGTCTTACCTGTACTGTTTACTTTAACTCATTTTACATACAGTACATTTCACGTACTAACACCTCTTTGGTGTTGCATCGTTTTATATATTTGATAGATTTAAAAAGTTCTGAGGTATTGAAGAAAGGAGAAGCATTGATGGATCAGCTAATTTGATTTCGGCTCTTCAGTTAAGGTACGTTATGGTTTATTCTATGTGTTAGATAGACTTTTAATAGTAATTGATATTTATTGAGTGATGTTGTAAAATTATTCTATGCATTTAATTATTATGATTTGGATGATTGATATTTGTTGTGATTGGTCTGCAATCCCAAGACCATGAACTCCATAATCTTAAACTTGTCTTATCAAAATTATTCCTTGAATAAAGAAGGCTTAATGAAATATTGTTAATGAAGTAGAAAGTAATGATAAAGAATGATAAATTAAATACATTTGGATCGAGTGTCACGTTCCAACATGGTATATTTGGATCGAGTATCACGTTTCAACATGGTATATTCGGATCAAGTGTCATATTTTGACATGATATATATTGGATCAGGTGTCACATTCTGGCACGATTATAATAAAGGAAAACATATTAAAATGATTTAATATACTCAATCTCAAATAACCTATTTCCCCAAGAAGCTTGGTGTAACACCCAATAAAATTAGAAAAATATCCCTAGAGGAGGGATATTCTTATAACACATTTTTCCGCGCTCAGATAGAAAATCAGAGACCGAATTTGCGATCAGTATGAAAAATTGAGTGGAAAAATGGTCTCGGTTGATTTGTAGAGCAATCGGATCAAAAGATAATTTTTCGATGCAAAAATCCAAAACAGTGTCTATGTACGACAGAGGTGTGTCCTTCCCTGTAGTGGACCAAGACTTATTTTTTTAAAATCTTCTCGACGAGATTGGGAAACTCGTTTGAAAATTTTCTGGGAAAACATATGTTAGGGCGCACGCGGACTCGCTTTTTCAAATTGAAATTTTCTTCTTAAATTTGTGAGGGGCATTCTAGACATTTTTCAACCCCTCTTAAACTCAAAACACGATCAAAATAGGTCATTTTAAGCATAAAAAGGATTTTAACCCTATTCTAAGTGCTTTCCAAGTTCTTGAAAAAGATTAGGTCTTGAGAGAAGAGAAGAGAAGAGGAGCATAAAATTGAAGAGTTCAAGGGAGAATTCTTGGAAATTGATTGCTGAACGCTTCACACCAGGTATGTAAGGCTAAACTAAAGCATGGAATTGTTTTCCCACGTGCCCCATAGATGGTTATAGAGAAGTTAAGAGTCCATGAATCCTCATACATGTTTCTTGAATGGTTTATTGAATATTTTCTTAAAAATGATATCTATTTCATGTATTTTCATATGTTGATGATCATCATAAACTTATTTTCTTGAACTGAATATTTTTCATGAGATATTGCATAAACTCTATATGTAACTTTTAAAAGCATGTATAAATAAACTTAGGGATTGAGTCTAAAGACTTGATTTGAGAATATTGATTGTGACGGTGATGTGAACATGGCGATAGGCTGATAGAACTTGATGGTCCATGAATAGTCATAAATGATCTCTAATGAATTTTCTAATCGATTGCTCCCTAATGATTTATCTAAGCCTTGAGCTATTGATTGATAGTTGAATTAATAATGATGAGAGTCTCTATGAGACTGACTGAATGATGAGTGCCTCTACGAGGCTGATTTGAGATGATTTGATTGAGATGGATGAGTCTTATGAGCCTTGAGTCTTGGGAGGAGTATTGAGCACCAAAATGGATAAGAGTAAAGACAACTCGCACTCATTAACTACGTTGCCAAGTGTAGGTGAGGATTAGAACCATTATATTACATTAAGATTCCTTTTTGATAGAGTCCTTGAAATAATAGAGGACTTGTTGATAGTTAGATCCCTAGTAGATTCAAGTCGTTCTCTACCTGGAAAGTATAGAACGGTCCTAGCAACACCGACGGAATGTTGTACAATCATTGGCTTATAAGTAATTGGTTGTCAGATAAGAAAAACTCCCAGAAAGTTCCCCCATTGAGTACTCTGAGTTGAGATGAAATGAATTGATTTGAGTCTGACTTGATTGATGAGGCTTGATTGGTTGATGGGTTACTTGTCTACTCTTTAATCTTGCTTTAGATAGACATTTGACATTTTAATTGGTTACTATTATGAGTTGATATTGTTCTACTTATTTCTGTTTCATTCAACTATTTTATATACTGTATATTTCACGTACTAATGTCACTCGGTGTTGTATCCTTTCATGATGCAGATACAAGGATTAGGGATCATCAACAGACACATCGTTGAGGATTTGAGCAGTTCAGCTGATTTGGTGAGCCTCCCTTACTTTAGAGGATCATTACATTTATTTTCATCTTGCTTATAAAATTATACTTGATTAACTTTACTTTATTTTGAGGTAGCCATGGGTCTGTCATTGGCATCACTTCATCGTGATAGAGGCTTCATAGACTAAAATCGAATATTAATGTTGAGACTTGTTAAGCCAGTTTCTTTCTACTAGCCCTTTTATTTAATTGATATACTTTAGAGACTAGATGAGATGTGCCCATTATTATCTTTAGTCTTCCACTAATTATATTGAATGAATGTTATGAGGCCTTGATTGAATGAATGTTATGAGGCCAAGTGTTTCACTTGGCACTAGCTATAGTCTCTAGGTGCCAGGAATGTCAAGGTACCCTGGGGCGTGACACATAATGTGGAGTCTTGAGTACTCATGTGTGTTCTTGGCATTGTTGGCAGATTATATACATGTTTCATTATGTTGTCACTTATACTTATTATTTATTGCTTGCCACTATTAAGTGCTATAGTTGATTTTTTTATATTACTTTATGTACATTGATCTCTATTTGGAGTCAACCGATGATACCTACTCAGTACATGTGGCTTGTACTGATTCCTACTTGTATTTTTTCTATTTTGCTTTTGTGGAGTGCAACGAGTGTTCTACCAACTTTGACTCACCCTCAGCTCTAGCAGGTCATCGGTACATCATATTCAGGGTAAGCTCACCTTTTAGCTCGTGTTGGATTCTATGAATTATGACATGATGTCATTAGTTTTCAGACATAAATTATTTTATTTATCTATTTTGGTGTCGCTACTCTTTAGACTTAGTATTTGAGACTAGATGTCTTTGATGTGATGACTTTCAAATTTTGGGGAAACGCTATGTAATAGACTTAGTGATTTTGTTATTTCTTACTTATGCTTCATATTTTATAAGTTGAAAAGCTATATAGGTTAGGATTTGTATCATTGGTTCGCTCACTTAGGAGGTTAGGTGTGGTTGCCACTCACAACCCATTTTGGGTTGTGACATTATGCCCATAATTATATTATTTGTACCATTAATTTTGTAAATGTCAAATTACGAGATGACAATAGGCACACATAAGACCATCTAGATGAAGCATCTATTAGGACCATAAAATATCTAGACGTCTCACTAAGTGGGTAAATAGGTCGACAAATATCCCTATGTATAAGTTCCAAAAATATAGGGGACTCAATTTTAACTTTCATTGGTGATAGTCTCACAATCAACTTGCCTTGATAATAAGCAGTACAAAAGAATTTCTCTTTAGGTTCTTTAATGTATGTCCATTCGAATTTTTTATAACTTGTCTTATCATTATAGATTTAGAATGTACCAAGTGATCATGCTAAAGTACAAAAGTATTGGAATCAGTAACCTTCTGGTTTACTGTAGAATGTGCCTCAATTGCACTACTCTTGTCCAATACAAATCAGATGATAAAGTAAGGAACTTTTCTATAACACGTGTCTTCCTAGAGACATTCTTGGTAATACCAAAATATTCAATACTCATCTCATCCATTGACTAGATACGATAATTGTTTTCATAAATATCTTTACAACTCAACAAGTTTCTTTGAGATTTTGGAGAAAACATAACATTATTTAATGATGAGTTTAGTTCTCTTGAGCAAAATTATAATGGCTCTTTGAAAGCCCTCAATCAGATTAGTACTACCAGAAATTGTCATAACATTTATTTTGTCATACTTAAAAGAGAAAAATATTTCTCATTTTTGAATATCTTATGTGTCGTACAGAATCAATGAAGCAAATATCTTCATAATTAGATAACATGTTTTAAGAATTATCCATGTCTTCACTAAAATAAAATAAATATTTATTAAATCTTTTTTACAAAATAAGAGTAAGATAATATAATAAATTATTAACTATCTTTCACAAGTAATAAAATAATGAATATATGCACATAGTATATTAACTTATTATAATTATACGAATAAGGCATATTACTTGCCTTTTTTTTCTCAAGTAATAGAAAAATATTAACTAGTGTACTATAAATAGTCAACAGTATATTCTTTCGATAATTGTTTTCAATATATTTATGACAAAAATATTAGAATAAAACTAATAGTAGTTGCAATATTTAATAATATATATTTGTGTTTACTAGATCAATTTAATATCTAGTTCAATATAAACACAAAATATGTTTTAGTGTTTGACTAACGACAATCCACCATAATATTCCAAGTAAATAATAAACTCAATTATCAAACATATGCCCATCGAATAAGATTCCAAGATTTCAACTAGTAGCTCAAAAGTCATAATTGAAGAGAATAATTGATACTAAATTTATTTAGTGAATATGCAATCCGTAATACAAAAAATATTAAAATACTACTCAAATAAAAAATTATTATTTATCAATCATAATCAAACTAAATTCAATTTAATAGTGAGCTACTATAATATGACTAATTAAAAATTAGGAAACATGTAAACAGTATCTTTACATGATTTATTCAATAGCTAAATAATTAAAAATTGATCATTCTTCCATGGCCACAAAATCATCACGAATCAAGTGATTTATCTTTCTTTCGGGGTGTGCGAAGAAATCTGCTACATCCAATAGGGTGATGTCAACATGATATTCAAAGATAAAATTTGCTTCGGGATTTTTCTCTTTCTTCTTTAGTGATGCTTGATAAAGCTCAATAAAATATTTAAAAGTACGACAGTCATGTGAATAGTGGTATTTTTCATCACATCGATAACACTCTACTTTAACTATTTCATGTTTTTCATCCTTTTCTGTCCCCTTTTTCTTTGGTGAATGATTAACATCAGAAAAAGAATTTAGTTCTTGGCCATTATCACGACAACGGCCTCGTCCCCGATTGGGACGTTTTCCACGCCTAGCATGATTGGCATACACCTCATTCAGTTTAAGGGTTTCAGGAAGTGGTGTAGATCCGTGCGGTCGATTCTCATAATTTTTCATCAAGAAATCATTATTTTGTTCAACCACAAGATGATAAAAAATTAATTCAAAATACTTTTTGAAACTTTTTTCTCAATTTTTTTTGTTGTAACAACACATTCAATGTATGAAACTTAGAGAGCTTCTTTTCTATCATATCAATATCGCTAATGGTTTCTCCATACAGTTTCAATTAACAGGTGATTCTGAACATAGCAAAATTATACTCATGTATAGGCTTATATTCTTGTAGCATCAGATGCATCTAATCAGATAGTGTCTCTGGATGTATGACCATCTTCAAGTGACCATATCTTTCTTTTAGGTTTTTCTACAAAACAAGTAGATCCTAAACTGTGAGATACTCAATTTTAAAGATTTTGTCAAGATGATGACGCAAGAGTTGCATAGCTTTAGCACAATCTTATTTTGATGTTTTATTTTCATCTTTAATGGTGTCTCCAAAACCTATAGCATCCAAGTAGATTTCAGCATCCAACACCCATGAAAGGTAGTTTTTATCCGAACTTTGAAGGGCAACGAACTCAAGTTTTGTAAGATCAATTATATCAATAAAGAGGAAATAAATAAATAATTAAATAAATAATATCTTAGCCTTCAAACTTAACCTTCACTCTTGTAAGACAATAAAACCTCATGATGATAATGTGTTATGAAATAAAGTAAAAAAAAAAAGAAGAAGAAAGTAAAGAAAAGATTTCTTATTCCTCTTGAAGAATATTCATATGTATATATTACAATGAATAAAACCCTTATATTTATAGGGAAAACTTAATTGGGCTCCAAGTAAAAAACTGATTTAGTCTCCATGTAAGATTCTTAACTTTTAAAGGAATCTACATAATAGACATTCACTACAAATTATAAAAGAAAAAAATATTTTTTGAAAAACTATTTTTAAATTTTTTCATATTTGGTTAGCTTAAATTTTTTTCAAATCTGTTATAAACATATTCTATTTATGGTGAATGTCTATTATGTAGATTCTTTAAGAGTTAGGAATCCTACTTGAAGACCAATTCAGTTTCTTACTTGGAGACTAAGTCATCTTTTTCCCTATAAATATAAGGGTTTCCTTCATTGTAATATACACCTCAATATTATTCAAGAGCAATAAAAGATCTTCTCTCCTATTTTATTCTTTGTATTATTGTATACAACTTCATAACACGTTATCAGCACGAGACTCTACCATGTTAAAGAGTGAAGGTTAAGTTTCAAGGTTAAGGTATTATTTATTTATTTTATCTTTATTGATATGACTAACCTTAAAAAACTTGAGTTTGTTTCCCTTCACAGTTTGGGCAAGAACTACCCTTCATGAGTGTTGGATGCTATGGATCTTGAAGATACCATTAAGATGAAGATAAAGCATTAAAAATAATATTGTGTTAAAGTTATGATATTCTTGTGTCGTCATCTCGATGAATTTGAAAATATGAATATCTCACAGCCAAAGTGTTGGGTCCAAGCCCCATCAATTTATGATGTAAGACGCCTTTATATTGATAAAACGTTGGGTTCAAGTCCCAATGCACCATATTTAATGATATAATGATGACTAAAGCAAAATAATATGCTTTTAGTGAAAATCATAAAATATATTTCATTAAAATATTCCATTCCTTAAAGTGAATGTGGAAGCAGTGTTAATGTCTGAAAGAAACAAGTGATTGAATAATACACATGAACATGGAATAAAATACTAAGCTATCATAAATTGATATGCCAAGGTGATTGTGTTCCATTCATGAATATGACAACTTTTGATTATGATTTGAATTAAAGAAAATTCAAATAAACATCCATTAAAGAACCTAAATATACTTTTAAATGGTGAATTTTCTTTGTACTACTTGTTATCAAGGCAAGTTGATTGTGAGACCATCACCAAAAAAAGTTGAGATTGAGTCCCCCTGCATTTTTGGAACGTATACATGGGGATATTTGTGGACCTATCCAGCTACCTAGTGGGACGTTTAGATATTTTATGGTTCACATAGATGTTTCAACTAGATGGTCTCATGAGTGTCTATTATCATCTCGTAATTTGACATCTGCAAAATTATTGGCACAAATAATACGATTAAGGTCACAATTCCTAGTAATCAAATTAAATCTATTCGTTTCGATAATGCTGCAGAATTTTCATCCAAAGCATTTAATAACTATTGTCTATCCATTTGGATAACAGCTGAACATCCCGTTTCTCATGTTCATACTCAAAATAGCCTTGTTGAGTCATTAATTAAACGCTTGCAATTGATAGCAAGACCATTACTTATGAAAACTGGGGTCATACAATTTTGCATACTACAACACTTATTCGTATCAAACCAACAAATTATCTTAAGTACTCTCCATTGTAACTAGTTTTGGGTCAAGAACCTAATATATCCCATCTAAGAATTTTTTAATGTGTTGCATATGTGCTTGTGGCACCACCACATCACACAAAAATGGGATACCAAAGAAAATAATCAATATATGTTAGTTTTGAATCACCCTCTATTGTTAGATATCTTGAACCATTAACTGGAGATAAGTTCACTGCTTAATTTGCAGATTATCGGTTTGATGAGACACTTTTTTCAAAATTAAGGGAGGAGATAACAATATCAAAAGAGAAATTTTGTGAAAAAATCTATTATTGTCTCATCTTGATCCATGTGTTTATATTTGTGAGTAAGAAGTATAAAAGATTATTCAAATACAAAAATTGCTAATCAAATGCCAAATGCATTTACAGATTTAAAAAGAATCACAGCTCACCTCTATGACAAGTAGAGTAGTTGAGAAGAAATAAAGTTGAAATTTACTCCCCAAGTAAGAAATATGAAATTTGTCCATGTAATAGTAAATCAGAAATTTACTATAGCAAAAGGCACATGTTATAGTAAACATAGAGTTTACTTATTAGGCATATATCAAAGAAATAAAAGATCCTTTAAGATTGCTTGTTCTCATGATAAGTTGATTGTATCAACTAATGTTGGGATTTCCTAAATTCTAAAAGTATGAAAGGTGAATATGAGCTCGTTCACCATCATTTGATATGTGAAATAGATGCTTCAATAAGATAATCACATGTGCATTTATTGTCAACTTGAATTTTAACATACGCAAAATTATTTGTGCAAGCTAATGAATTAAGAGCACAATTTTCAGAATACGTAATCAAGATGATTCTTCTTGATAATATTGATAAATATTCAAGCTGATTGACACTAAATGCCTTAAATAAATGGTCAATCATTGCTTATGAGAACAAAGCTTCATAGGCTGAAATATGACAAATTATAGACAAAGATATTCATCAATCCAATATATTATGATTACTTTCTCCTCGAATTGGTATATGGTCAAGGACCATATAATTTCCATATGATAATTTTGATGTGCAGTATATAATTATAAATATGCTATGATGCATAAAAGATGGATTCTACAAGATAGATTAGAATATACGTTAGTCTGTCTAACATAAGGGGGAGAAATAATAAATTAACAGTTGAAATACTCTTATTGAATGTCCCCAAAGGACAAAGTCTATGACATGCATGAAACATGCAATTGATGCTAAATAAGATAATTCTTGAAACGGAGCACATGATCCAAAATGGTCAT
The DNA here is from genome assembly GCA_011800125.2 of Solanum clarkiae. Classification (NCBI taxonomy): domain Eukaryota; kingdom Viridiplantae; phylum Streptophyta; class Magnoliopsida; order Solanales; family Solanaceae; genus Solanum; species Solanum clarkiae. The sequence continues at coordinate 20,501,463 of JAABOM020000075.1, forward strand.
AATAAAGAGGCAATATACCCTTGAAGAGCTTATGACATAACACTTCATAAAATCTCATGAGAGGGGTAGCTACCTAAAAATAATGAAGTGATGAGATCTCAACAAGTTATGTCACATTGCAATCCTCAAAAGAGATATTTTGTCAATGATATCTTTGATACAATATAGCGCAGTATTGTAAAAAATTATGAGGATCTAAATTCTATAGTATATTAAAGCATATTCTAATTATCAAGTGGAATGATGCATCTTGGTAAGTGCAAAGCTTATTTGACCTGCAATCTAGACACTAGAAAATGCTATGCATTTAATATTCAATATTGTCACTAGACAAAATTAATATGAAAGCATTTGAAGGATTTGAAATGTATGAAAATATACAAGTTCTTGAAAAACTTCTTTATAATCCTCATATTGATTATATAAATCAAGAATATTTCATATTATTATGCAAGTTGATAACTTGAATTGAAACTCTTAAAGAGTTTTCAAAAGGCAATAGATTGTTTGCTTAAAGAAGTTAATGTGAGGAACTTGCAAAACTCCTTGATCCTAAAGGGAGGATTCATAAAAGGAGATAGAACAAATTACATATCTCCAAAGCTTTTCTATACACATGAGCTCCAAAAGAATGGTGATATAAAATGTACAACAGATTTGTTCGAGCGACAATGTGGTTTATTTGTTCACCAAGTATCTATCAATAGCAACTTTCAAGAAAATGGTACACAAGATTGGAATGCGAAGGTTCAAGTCCTTGGGTTGATGTTCTGATCAGGGGGAGTTAATACGCGATGTACTCTTTTTCTCTCACAAAGGTTTTGTCCCATTGAGTTTTTCTTGTAAAGTTTTTAATGAGGCATCAAATAATGCATATTATCAGATATGTATACTCTTTTTTGTTCACTATAATTTTTTTCATAGGATTTTATCTAATAAGTTTTAACGAGGCATATAATCTAGCAAATAGACATTCAAGGGGGAGTGTTATAAATATATTATATTTATGGTGAATGTCTATTATGTAGATTCCTTTAAGAGTTAGGAATCCTACTTGAAGACCAATTTAGTTTCTTACTCGGAGATTAAGTTAGTTTTTTCCTTTATTGTAATATACACCTCAATATTATTCAAGAGCAATGAAAGATCTTCTCCCTTACTTTAGTATTTGTATTGTTTTATATAATTTCATAACAAAATCAACTTATTTTTCTCAAATCTAAGGAAAATAACTTCCTTAAAAAAAACTAAGGAAAATATTTTTCAAAACTCTCCTATAACCTCAAATTATGATATTTGTTCTTACCCCACCCCTAACACAACCTCCCTCCCCCCAAAAAAAAAGATTTTTAAAAAAAAATTATTAATAAATAAAATAAAAGTTTATTTTTTAAAAATATTTCACATTTTAAAATTTTTATTTTATTACCCATTCTTATCCTGATTCACCTATTCTCCAATAATTTAAAAGTTTATTTTAAAAAAATAAAATTTAAAAATATTAATTTTTTCACCCCACCCCTTGTCTCGGCCCCTCCTATCAACCCCACCTCCTCCCCACAAAGAAAATTTTAAAATTTATTTTTGAAAAATATTCTAAAATTGTATTTTTTTTACCCTATCCCCCTCCCCCTCTCATAATGCCCTGTAAGTTGAGAAGTCGAAACAAAAAGAAAAATACAGGAATCGATCGTTGGTGCAAGTGTATGAGCACTATCTACAGCTCATGGTTGATTTTAAGGGTCATATATGGGCTCCGTGGATGGTAAGTGATCTTGAAAATTTTTTGAAATTTTGGCTAGACTATGAGAGTACTTTGACGATCTGTAAAACAACCTATGTATCATACAATTGAGTCATGGTCCACCCCAAGGATTTCGAACTTCAGCACCTTGGCTAAGGCAACAAGTTGAGACTCTTCTATGGATCGTGGATCAAATATGGGACCATACAAAGGGTCTCATGGATCATCTGTAGAAACATCCATTTTTGGGCTTGCTTTTCATAAATGAAAATTACGGTTCGTAAATACATCTATGGACTATAGATGATTTTCATAGATCCTTTCCGAAAAATCTTAATGAAGGGATTTTTTTATCTTTCTTCGCTACCCTAAGCCCTAAATTACATCATTTTGATTCTATTAAACTATTCATAATTGTTTTATCCTTTACTTCACCCAAAAAATCCAATTATTTTCCCAATTTCTCACTAAACACCCAAATTCTCTTCTTCAATTTTTCTCTCTAGCTCAAGGAAGGGCAGCTAGGATTTCCAGCAGGCTTACACATGAAGAATCAAGGTTCAAGCTAGGTTTCTATTCAAGGTATGTAGATATTCATTCATAGGCCCATGGAACCAAATCAATTCTCCTCTTTTTCTGTCACAACCCAAATCTAGGGTCTAGGAATGACATGGCGAATGGAAACCCGAGAGTCCCAAACAAGCCTCAAGCATCCATACTCACATCATCGATTCGGAAGCATATATATAAATAGTAAACACATAGTTCTAAGGGATGGAAAAGTAGGACTCATGTTATGGGAATGTCATGGGATAAGGGATTAACATGGATTCACATAGCACATAGCACATAAGAACCAAGAGGCGGATAAGTATAACTCATTCTATGGGGAAAATACGAGACTTAGGATCTTCCACATTTCCACATCAAAAAACATACTTATCATAATTCTCATAATCAATCCAAAAATCATATTCAAAAGATAACCAAAATCATAAGCTCCAATTACAACATATAACATATAGATCTGACAAGAGTCTACAAGATGTCCAATAATACCTCTAGGCATAAGAAGGGACAGGGGCCAAAACATGTCCCTGAGTCACCCTCAAAGTAAATAGCAAAATGAAAGCAACATAAGGTAGATAGATGGTGGCTTTTTCTTGGACGATAGGACTCACCACAATACTTTCTCAAATCTTATTTAACCGTCAAAACAGTGAATGAAGGTATCTCTTGTCCCTAGATGGTTAGATCATGTAGGAAAAAGTATGTGTTAGTACATTTGAATGTACTAAGTGCAGGCATGCAATGTATATGACTTATCAAACCATCATTCAATGTTAAATGACAAGATAATATAGAAAGAGATATATAGCAAGAGATATAGTATAACAATATGTCATGAAACCAATGATGCATGAAGTTTATTAATGCTCATATATAATGGGGATGTGACTATAATTGACAAATCAAACTCATGCAAGCTATTAAATGCGATGTAGACCTACCATCGGTAAGAGAATATTACTTGCCAAGGGTAACCTACATCACACCTTACGGCCCCGTCTTTTCAATATGATGGACACCTTCCTTACGACCTCACTTTTAGGAAGGATTTTCATATCATATCATATCATATCATATCAAAATATAATCATTCCTTGCAACCAAGTCTTTTCAATAATGACTACCATATACCTATGTCGGCACATAGTTCAAGGAAAGGGAGAGGACCCTTGGGGATAGTCCTGACACCCCCAATCCTTTAGTGTTAAGTCAAAACATCCCATGAGAATACTTACAACTATACATGCTTTCAAAAGAGGTATTAGTCATTCCAAATTATTTCAATGCATACTTGGGATCAAAAGCCAAACAAGTTTTATAATCATTCATACTTGAGTTCAAAAATCTAATCATAGTCATAATCATGCTTCTCATGTATAGGATTAGTTCATGCACATATATGGAATGGTGCAAACACCCAAAATCCTCAAAGAGCCATATCATAGACATTTATGTGATCACATTCTTGTCATAATTATAATCTTATCAAAATCATATACATAAACATAATTGAGCTTAACCCACTTCATAATTTTCATAATATCCACTGTTCATGAATGCATATGCCATGAATGAGATGAAAAATAGCATGGGTAATAGAGATTCAAACTTAACCCAATAATACATTGTGAAATTTAAGTGAAAATATAATTAAATCAACATTTAAATCATAATATAGACTACCCATGCTTAAATCAAGCTTTAAAAGGGACATGCACATTCGTATCTTCATATCTTCGCTAGAATTCAACATATTAGGGCTTAAATCACTTTAAAATTAACAATAACACATAGCCCATACATCAGTTGAATTTAATGAACAATAAATCTTAAAACCATATTTAAAGTAAGATAAAATTCCATAAACTTGAGTGTGAAAGAGTTTGAGTCTTCTTGGTTGAAAGGGACCAAGAATCAATCTCACATACCTTACCTAATGGAGGAGATTCAAGAAGAAATTTGATGAAAAAAGAATTTTCCCTTGATTCCCAAGTTTGGTCTTCAAAGAGTTCTTGAGAGAGTTTTTAGGAGAGTTCAATATAATTCTAAGTGTGGGAATGAATTTGAATGAGAGAAATAGAATGTAGGTCACTTGGAGGTCTTAGAAATAGCATAGGAAGTCATAAAATTCTCTTAGGAGAAGTTACAATTACAAAAACAACTATTAATGAAGTGGAATAAAATTTCTTCCCAGGGGTCCTGTGAGAAGGTATCACAGTCCGTACAAGGTTTCATGGACCATGAAACCCCCACCGCTCCCCCCCTCGTGAGACCATACTTAGCCAATTCACAAGAAACTCTACACGGACGGGCTTTACAAAAGCAGGCATAACTTCTTGATCCAAACTCGGATTGAGGTGAAACCAAATGCGTTGGAAAGCTAATTCAAAGAGCTTAAATTTGGTAGGTTGAGGGAAACACCTAGTTCCTTTTGTGCTAACAGATATGACCATTTAAAGTTAACCCTTTTATCGGTTCTTATGAAAAACTTGGCAATGGAATTTATTTGAACTTGACTTGATGAAAGAGACCCATAATGACCCTAAACCACATAAATAAGCTTGAATTGAGGGCTTAAAAGGTGAACTTCGCTTGAAATTGAAGATTTCATGCCTTAGAAAATTCAACATAGGTACCCCACAAAGAAAGTGGTGCGGACCGTACCAAGCCATACGGTCCGTGTACTCCTCCGTACCACTTCACTTAGGCAAAATTGATCACGATAAAGTTCCGAGATGGTGATCTAATACTTAGAAAAATTTCACTCCTACACCCACATTGAAGGGCCTTACGGACCGTCAATCACCAAACGGTCCGTGAGAGGGGCCATACCACTTCTCTTAGGCCCACAACTATGGAGTCTCAAGCCTAAGGGTACCACGCGGTCCACCACATGATCTGTATGGCCTCACACTGATCATGTGGGGTCTAACTGTGGTATTCCTTGGTTCCAAACTCCACATTAAGGCCCTCACACCCCACACAAGGCCAAGGGACACTTCAAGGAGGCTCCACATGGTTTGTAAAGTACCACACTGACCGTGAAAGATTCCATGGAGCGTCACCTTGGTATAAAACTTTCTAAAACCAAGTTTCCAAGCTCCATTGAAATCGTACAAAGTTCGGGTCCTTACATTTTCATCAAATTTTAATTAGATGATCTAAGAATTTTCATGATTTCTATTCCAATTTATATGAACTATATTTTATCTCATGATTACAATCCAATTATGCATTAATTTCTCATTAATTACATGATTTCAAGGGTTCTTCTGTAAAAAAAAAATCATATTATCTAGGATTCATAAGATTGACAATGGGTTACCTTAATATGATTCCAGTTCATATTATCATCCAATATTATGCACATGATTTAAGTTAAATGGCATGATTTAAATGAAAGTATTATCTAAACACATGTATTATGTTAATTTCGAGTAAGAGTTAATGAATGTCTCATTGGTCTCTTCAGTAGTGGTTAAGATGATATGATTTCACATGATTATGCATAGTTTCATATTAATTATATGATTTTAAAATGATTCATTATAGATTCATGCATGAGTTCATATTTTTCAAGAATGAGCTTTATATTTTAGTCATGTATTTACAAGACTTTTAAGCAAGTCCCATGAAAAGAAGGAAACAAGCTTTTATGTTGAAAATTAAGTTAAGTATAAATGATGGTGGGTCTTCTAACCTAAGTATGAATGTGTGATGATGAAAGGTATATACTCATATCACACAATTTAAGGAGCTATTTGTGACTATGTCGTATGAGTTGTATTAACAAGTAGTAGAGATTGTCCCTCCCACATGACATAATTTTATGAATTTTGACTTCTATTCTAAGTGTTTACTTAGCACTTTGGTGGCGATCTCCCATAGTAGAGACAAGAGACTCGTAGTAAGATCTCACTATTCCGTAACTACGTACCACTGTAGAATAAAGGATCACTCATAGTAGAGGCTTAATTCCTTTAAGGGCCGCCCATAGTATTAGAGGCTTGATCCTTCATGTAGCTTAATGGATCCACATAGGCATTAAAAGTCAACTTTGGCAAGTAGTCTCTCCTTTTTCTCCCGTGTATGGGTAAATATTGAAACTCCATATTATAGCTCATATAGTTTATCTCAGTTAATAGTAACTCTTACACATGTCTGTGATCTGTCACATGGTTAAATGTTTCCTTCACAAAGATTTATGGTATATTTGTGCTATGACTTATGACTCTTACTTTGAATATGATTTACATTATGTCTCATGGTACTTTACCAAGTATATTTTTTCACAATGACTCATGACTATCATTATAGTATATGTTTCCTCATGACTCCAGTATGAATTCTATTTTTCTTGAGCATGTTTATGATTTATTATTACGATTCAAAGATTTACTTCAGGTGTTTTTTTAACTTAGTCTGCACAATATGATATCAAGCATTGCATTGCTCACATACTTAGTACATTCAAACATACTAACACATATCTTTTCTAATGTAGGGGAGGACAATATAAAGAATTCAGAATCGCTTCCACATGACATAGAAGGACAGTCTCATCTACTGAGAGCCGAATGAGTAGGCTATGTGTAGTTATTCTACACGTTCACCCTACGCTTCACTATTCTGGTTAGCTTGGTAATTGAAGATTCATGTAAGGACCTGGATGTTGTACGACCTCATTGGAGCTTGGAAATACGGTCTTGGAGAGTTTTGGACCAAAGTGATGCTTCATGGAATCCCTCACGGTCTGTGTGAGGATATACGGATCGTGTGGAGCCTCTTTGAGGTGGCCCTTGACATTATGTGGGGTGTGAGGGCCTTGATGTGGAGTTTAAGACCAAGGCATACCACACTTGGATGCCACACGATCCGTGTGAGAGCATAGGACTGCGTAGTGGACCGTACGGTAGCATTGGGATTGAGACTCCACAATTTTGAGCCCAAGTAAAGTGGTACGGCTGAATATACGGCCCGTATGGCCTCCCATATGGATTTCGGAGTGAAAATTTCTAAGTATTAGATTACCATCTCAGAACTTTATTGTGAAAAATTTTCTAAGTGAAGTGGTATGGAGGAGTATATGGTCTACATAGCTTAGTACGGACCATGAGACCAACCGCGTGGGTGCTTCGTTGAATTGTTTTTGTAAGTGTGGGATCTTCACGCTCAAGCTAAGTTTACTTTCAAGCTTTCAATTCAAGCCTATTTATGTGGTTTATGGTCATCATGGGCCTCCTTCATCAAGTCAAGTTCGAAGGAATTCCATTAGCTAAGCTTTTCAGAAGAACCGATAGAAGGGTCAAATTCAAATGGTCATATCTCTTAGCACAAAAAGAATTGCATGCCTTCACGACCTATCAAATTGAAGCTCTTTGAATTAGTTTTTCAACGTATCTAGTTTCACCTCGTTCTGAGTTTGAATCAAGAAGTTATGCGCATTCTCATAAAGCCCATTTGTGTAGTATTTTCTGAGATTTGGCTAAGTGAGGTCTCACGTGAGGGTTTTACGGACCATGATAACTTGTATGGTCCGTGAGACCTCCTCACTGGACCTGCAAGAAATGTTATTTTTCTTGATTAATGGTTTTTTTTTTGTAATTGTGGCTTCTCCTAAGGGTTTTTTATGACTTCCTATGATATCCTAAGAACTCCAAATGACTCAAACTCTATTCCTCTCATTCAAATTCATTCCTCACATTTAAAATTCTCCCAAGTCACTCCTAAGAACTCTCTCAAAGGACTCTTATGAATCTAATCTTGGGAATCAAGGAAAGGCTCATTCTTCTTCAAATTTCATCCTATTTCTTCTTGATTAGCTAAGGTACGTGGGTTTGATTCTTAGTCTCTTTCAATCAAGAAGACCCAAAATCTTGTCAACTGATTTTCATGAATTTTAGCTTACTTTAAATATGGAATTTCAATATTATTATTTATTAAATTTAATTGATGTATGAGTTATGTTTTATTATTGATTTTAAAAGTGATTTAAGGCATAATGTTACGCCGAAAAAATGACCGACTTTTAAAGAAAATGAAAAATTCAGTTTAAAACTCAATTATTTTGAGAAAAACTAA
>JAABOM020000075.1:20509957-20521335 GCA_011800125.2 Solanum clarkiae
AAAAAATTTAAAATTATTTATAAAACAATAAAATTACTTGAAATTTTAGTCTAGAGTGGGGTGTGGTCAAATTTTGATTTGAAAGTTGGGATCAAGACTAAATTTGAAAGTTAAATCTTGGGTCAAAAGTCGAGTTAGGTTTCCATCAGGTGTCAAAGTCAAGTCCCAAAATTTATTAGGGTTGATTTTCAAAGTAGAAAATATTTTTCTAAAAAATATTTTTTATTTTCTAGCCAAAAACAAAAGATATTTTCTAAAAAAATATTTTCATTCACTAGCCAAATAATAGAAAATATTTTTCATTTACCAATCAAACACAAAAAAATAAATTTAAAACCAACTTATTTTTTAAGAAAATATTTTCTAAAAAAACATTTTCCTTCGTATCAAACACACCCTAAGATTGGGTGTTTTCAATTTGTTGTACTTTCGCATGTAACTTCAATTTGGTGTAGAATTATCAAGGCTATTTTCATAGTGTTCATTGATTGAAAAATACGGAAGGAGCATGAAGGTTACAAAAGGGAGGATATTAAAATGTGAAATTGATGGATTGATCTATTTTTAAAATGTCCTTTAAGGGGAAAAAAAGAAAAAAAACATCATCATTCTTTTCTCTTGAACCAAAGCATTTAGATATTAAACCAGCAAGGAAGACGAGTAAAATGGACAGGAGGGACTGATAAAGTCGTAAGCTGTTACACCAAGTAATCTCTGCTAATTGCTGGGAACTCACGTCTCCGTAATTTTGCAGGAAACAATATCCAAGTAATCAAAATACTGATGGTTTCCTATTCAGCCTAATGTAATAGGTTCTCTTAATCACAACTCTTACCATAAACAGCATTAAACCATAGAACACAGAGAAAATCATAAAATCCATATACAAAACTAAGACTATCATGTTGAATAAAAGAGCTGCAATTTCAGGGAAAACGCTCAAAAATATTCCACATGCTACACTTTCTAGCTTGGTAGATGAAACCAAATGGCTTACTTATCACATAACTTCATTTATATATATGCCTCTCAAACACCATGACAAACTGACCTTAAGTTTCTAATAAATCAAACAAAAGTGGGCAACTCCGAGATTATTTTCAGCATAATGAACAGATCAAGCAAGTGCAACCACTCTTCAAAAGCAATAGATCAAAATTGGTAGAAGTAAAAATGATTTAAAGCAAAGACACAGCTGAATAGTCATACAAAAATGTCGCATTGCTCCATGAGCAAAATTAGCCACATCTTATCTGATGTATTAGTCTGGGTATTGACCGAAAATGATAAAACAAATAGATAAGATGAGAAACTCCACAAATCACATTACAAAATTTTACTCTTAACTACTTTTAAGGATGTAGATTCCTCATCATTGAAAACATTGATGTGGCACACTATAGCCACCCAAAGCAACCGACGGCTTTAATCTAGATCCACAACCTCTAAATGTCCCACTGCAAAAATAAGATCAAGGTAAGCAACTTCAAAGATAATGAAGTTGTATGAACAACAAAGACAATTGAAAATGTTCACAAGACTAAAGGACCAACCAAAATAACTAAAAATTCTCATTCAAATGAATGATCAGACATCAATCACATTCATATGATAAATCAGAAGAGGAAAAATCATCTAACCATATATTTAGATTACTTCTCTACAAACAAATAGGCTCGAGTTTATTCACATATGCACTAGTCAACTCTTGACATTCCAGCAGCAAGATATTCCGATTTCATGATTAATTATTCAATGAATCTCTGTACACAGTCAAGGTCAAACATAGTAATCCCTTCGTCCCATTTTAGTTTGTCATATAAGATTTGGCACAGTATTTAAAAAAAATATTTAGAAGTGTTATTTGACTAATATATTCCTTATAAATAATAAACTTTTATCTATATATGTACCTCTAAATTCTAGGATAATTAATACGAAGAGCAAAGTTAGAAAAAGATAAATAATTCTCTTTTGATTATTAAAATCGGCAACTATTTTGTGACAAACCATTTTTAGTATATCTGACAACTAAAATGAGACGGAGGAGTACTAGAAATGGTTCTACACTTAAAATTCTTTTAAAAAAATCTCAATAAGGATTGACTCAGACAGCAGTTTAGAACTACTTTTAAGGGAAGATACACAAAGAATCCTAGAAACAATTCACATAGCACCAATATGTACCATCCCCTCTATGTAGGAGCTTAATTTGTCATAAGGTATGCAGTCAAGTCCATAATTTATCACTACCAACATAATTCTAATACTACCAGCTAACCCTAACACACCTGCAATTTTTTCACAAATATGTCGAAAGACTATACATAGTAAGAGATTGAAACATAATTCTTTGATTGTTCTACTATCCCTTCTCATCATTCTTGTTTTGAGAATTCATGCTAGACAAGGAGAAGACAAAAGGCAATACCAAAATGTATATTCAATATGTAATCATTTACCCTTACAAGTTCAATAACACAGGAAACCAAGTTGATAGATTGCTTGACTTATTCATCAAGCCTCTATAGCCTAAACTACCTTTTATTTATTAAAAAATTGAAGTATAGGATGACCAAAACAGAGAACATAGAAGCACAAAAATCAACCTATCCACGACTTGGAAAATCTAAACACAAGGATGAAAACATAGGACACAAACAGCTAAAGAAATTACCTTAAATGTTGCTTGGGTACATGAAAACCCTAACCTTAGCTCCCTGCAAAATTAGGCAACGAAATTACGCTAAAATACACATTTTGATCTCTCTGATAACCACAAACAGCTGAATAACACGATTAAATTAATGAGTCACATATTATAAGAAAGAAAAAACGAACCATGGACTTAGGAGGCAAATTGGACTTGAACTTAGCTCTAACAACGCCACTGTTTCCATGTGGCCTACAAACTTTACCCCAAATGCAACGATAGTGTGAGTTATTCTTCTTTGTCTTTGTCTTGTAGATGTATGCCAGCCGCTTCCCAAGGTACCAGTCCACTTCTTCCTTAGTGTTCACTCCCTCGATCTGAATCAACGAGGTGTTGGGATACTGGTTCGATTTCGACCTAGAACAAAAAGATCAACATACTTTTGACCAAGCAGAATATTCCAAAATCAACAGAAATCTACCTTTTGTATCCAAGCACAGTTCCTCTAACGTATAGTCTGCGAAAAAAAATATGGAAAAGATGAGGTTGAGCAGCTGACTAATGCAGAGAAAACAGGAGATGGAAGGTGCAGTTGAAATAATTATGTACCTAACGCGTTCTCCTTGGCGTCCCTTCACCATTTTCGATTCAAGGGGATGGGGTTGGCGCTGCGCTGATTAATGGCTGCGAAGAAGAAATCTAAACCCTAGACGATTTTGTGATGCACAAATAGATATATTTATATGATTGGACGAGCTGGAGGCCCCAATCACTAAAGTTGGGCTTGGTCTCGTCATCTGTTATTTAAATATTAGCCTTATTGCTATTTGTGCCAAAATACAAAAACTCGTAAGAAAATGATAAGGGCAATTCCTTATATAGGTATGTATATAATTGTATAGTTATGTATCTTAATATATATTTAATATATAGCTTATGTATAAGTAATATTCATTGTATAATAATGTATACTTTCTATAATTTTTTACAAACTATATGTATAGTTTCGCTGATTTGAGACTATTTTCTTTTTAAACTTTTACTTTTTTGTGTATCTCTATGATTTCTCCTAATTTTAATGGATAGAAATCATTACCGTGAAAACTCAGAATATTAGTATATTTTGATAGTTGTGAACATAGGCTAACTAGTAATATAGTTTTATTGATTTTAAATCTCATCCTTAATTCAGACTAACAGATAGTTTAGTTATTTATGAGTGTGTCAGTACATACAAATTATTTTGAGAGAATTATTTAGCATTGACAGTACACGAGTTCAAAAAATCAGTGTCATATAATTATGTATCATTGTAGGATTTGAGCATATCATTAGTCGGTCAACTCCTTTAGTCCAAGAGGCTCATTAGTGGTGTCACGTCGTGAGCATATATCGTAGGTGTGACCAGCACTAAAAAATCATTGGTGGTCCCAAGCAAATCGTTAGCTTGACCAACTCAATTGGCAAAGGACTGAACTCAACCTAAAAAAAAAAATACTCGAATGGATATCTCAATCTCATCAATAATAATTAAATAATAGTTTGATATACTCAAAATAAATCATAAACTCAATGTCATAATTTAATAAAGAAATCATAGCTGTCAAAATAGATTCTACATGAAATAGACTAACTTCACTCTACTCTACTTTATCTATGAAACCTCTAAACTAATCATAGGAAGGTGCCGAGAGAAGTCCGTGACAACCTCAAAGAACTACTCAAATGAAAAAAGCAAAATAAAATAGAAAGTCCCAACAGAGGCAAGGAGGTCTCACCAAAAGCTAGTTTGAGTGTGATCTTCAATGAAGCACATGTTGAGAAACTCTAGCATTTGTATCTACATCATGAAAAGATGCAGGATCGAATAACGTCACAACATGGAATGTACAGTATGTATAATACAATGCCTTACAAATATACATAGATAAACGCAACTTCAGTGCAATAATATCATTTACTCACTGGGGAGTTTCTCTAAACGACAACCATCACTTATGAGCTAGTGAAGATACAATAAAGTATTGCCGTTGCCACAAGTTTCTTATACCTTGTCAAAGTAAGGGACAATCATTGATTTTAAGCATATTTATACACCCAATTAGCCAAATTTACCCATGTCCAAAGTCTAGTTAGAGGATAAAGTCATAAAGTTTAAGTGTTTTTAATGCAATTTTGCCTTATCTTGCTAATTCTTAGCCGATAGCACTTTTTGGTTGTGTTTTCAGGTTTTAAGTAGATATATATACCCGGGGTCATAGCCGAAAATTGAGGAAGGATGAATCACCCAATGGAGCTAAAAAGTCAGCCAGTATAGGAAAAGGAGAAAAGTTCGCGTCGGGGAGCAATACAAAGGGTTGAAGATTTTTAAAGGAGGACAAAAAGGCGTGAAGTACATGGGGAGCATAAGCCCACGTCGCTGACTTAAGGGAAGAAGAGTCAAAATCGATGGATATCAGATGACAAGTCTATGTCGTGGACTTTGGAGACGCAAGGGCAAATTTGAAAAATGGAATTTACAGGTTTAAATAGAATTTTGGAATATTGGTAGGAACTGAGAAACGACAAAAACTCTAATCTAGGGTTAATTTGGTTTTCTTTTCTTTTTAAAATCCATTTTTGAATGGTTCTGAGATTGTTAATGCATTTGAAACGGACAATGAGTGGCTAATCTTCTATATTCTGGAGTTGTAGCTATAGACTATGTTCTAAACTTTGAATTTTATGTGTTATGAATAGATTTTCGTATATTTACTCCTATATGCCTTTAATTTATATTTCATTGCCTGGCCAACTTTGAGATACATTTGTTGTCTGCTCTAGATTTGGAAGATGTTGGAATAGATTGAACACAGGGTATAGGGAGCGTTTTGTCTAGGAGACTAGATGATTCGTGTATAAGAGACCTACGACACCTACCCATACACCTAGCTTGGGTCAAATACAAGAATATAATTTTAAAGTATTCTTAGTGATCATGTTTATCCCTGTTCAACGATGTAGTTAGGTTGTCAGTGAGAATAGGCTAGGCAGAGACGTGAAATCCTGTCTAGTAAATTAAACCCTGTGACTTAGTAATTAGAAAACACACAATTAATGCATAAGAATTGGAGCTGGAGCTTATGTCAAAATGATTACAATCTTGGAATCTCGCTTAAATTGATAATCACTCAATTACCGTTTGATCGTATTCTAGTTTATTTTAATATTTTAGTAGAAATAACAAATACTCATTTTTCTTGAAAGAACACACATTACGTAATCACTTTTTGTTGGTATCTGAGAGTTAAATAAAGTCTCTTGGGTTCGATATCTTGGCTCTTTTAGAGCCATTGCATTATTTGGTTGACCACGTATACTTGCCTGTGCTGGGGAAGTAACAAGTTTTTGGCACCATTTCTGGGAACTTTTAGCTAGCAATTGGTTATTATTCAGAAATTGATTTGTTTTGTAGTGTTTACCATATTTTATCTTAGCCGTGTTTCGATTGTAAGAATTCAGTCTGATCCAATGGCGTAACCAAAACCTTATTTTCAGTAAAGTAGGAGAAAGGCAGACATTTTTATACCTAATCCTGCCAATTGACCTTGTCGAACAAGAGGATCAACACGATAATAAGGAGGAGGTTGAAACAGTGACTGACCAGATTCCTAAACCGATAGTGACTAGACCAGTCTGAGACATGGCAATCCCACGTACTATTAATGTCACAAGTTGTTTTTGGAAATCAAAACTCGACGGACGATGGGAACTTAAGCAGAACATGGTAGAACTTTTGCATTCCACTATGCAGTTCACTGGGTTGCCACTTGTGGATCCTCAAGTTCATCTCCTGAATTTCTTGGAGATTGTTGACACATTCATTCTTCATAGTGTAAATACTGATTATGTGAGGATGATCTTATTTACCTTCTCAGTGCTTGGGGAAGCAAGAAAGTGGTTACAAATTGAGCTACCAAACTCAATCACTTGATGGGATGACCTAGCAAGGAAGTTTTTAATCCAATTCTTTTTATCTAAAAAGACATCAAAGCTTAGGAGTGAGATTTTAAGTTTTCGACAAAAGCCAGGAGAGAACTTGTACCAAGTTTGGGATAGGTTCAAATCCCTCCTTATTAACTGTTCTCATCATTGCCAAGCTAATAAGATGTTGGTTTATATCGTCATTGAAAGATTGAAACCCAACACTAAGATTTTACTTGATTCTATAGGCCTTAGAAAAGACATATGATGAGCTATATGCCCTACTGAATCACATTGCATGATGAAATCCTGAGTAGAATGATGGATCTAGTAGACCGATGGTCTAGAAACAAGCAGGTATGCTAGAAGTGGATGCAATGACTGCCTTACAAGCCCAAGTGTCAGCTATGCAAACATATTGATCACCCATTTCAATAACTTGTCTTTGGGCTAGCAGCAAGCTCAGGTAAACATAGTCCAATAGAAGCAAAATATTTTGTGTAATGTTTGTGGTAGTAGAGATCACATGGCTGAGTATTGTGGGTCGAAACCCGAGGCCGTCATCTTTGTAGGAAATGCGAGCAAAGGTTGCCAACAAGGTTTCGAGAACATTTACAACCCCAATTGGAGAAACCATCCAAATTTCTCCTGGGGATAAACAACATCTAGGACCACCTCAATACAAACCACAAGAAGGTGGGTAGTTTTACAATCAGCAAGCGCAGCAGCCTGCAAAGCAAACAAATGTTGGAGGTATGAGTGATAGCGAAGTGTTGAGGAAAATCTTGTCTAATCAGCAAAGGCAAGATGATGAAATTCTCTAGAATAGGCAGGGCCTTCAGAAACTCAAAGAACAGGTTGGACAATTGGAAAGCATAACCAATGCTAGACCCAAAGGTGGCTTGCCAGGTGACACCGACCCCAACCCGAAGCAAGTGAATGTTGTGAGCACAAAAAGTGGAAAGTCGTTGACAAAGTTAGTACCAATGCAAAAAATGTGGACAGCTCTAGTCCAGAGAAAAAAGATGAGGGTGGAAATACCAGCCCTTCAAATGTTGAGCCTGAACCAAGGCAAAGGCCTCCTCCTCCCTTCCCTCAAAAGTTCAAAAAGAAGGAGGATAAATGCTTCCAGAAGTTTATTGGGCTCCTAAAATTGGTACAAATTAAATTAGCTCTTATTGTTGTTTTTGTAGGGGATCCCAGAATATGCCAAGTATGTGAAAGACATAGTAGCCAATAAGAGCAGATAGGTTGAGTTTGAAACGGTGGTGCTCACTGAAGAATGTAGTTCTAAGATCCTAAATAAGACAAAGTTGCTAACTAAGTTAAAGGATCCTGGAAGCTTCACTGTTCAAGTGGCAATTGGAAGTTGTTTAAATGCATGTGTGGATTCAAGATTAAGCTTATAGGCAAGGTATTTTCACCCACGAACTCTTTTTTCTTACATAGATTCATAATTGCAAGTCAATTTTTAAATTCAAGAACTTTGAATTTTAGTTCTAGTTTTGATCATTTTGCCTCTAAGCCTAATTCGTTCCAATATGGGTATCAAAATTTATCTCTTGAAGCATAGTATCTACTTTTTATAATGATTGATTGATTCGATGATCGTTCAGAGAATAGTTGATTAAAAGCTTGTTCGAGTGCAATTTCGACATCAAGGCAGGTTCGTCTAACCTTTTTTAGACTGGATTTGAGTTATTCGATATGTATATGTCATGATTGTAAGATTTAAACTGTTTCTTGAGTAATTACACTGATATGATAGTACTTTGAGAAAAATGTGGTATCAATTATATTGAAATTGGAGTAACTTGTGACTTTTTGGGTAAATTATGATGTATTCTTGAGATTTGAGCTATTTTAGATGTTATTGTGATAATATGAGACTTATGATATTATTTGGAAGGTTTTGTGGAATTTTTTGGTTATTGAGATATTTTTGAGAACCATGTATATATCTTGGGACATGTGAGGTCCGGTATCTTGGTACACTTGTCTATTAGTAAAAATATAATGATTTTATATATGATGATGATTCGTGGTACCAGTTGTTGCACTTATTGTTATTGTCTTAGATTCTATTATAGTTACTCATCGATATTCTTATCACGAAACTATTATATACCTTGATTGTGTGATTGGCATAAATGTCAAATCTGGTCTAGGAGAAGTTACAGAACTGAATTCGGAGTAAAATAAAAATTTTGGACCCAAAGTTGCATTTTTAGTTGTTCCCAAAGTCAAAGTTTGACTTTGTCAACATTCTGAGTTATCAAAATTTTGACAGTTCGATTAGTTTCAGATGGTGAAACTAATGCTGAAAACGGTCTCATCATAATTTTCGAAGTTTTTGTGGGTAGTTTTAGTACACTACTAAAAAGGAGTTTAGTGATAGACGAAATCCGTCGCGAATAAGTTAAGATTCATCGCTAAACATGTTTAGCAACGAATTACTAACCGTTGCCATTTTGCTCGTTGCTAACCCTTTAGTAATGGAAAAATAGATTCTGTCGTAAATTTAACGATGATCTGCTAACAAAATGATATTTGTAGCAAACTTTAGCAACAAAATATTTCATCGCTATGTTTCTATATTTTGTTGCTAATTACATAGAGCATTTTCGTCGTCTTATAAAATAGCGACAAAATATGTTGTCGCTAATCCGTCGCTATTTTATTTATTTTATTTGTACTCAGCTTTTAGTGGCAAAAAATTATTTTTCATAACCCATTGCAATTTTTTTTCTTTAGCACGTAGAATTTATCATAAATATTATTTTTTCTATACCTTATCAAACATAATAAATGTAAATTATTTCGTACCTTGAAAAACAACTAACATTCATAGTAAATAATATTTGTATAAGGTTCAAAAGATAGCAAAATCCAAAATTATATAATTAAGTTCAGACATTACTACAAACATCTAGCAATTACTAATAATTCCATATTCATCAAAGTTTTGTTAAATAAAACCATACGAAATGAAAAACTAATGTCCCAAAGAAGAAATATTGTCATTAGTATCAATATTAGTAAAAAGAGATACTATAAGTCCCCTAGATGATGGGTCACTAATAAGAGTATTTGGTTGATCTGATGGTGAAGAAATCACCCCCTGTATGCGCTCAACCAATATAGGAAGCAAGTGATTATACAATAAAGGAATCAATCACATCCAATTTTCCCATGCAGTATCAATTATATATCCTAGATTAGTTCTCTTATTTTTTATTTTGGAGATAAAATCCATATTCCTTGTTTCTGCCTTAATTTTTCATTGTCTCCTCACTGCATTTTCATTAGTGGAAGAATCCCAATAGAATTCCTTCTTAAATAAGTTTTGAAAGTAATGAAATAATATTCTATCTATAGAAAAATTAATTAAACTCAATTATGATAAAAAACTATATCTTGAATTCCCCAAAATTAAAATCTCTTACAGGTTGTGAGACACCTTTCCAATTGATTCCATTGGGATCGAGTTCATTTCTTAAAGACTTGTATATAAAAGTAGAACATATTGAAGAGGGTTCCAACCTGTATAATGAAGACACTATTTGAAGGTCTACCATAAATCAAAATAATATATAAGAATAATACTACAAACATTGACTTACACTGTAGGAGTAAGAGTAATAAGTTTTGCAGGATACCTATGAGCACAGGACTCAGCTTCGCCAACTGTGTTGCTCTGAGTACTATCACCTATTGGGTTGCTCTGATTTGGGGGAACATGAGATGATTCAGCGATGGATGGGGTACTAGTGTGACCTGATATTTAAACGAGTGGTATATTGCTTGGAATGAATATTTGAACTATTGGGTTTAAGTAATAAGTATGAATTGGGAAATGAAGATTGAAAGGAAATGAAGATTAAAAGACAAAGGAAAATGTGGGGGGAGGGGGGAATTAAGTAAAGGGAAATGGAGAGTCATTTCTACCTCATCGGTAAAATAAAAAAAAATTATTGTCCTTATATTAGGAAACACTTCCTCTAACTCTTAAAGAGTCAAGTAAAGGGGACCCCCTTATGCCGTTGTCATCGTTCGCTTGGTTCGCTTCGATTTCGGAAAATGATTGATCGATAAATTGTTTGGACAATATTTGTTTAACTAATCTCAAAATTTTCCTTTTCTGATATTTTTGTGAATAATAAATTAATTATTTATTCATAAGTTATTTATTAATTAAACTAATTTATAAATTATTTATTAAGGACATGTACAATGGAGCCAAAACTCGGATAAGAACGGTGGGAGAAAACTCTGAGTATTTTTCTGTTAAGATGAGACTCCACCAAGGATCTGTGTTGAGCCCTTTCTTGTTTGCCTTGGTGATGGATGAGCTGACACGATCTATCCAGGAGGAGTTACCTTGGTGTATGTTATTTGCAGATGATATAGTACTGATTGATGAGACTCAGACTAAAGTTAATGATAGGTTGGAGTCTTGGAGACACTCCTTGGAGTCCAAAGGTTTCAAATTGAGTAGGACAAAAAATGAATACTTGGAGAGCAAATTCAGTGTTGAGAGGGATGAAGCAAACTTTGAAGTGAGGCTTGACACTCAACCTATCCCCAAGAGGGAAAACTTTAAGTATCTGGGGTCCATCATCCAGATTAGTGGCGATGTCAACGATGATATCACACATCATGTAGGGGCAGCATGGACTAAATGTAGGCTTGCCTCTGGAGTATTGTGTGACAAGAAGATACCACCTAAACTCAAAGGTAAGTTTTACAGAGTGGTGGTTAG
>JAABOM020000075.1:20531077-20548827 GCA_011800125.2 Solanum clarkiae
ATTCTCAACACCTCACACAAGAAGTACAAGATTCTATATACTTAACAAAGGTTAAGAAATCCACTTGCCTTATATAATATCTTGAATCACATTAATTTCGAAGTTTTTCCCTTTCCATGACACTCCAATTCACCAAAATCTATTCAAGTATAGCATTGTGATTATATAATAAATCTAACGACACTAAAATCAATTAATTTGGCTGAAAAGGGTAAAATAGTCCAAAAAATTTTATTGTCTGAAAAGTATCATCAGAATTTGGAAATTTTGCATAAAAATGTTATCTAAGTTATAAGGAATTCAGTGGTGAAAACCATTTCAAAAACAACTCTAATTTGAGGAAGTAATCGCATGTTAAATTTTTCGAACTATATTAAAAATGCAGTAGTGAATCTGCAGTTTTTACCTCAAACGAAGCAAAAACGTTAATCTCTAAAGTTCGCAGCGTGTTCTCCTCAGAAAAATATACAATTTAGCCTTTTGAATTGCTCAAATCCGATCAAAATTGAGAGAGAAATCGTTGGTTGAAGTTTGGGGAAAGGTTGCGATCTTCTCTTCTCTTTCTTGGAGAAAATCCTCAATTCTCGCAATTCTTTTAAAGTGAAAGAGCTTGGAACGATATTGATTGAAAGAATTTTCCTTGATTCTTGAAATCTTGACTTAGACACTTTAGATCTCCTGATGAAGAATCATAATTCTTGAAGAAGAAGAGTCAAGAAATCTTCTCTTGGGATTCTTGAATTTGTTTTCTTGAAACCCTGGGTTATGATTTAAAATCCTATTAAAACTTCATGAATAGATGAAGAAATTCAGATTGAGTAGATTGAAATTCATGAAGAATAACTTACCTTGAGGAGGAATCTTGGAAGCTAATCTTAACTTGATGATTCTCTTGATGATTCTTGAGGGTTTATGTTTAGGAGAGAAGGGAGAGAATTTTTGATTATGGAAACTGACTTTGTATAGGTTTTGGGACCATAATTAGAACTTTAAAGATTTTATGATAAAAATACCCTCAAATTATAAAGAAAAAACATCATTAACTCATCTAGTGAGGGTCCGCGACGCGCTCCGGGCGTGGACTTTGGGACAGCTCTGTACCTCTTCACTAAAATAGTCATAACTTTCTACTTTGAACTTCGATTAATGCAAAATTAGATGCATTGTAAAGCTAATTTGAATATCTTTGATGATATATTATGGGTCATCTAAAGCATTACACTTTAGGAGGTATGGTCATTTGACGTTGACCCTTCTATCGACTCATACGAAAACTTAGTTTCTAGAAATTCTTTGAACTTGGCTTGATGTAAAAAATCCCTTATGACTCTAAATCACACCTAATGTTCTTTTAATACTTAGGAATTGATCCTACCGCATATATACAACTTACAAGTCATTGGTTCACCTAATTTTCATAAAGTCATACATTAGAACTACGACATCATATCGGCTCCAATTCTATTCCCATACTAAAAAATTGACTATGCTCGATTAAGAATCCTCAATTAAAATCCTATATCATATGAAGAATGACTCGGTCTTAGCTTAAAAAAAATTAGAGTGTTACAACTGATTTCATTAATAGGTGGTTCGTTTTTCCTAATAGTATAATCAATGTCCATGCACCCTAAGTGAAGAAGAATTCTCTCCTTCCAGATCTTATAGTTTTCACCATCGAGTTCTGAAATATCAAAAATATTAGAGAAATTTGCAGGTTGCATAACTACAAAACATATATTCATGCTTAACAAATTTTAGGCAAGTAAAAGTGAATCTACTGAATAAAAATTGTTTGTGGGCTAAATTTTTAATTCAAATTAGATTCACACATAGAATTATCTATTAACCAGCATGATATTCTATCTTTATGATAAAACTAACTCTCATTCATAATTCCTATGGGTAATTATGAAGAGCATTTAACATTTTATCATAATTAATCATGCAACTCAACAACAAAGAAATTAAGTTATTAAACCATGCATGATTAATCACAATTTAATGTCTAAAATTTATTTATGTAATCAACTTTTATAATTTTATTCAATTAAAGATGTTGTGGCTACTCTTTAATCAAATAATATTATAGATCACTTAGACATTGTCTACATTTTATGTAATCCATAATATATATAATTTTATTTAATCAAGATTGTTGTGACTAAATCTTAATTAAACAAAATTATAAAGATCACTTAGACGTTGTTTTGATTTAATGTCTATATTTTATGTGATCCATAATATATATAATTTTATTTAATCAAGATTGTTGTGGATAAGTCTTAATTAAACAAAATTAAAAAGATCACTTAGACATTAAAACTTATAGTTGTGTCAGACAGATAAACAATAACTCAAACAATAATTTACTATGCAACCATAGATAGTATTTAAAATCATATGCCTGTTTGAAAATAAATTTTCATAAAGTACCTAACATTAGGTTGCATCAAAAGTTTTAAAATAAGATCTAAAATTTAAGATCCACTTTTGAATATATTTTTTTTTTGCAAATATGAAAAACCAACGAGGCAAACAATTGCTCGGATACCAAATGTAAGTAAATATAGAGCAATAGTGCAGTGGAATAGTAGATCGATATACCTCTAGCCATTATTGGCGATATAGTCGGAATCATTGTCGTTTTCTTTTCACTTTCCGGTAAGTCTTATAAGCACTCAAAACTCACTCAAGATGGTGTAGAGTAAGCAAAAAGATCTGTACTTAGAGACCTTTAACCAGATGTACCCCTATTTATAGCTATTCTACCATCAAGAATAATAGTGGGGAAGTTAGTGGTTAGTGGGAAGTGTAGTAGTGGGGAAGTTGTAAAGTAGTGGGTTAGTGGATGATTATGTAGCTTCCATGAGTAGTGGATGTAGTGGTAGTTACAACTTCTATGGAAGTTACAAACCACATCCATGGAGGTTATGTTATGGAAGTTACGGACCACTATCCGTAGAATATGGCCAACATTCTAACAAGGAGGTCTTATCAAAACTTGAGTAGATTCATTGAAGATCCCTAGAACCAATATCTACATTATGAAAAGATGCAATATCAAATGACATCAGTATATAGAATGTGCGGAATGTAAGATGGTTGAATAGAACAATACGCGGCAAAAGTACTCAAGAAAGAATAAACTCAACATCAATCTACTATGCAAGTATAAATAATTAAACAATATTTTCATCGATCATAATTATGAATAAAAAATAATATAACGACTCGAAGAAAATTTTTCTAACCCACACCCCCACCTATGAGCTAGTGATGGTACAACGAGCTCACTGTCATTGCCACATCCATCCAATACTTGCCACGATAAGAGATGCTCGACCTCTTTGGATTCAATAACGAAAAATTCCCTTTTGGGACAAGAGAGGCTAGACCATCTGTTCTATGCTGATTACCTAGTTTATGGAACTTGAGTTATCTCCATTCTAACGCTTACCCAAATTGATATTCAAATACTACTCCCTATACACATACACACACACATGTGCTCCATTAAGTAAAATACTCAAATCATCTTATTTAGTATAATTGTACTTTAAGTTAAAATATCAATATCATCTCAAAATATCACCATCCTCCATAAAAGTTATGCTTTAAAACACGTTGATATCATCATCAATACTCTTGCTCAAACATCATTTAAAACTCAATGCTCAATCTTCATTAAAACTCTTCAAACATGCATCATCTCAATTTGAAAATAATTATGCATGAAAATCATCAATTCAACATCAACTAATGCATTGGAAAGTCTTGATGATCTACTCAATTAGAGTTCATCAAAAAGTAACCATGAACAACAATTTTAATTATAAAAAAGTACTAATTTTAATGCATAATTATATAGAAACTAATAGAAGAAGAACTAACTCAATTAGAATTCAAAAGTTGATTTTTGACTCAATTCAATAGTCACTTTAAAATAAATGACAAACTCAATCCAACACTATGATAGTCTTACATAACTAGAAAATTGAAAACTTTACTAGAAAATAGAAGACTTCGGTAGAATTGCTCGAACCTTAGATTTTTCTCCTCTTAAAACTTTCTATCAAAGTATTCTAAGTGATTATGAGGATATGAGTTATGTTGGATATTAGTATAAGGTTTAGTTTAATCTCAAAATGTCAAGGTTTTAATTAGAAAAGAATGAAAAAAGACAAAATTATAAGGCCCCGCATACTAAAAGATCTAAATTCAAAAGAAAGTGCAGAACTAAGTTTTGGTGCAGGGATGTACGAGCCCATCTATGATCCATGGTTGGTCTTATGAGCCGTAGATAGGACTCATATATGTGTTGGACACTTGGTAAAATATTGATTTTTGAGGATTGTTGTATAAAAGATTCCACCACTCGTAAGATGAACTATGACTCGTAGACAGCGACCCATAGATGGGGGATAAAATAAAATTGTTGAAGCTGAAAAAAGTGTAACCGTAAGAAAGCTTGGACAGATCGTAATCCAATTGATGAGTTGTGAAAAAGGCTCGTGGTTTGAATTTTGAAAGGTGAAATTTTTTTAAGTGTGATGTGAATTTACGAGGGGTGTTTACGACCCATAGATGGAACTATGGGCCATAGAAGGGAGTTCATAGGTGAGGATCAGAGACCTAATTTCTTAAACTTTGGGTTGTAACACGGATGAGCTCATAGACTAGGGTTGTTATCCTCCTCCAATAATTTTTAATGAAGGGTAGTTTTGATAATTCCTCACACCCCAAGTCCAAAACTACATCTTTTAAGGCCTAATTCTACACATATCAATCCTACTGCCTCCCATTACACCCTTATTCTCTTCTAACTCCTATCCCTCTCAAAGTTCCCCCAAGACTCTCAACTCTCAAGTTCTATTAGAGGCAAGAAGTTAGGATTTCAAGGTCTTCTTCACCAATCTCAGATTTTCTTTCATAATTTTCCAATCAAGTTATGTGGGTTTCATTCATGGGTTCCTTCTGATTCACCCATGAAACCCAAATATTTTTATTCTTTCACTTATTTTCAAGTTATGAAAATTTTTTGAGTTTATAATAACTTTTGAAATGGTTATATTATGATGTATTTATTGTTCAATAATGTATATTTTTTTCTTGAAATTATATTGTACTATGGAAGGTTGATGATATACAAGATGTTTCATGACTTGCTACCTAGTATTTTGAAGGTCTATGGGGGATAGTTTTATGCATGATTTAAATTGATAAATTTCATTATATTTATACATGATCCTGTTGAGTTTCATGATTTAGAAGTATAATGCATTGAACTCACCTAGTTTTATACTATTCTCTCAAATGAAATATTTTATGAATGATAAGGTTTTTAACTATGTATTTATGAAAGTTAAGAAAGTTATGAAAGTACTTATGGAAGCCCTTTTTATGAATGTATGGATGATGATGAAAGGACCATTCTCACCAAAGATGGATCCTTCTATAAAAGGACAATTCTCACTTAAAATTGATCATAAGGTTTTAATGAGCTACACCTATTATGACAAAGTTATATTTCAAAGCTTATGAATGTATAGACATATGATTATGTTATGAATATTCTATGGGACTTGACTTAGCACTAAATGGAGCTTGAGGTAAAGTTCCATAAGAAAATCCAGGTAGAAACCTCCTATATCATTAACTATGTGCCACCATAGGAGACCTTGTAGGCTATGCTAGTGGAACACAAAATATAACATTAAAGAAAGAGTGCATTCATAAGTTGATAGAGTTCTGCATGACAAGTAATCTCTCTGCCCAACAAAAGGGTTACGTTGGATTTCATGTAGTAGCTCACATGGTATTATATGACAGTTATGATCTCATCCAACATCTGTATATATGTATATGATTACTTGTGATGTTTACAATGCTTCATTTATGTTTCCAAGATGCACTGATCATTCATTATCTTTGAGCCTTATCTCTTGTTATACTATACATATTGACTATCACGATATTATAGCTTCTTCATTCTGTAGCATTCCATACATTTAGTACACTCAAAGTACTAAACATACTTTTCTTTATATGATCTCACCATATAAGCATTGATGCTCCTCCCCCTTCTATGCGTGGCTATCTGTTTGACTTATTCAAGACTAATTGTGGTGAGTCCTCTAGTTCAGGGACAACATCTTACCCCTTTTGAAGCTTGAGTTGTATCAAGTTGCATTAAGACTTTTATATTATCTCATTGTATTTCTTTACTATTTTTATTTGAGGGTGAGCTAGGGATATGTCTTAGACCCTCGCCCAAGTCTAAACCTAGAGGTATTGTTGTACATGTATGAGATGTTTGTCGGTATGGTACTTGTTGATGATTGATTCTCCCTTAGCCCCATTTTCCCTTAATTTCCGCCTTTATTTATATTCATTACCTATGAAATTCTTGATGAATACTAGGAGGCTTGGGTGAGATAATTTCAAGTTTCTTATTTGTCGTGTTATGACTAGGCTCTATGCATAAGCCATGATAGAAATTGACCATCATTAATATCGATGGACTAAATCATGAGACCAATTGATGGTCTATGGTCCAATCTGTGAGTTGTAAAATCTATCTGTAGAAATATGGGGCTTTTCAAGGCTAGATCTACGTTCAAAAACCTGCTGGTTAGACCCATTTACAAGTTGTACAACCCAAATGTGAAATTGGGCACAAGTTTTGACTTTTGGAGGCTTAGTTCCATGATCACCTTTTATGAGTCATGGGCCTTTCTATGGGTCTATCCTATCAAATTATGTTTAAAATTCATAGACTATAATTATTGGGATCATATCTAGAAAACCTAGTGCACGAGTCATGGTTTGAACTATAAGTTATAAACCATGTCTGAGACCTTCACTGGTTCAAATGTAAGGGTGACCAATGAGACCTGGTCTATGAACCGTAGAACCTTCAATGGATTGTGGATAGGTCTCATAGATCTTGGATGGACTTGGCACAAGAAGGTCTATGAGTGTAACAACCTTGTAGGTCATTTTTTAGCTTATTTGTGAAAATTACTATTCTATCCTTTTGTAAGTTGCTTTGGACCTATTTTAAACTATTCGTATTGTTGGAACCAAAATCCTGTGTTTAAAAAGTGGTAAATATGAGTTTTAGTATTTTTGAAAGATTAAATTGTTGAAAAAATGAGTTTTTTGAGTTTTGGGCTTCGGATTAGAAATCCGTCAATTTCATTAGCTCTGGAAAGTAGACACTGGTCTGGGAGAAGTTACAGAACTAAATTTGGAGTTAAAATGAAAATTTTAGACACAAAGTTATATTTTTTTGTTGTTTCTAGAGCCAAAGTTTGACTTTGGTCAACATTCGGAGTACTGAAGCTTAGATCAAAATTTCAACAGATCTAGTAGTTCTGGATATTGGAATTAACGCTAGAAATGGTCTCATAATTTTTAGAGTTCTCGAGGGCACTTTTGGTATTTTATGTCCTAAACTAATTGATTAGAGTTTTATTGGTAACCATGTCGCGAAGACCTCAAAATTGAATTCTGATTATTCCTTTGAGTCGAGATCATTGTTTTTAGTATTAATACATGTCTGGTTTGTAAAATTTGGGTTTCGAATGAATATTGAGGGTCCGTCCAAGTTTGAAAACATAGCTGAAATTTGGTTTTTGGTACGAGACCCATAGTATTCCAGGTTCGCACCAAATCCTTCGCGTTCACGAAGGTGTTGCTCATTTCTTCTTCGTATTCATGACTGGGTCCCGTGTTTGCGAAGAAAATCTCTCTTAGACTCCACATTCGCAGGCCCCAGCCCCGCATTCATGGAGGGCTTTATCCTGCAGTACTTCGTGTTCACGGATCTCTTTACACATTCGCGAAGTAGTTTTTCACCTGATCAGTGTTTTATTTTGTTAGACTCCATTTCTGCTCTATATTTAAATATTTCAAGCTTTTGAGATTATTTTTGATGAAACTTCTTGAGGAAACTTTTTGGGTAAGTATTTTTATCATCTTTTTAATTAATTTCCACGACTTTTATCTTGACTTATCTTGAATTTAGTGATTTTGGATATTTAAAATTGGGGATTTTATGTCTATGATTTGGAAACTTTAATTGGTGATTTCTCCTTCAACTTGGGCTCAAGTTTTGTAGAATTTTCACCCACAGACTCTTTTTCTCATGTAGAATGTTAATTTCAAGTCAATTTTCAAATTCAAAAACTTTAAATTTTAGCCCTAATTTTAACTAATAAGTCTAATTCATGTCAATATGGGTATTAAAATTCATCTCTTGATACATAGTATCTATTTTTTTATAGCGATTGGTTGATCTGGTGATCGATTTGAGGCTTGGGTGATTAGAAAGCTTGATTTGAGTGCAATTTTGGCATCGAAGTAGGTTCGACTAACCTTTTTGGTACTGAATTTGAGTTATTGGAAATTTTTATATAGTAGTTGTAAGATTTAAATTGTTCATGAGTATTTGGATCGATTCCAATTTTGGTAAAGATGCGGTATCAATTATTTTAGAATTGAAGTAATATGTAACTTTATTGGTAAACTGAGTTATCTTCTTGAGATTTGAGATATTTTAAATACTGTTGTGATGATATAAGACTTGAGACATCATTTGGTAAGTTTTGTGGTAAATTGATGGTATTTGAGATATTTTCGAGGAACATATGTATATTTTGGGACGTATGAGGTTCGGTATACTCAATACACTTGACTATTGGTAAAAATATGGCGATTTGAAGCATGAATATATTTGGTGGTACCAAATGTTGCACTTGTTGTTGTTTTCCATGACTCTATGAGGATTACCTATCGATATTTTTGTCTTGATGCTAAATTATCTGTTTTGATTTGTGCTAATGACATGCATTCTTTTTATATTGCATTTGTATTACCCCTTGATTATGCGGAGGAGACAAGGATTGAGATACTCTACCACTTTTTATAAATCTCCTTGACCACGTGAAAGATGGTAAGGGTGAGATGTATCACTTTTGAGATATTGTATCACATTTATAAAACTCCTTGACCACGAATAGGTGGCAAGGGTGAAATGTATCACTTTTATAAACTTTTTTACCATACAGAGGTGGCAAGGTTGAAATATTGTGATACTTGAGAGATTTCAGTAAATGGTCTTCAAGACCCTCAGGTTCTATACGGTAGGTTTAGCTCAATAGATGTGTACAGCAATTGTGCGAAAATTGTGATTTCACCCCATCTATTGAATACATACTTCTCATTTGCATTGAATTTGTGATTGTATTTTCTATCTTTTATTGTTATTAAATTTTTTTGTGTGTGTCTATATATATATATATATATATATATATATATATATTGTTCACTAACCCCCTACGTTGCAGGTGATGGGATTTTGGCGTACTCACCTCTACTTTGTTTCCTCCATGCAGATTGAGCACTGGGACCCTATCAAGGTTGTTGATCTCATTCCGCCATAGTCTTCTTCCATCTATCCCAGATCTTAGATGTGAGGCTCAAACTTCGAGTCATCGTGGATCTTTTGAGATTTACTTTATTGCTTTCTAGTTCAAATTTAGTATTTGAAATTATTCAGACAGTTGTATATTTACTTATTCATACTACTTTCGATGTTGTTGTACTCATAACTCCAGGTTTTAGGATATAAATTAAGTCCTGTGGTTGTTTTTATTTGATTTGAATTCTTTTTAGTCGCGATCCAATTTTGCATCATGACAATAGAACTCCCTTCTATGGCTTGTAGTCTGATATACGAGCCAGAGTTTGGACTCATGGAATCCACTGTACTATAGAACCAATTTTTAAGTTTCTAGATTTTTGGACTTGCTAAGTTAGAGTATTTTAGGGGGTGTTAAAATATCTCCCCTTTAGGATTATTCGTCCTTGAATGATGATGAAACTAGAAAGCATCAAGCCCAAATGCAATCAAGACATCAATACTCAGAAACTCAAATATTCATGCCTAAATATCAAGAATAGACATCAAACTTAGAATTTGAAATTAGAATAGTACCTTTAATGTCATCACTGGTATAAACAAATACGTGTAGGTATTTGTCCTTCATATCTTGGTTCGTGACATGTTGGGTATCAAAGCTCAGGTTTGTTATGCTCATGAGTGAAGAGCAGCATGTCAAGTAGAGTCTCACAGATCAGTATTTAGACATCCATACCAATCTTTGGGATGCTACGAGCACTTGATAGGAAAATCTTTCATGTCTTGCTTCTATTCATGCTTTTGTTCATACCAGTTGCTTTGAAATGTGCCTAATTTACTCCTTTTATGCAGATGCCATTTACTACAGCCCGACGGTCAATGTGAGAGCCTTAGTTAGCTGATGTGGCTCCCGCTCATGGTCGACGCAGGGATCATGGTAGGACCAAGGACGTGCTAGAGGGGCAGCTCTGCCCCAAGGACATGCTAGATCAACTTTTACCGAGCTTGAGTATGAGTCCAAGCTACCTACAGACCCTATTCAATCATCTTCAGCCCAAGGTTCTATGCCTTCAGTTCAGGAGCTACTATTACGCATATTGTCTAGGCTTGAGAGTGCTCCTTCGGCCCTAGTTATTATTGATGCACTGGCTTCTACCGTGCCGACTGGCCCTTCTATAACTCTAGTAGATCTGACCATGATTCATGTTGGTCTTTTCTCAGTCGTTGATCCTCCTATGACTTCTGCGATCCCACCTCAAGACATCTCAATTGAGTACAAAATCATAGTTTCATAGGGTGTCTATTGCTCGATCTATTACACTGCCCAGATTTATAGTACAACCATCTTCTGCTAGCCTAGCCATTTCTACTGCAGAGTAGAAGAGTTTTGAATGATTTTTTCGATTGGCACCCCCAACATTTGATGGTACACTCGATTATAGGGCCTATGATTTCTTGTTAGAGTGTCAACACTGGCTATGTAATTTGGCCATCCTTGAGTTGCATGGAGTTGTTTATACCTCTTACTAGTTCACTGGCCTAGCCAAGTAGTGGTAGAGGTCAACTTTTGCTCATCAATCTGTTGGATCTCCATCCATGACTTAGGAGTAGTTTATAGAGGTATTCCTAGAGAGTTCATGCCATACAGCCTTCGGGACAGCTGTTGAGATGATTCTGATAGGCTTTAGTAGGGTTCTATATTAGTATCATACAATGAGGCCAGATTTCATACATTATCAAGACATGCCTTATCTAGTGTCCTTATAGAGTTTAAGAGGATTCAACGCTTTGCCAAGGGGTTGGTAAGGTATCAGCAGGAGGCCACAACTTCCTTAGTTATAGAGGGTGGCACTTTCTAGAGCATGGTGGATCACGCCCGCATGATCGAGCGCATTAGACCTGATAAACAGGGGTGGAAAGAGATTCCGTCAGCATATCCAGTATAATGGATCCCTGCCATCAGATAGGGAGTTTTAAAGGTAAGGCAATACAGTCCATGCAGCCACACCAGCATCTGACAGTGTTGACAGGTCTAGACCTATCCAGATAGTGCATGATAGCCCTTTTAGTGCATCTAGGTGTGGTGGCTTTATCGAGCAATTATCTCAGGGATGGGATCCTAGAGCTTGTTATGTGTGCAATAAGATTGGGCACTTTTCCAAGCAGTGTTCTCATCATGCACCTCTCCCCCATGCTTCAAGATCTCAGCTAGTCCATCCAGCCCCAACACCAGTAACCAGAGACATCTCTTAGGGCATCAGAGGTGGTACTGGAGTAGGTCATGGAACAATGGGAGATGGAGCCTGTAGTGGCCCATAGGCTAGTGGTAGATGTAAGGTATGCTATGCTATCCCAAATAGAGACGAGGCAGAGGCCTCTAATCCAGGTTATCACAAGTATGGTTCTAGTATGTCACTATTTTTCTTCAATTTTATTTGATCCAAGCTATACTTATTTATATGTATTATCTTATTTTTCAATGGATCTTGACATTATGTGTGAGCCTCTAGCTGAAGCCTATTTGTGTTTTCACCCCAGTAGGTGAATCATTAGTGGTGAATTGGGTGTATCAGGGTTGTGGGGAGAGATGCTATTGTTGACATAATATTGCTTGATATGGTTGACTTTGATATGACATTAGGAATCGATTTGTAGTGGCCTCATCATGCTATTCTTGACTGCCATACGAAGACCATGACTTTATTTGTTCGAATTTACCTCAGTTGGTTTGGACCGGTGCCCCTAGTTCTTTCCCCAAAAGGGTGATTTCTTAGATGCATGCCTGTAGGTTGATGGATAAAAGATACTTGTCATACTTGGCTTATTCAGGCCTGTTATTAAGAGTTGCCATCTTTGGAGACCACTAGGGTTTCTAGAGAGTTGATGGATGTATTTTCCGACTGATTGGCCAAGTGTTCCTCCAGATTGTGATATTGACTTTGCTATTGATATGGAGCCGGACACAAAGCCCATGGCTATTTCCCCTATCGAATGGCTCTGGCTGAGTTGAAATAGTTAAAGGAGCAATTAGAGGATTTATTATGGAAGAGATTCATCCATCTGAGTGTATCTCCCTGGAAGGATGACATTATGCATATATGTATTGATTATTGTCAAGTGAAGAATGTGACCATCAAGAACAAGTATCTTTTCCCTCGCATTGATGACCTATTTGACCTGTTGCAGGGTGATTCAATGTTTTCAAAGATTGATTTGAGGTCTGATTATCATGAATTTAGAGTTCAGGAATCTAATATCCTAAAGACAACCTTCAATACCAGTTATGGTCGTTATGAGTTCATGGTTATGTCCTTTGGGTTGACTAAAGCCCTAGCTACTTATATGGAGTTAATAAATGATAGGTTGTCATAATACAATACATTTGGTGCCTAAAACAAGGGATTTTGTGAGTTCTCAAAGCGACTTTTTAGTATTTTGATGTGTTTTTGTGTTAATCTTGCAGAAAAGTTAGGTTGGCATGATTTTGAAGAACAGTTGCAAATTTTGCTGAAGCATAGGTCATACGAGCCTATTTACAAGTCGTAGGTTTTGTCATTGCAGGAATCAAAGACCAAAAATAAAAAATTTTCCAAGTAAAGGTCACTCCTATGAGTCCAGCCTATGAGTTGTAAGACACTCTATGACTCGTACAGGTGACTCGTAGCAAGAATCAGAGAGCCAAAATGTTGGACCAAAAAACTGAAGACTAAGACTATGAGATCAACATACGAGTCATAGCCCAATCAATAACTCTTACCTATGGATCATACCAGTTTAGTCCAAGAAGCTAATATCCTGATACGAGACCCCGACTATGACTCGTAGGTTCCCTTACGAGTCGTAACTGCGAAACTTATCAGCTTTCAGCTATCTTTTCTGTGCAAATTTTAGGGTTATTTTGTACATATTACATATAGTTTAAGTTAGGTTATTTTGAAGGAGCAACCACATACACTACTCCAAGATATTTTTGAAGCTCTTCTTAGATTTTAAAGTAGTTTATTTGTTCTTTCTTGAAAAACTCATTTCGGGAAATTGCAAATCTTGCTTTGTACGCATTGTTGATCAATCAAGCTTGTGAGTTTGCAACTTATGGTGCCTATTTCCTTCATTGTTATTGGTAAAACTCTCAACTATGTCTCTTATTTGCAATTTTTGTGTTTTTTGCTTTAGCCATAAGTAGCTAAGCACCCACAACTTGGGTATGTTGGAACCATAGGTAGTTGACTTGAAATGACCTAGGTTTTTTGTGCATATTTATGATTAGGGTTTTGCATGTATTGTTTATTTCCCTTCATGATTAATGTTGTTTGGTGGTGGCCAACACCAAACCCTGCCTACTATCACATCCCGACCAAGGTAGTGACGAATAGGAAAAGGGAAGTAGATGGCAGGATTCGGCTGATGTGTTCCCATCAATCGACCAAACCTGAAAAATGGGAGGTTGACTGGGATAATAGGTAACGGTTAGCTGGCATGCCATGGTAGCCAACCAAGACCCATGGTGAAATTTGACCTTTACCTTCACAAGAGGGCTAGAAGAACCAAAGTTACCATCCTGCATGCGATTCACTAATCATAGTTATGTTATCTAGGGTAATTGAGTCAACGAACCATGGGGAACACAATTCCCGAATTGTTCCCAAAATTGAGAATTTTTCTGTATTTTAGTTAGTGTTTATTTTATCTTTGTTTTTGAATCACATGATCCCCCCCCTCACCATTTGGAGTTTGTAGTTACAGACACTAGAAATGATTAGTGGTGAATTCTTGTAGTCAAGCCCTGCATTCCCAGTGGATTCGACCCTAACCTCAAATATGTTAATTAATGATAGCGACTGCTTTCTTATTGGAGCATCACCATCATAATAACATTATGGTGCCGCTGTTGGGGAATACGGCTAGGTCTGATTTGATTTCACTATTAATTAATTATAATGTTAATTTCTGGATTCTCTTGTATTTTACTTTTGCTGCTATTTTTGTAAGTTAATTTTTAGGTGCAGGTTAGCTGGCACCATGACTGAATAAAAGCTCTATATCACTGGAGACTTGCTGGAAACATTGCAAAGGTGTGTCCTCTTTTATGGGCAAGAGTCTGAAAACCCCCAAACCCACTTGCAACAATTCACGTCCACCCTCAGAGAGGTACACGGGATAGGGCATCCTGCTTTGAATGCTATTGCTCTCCAGATGTTTCCCATGACCCTAAGAGCCGAAGCATCAGAATGGTGGTCCATACTCCCACCAGATGTATGCTCAGATTGGGGAGAGGTGCGAAGGGTTTTCCTCATGCATTTCTACACAGACCCAACAAACAGAAAGTTCAGGACAACATTTGCAACATCAAGCGAGTGCCAGGAGAACATTTGGTTGTGGCTTGGGAGAGATAAGAACCATGGTTTGACTGATGATGAATTGATGGCTAGCTTCTATCGAGCATTGACCTCCGAGCAACTAGGGCAGGCTGACGCATTGTTTAGAGGGGCTTGTTGGGAGTTCTTAAGACAATCTTTTAATGAGATCACTGAGAGCATGGATAAATTATTTGAAATTGTCTAAGTATACCAACCCCTTCACGGGCAAGCTTGCCCAACCACTAGTGCATTTACGAGAGCCGCTAACGAATCCAAAAGCAAAAATGTGGCTTATTTGACAAGGTTACCCCACTAACATTGTATTACTGATAAACTAACTCGGATTGAGCATATGCTAGAACAAGTCCTAATCAAGGTGAATGAGCAAGATGACATTGTCAGGAAGATAAATTTTGACGTCCTCAAATATAATTACAAGGTGGAACAACAAACCATATCGATGTAAAGTCTGGGTGATAGGATTGAGCAATTCGCTGAGCAACTAGAGGCAGTGCAAGATGAACAAAGGAGAAGTAGAAGAAGCAAGGGTGGAGCTCATGAGGAAGTCTGAGTACTCATGAATGACTGAGTCGAGCCACGATGTTGAACAAGGAGCTTCTTGGGAGGCAACCCAAGCATCTTTTTTGTGTTGTTTTATTTTTGGATATGTTGTTGTATTTTAATTGTTGATTAGTAAGTTAATATGTGTTTGAAATTGTTGAGACTTTGAACCAGTTGCATCAATCAATATTTGGTGTATCTTAAGTGATGGGATGCAAGAACAAATCAAGAGCTGAAGAATGGATAAATCATGCTGTGAAACAACTTCTATGAGCAGGCTTGTTAGTTAATGTTATGACTCTTAGTCATGCCTAGTAGAGAGAAACAGTGAGTATTAGAAAGTGACACCCACACTATGAGCCAACCTTACGATTCATAAGACCCCTACGTGTTATAAGTGGGGTTTGTAGTGCTCAGGTATGAAATCAAATTTTTTCCAAGTGTTGGGTCTACGACGAGATTGGGACTTATGAGTCGTAATTCATCATATGACTCATAGTCAATGTCTCATAAGACAAATCTACAGAAGTTCAAAGGACGAGCCATTGGAAATATGATGAGACAAACGTCTCTTGGCTTTTAATATTCCTTTGAAAAGTGTTCCCTTTTAGTTTATAATCTTCCCCCACCTTTCCCTTTCACTAGTTAATGCATGCTTAAATCTTTCACCCACTATTATCCCCCAGCAAGCCAAGTGCGCACTAACAAACTCATTCGGTCTGTCTTCTCTTGTTCATTCAGTCCTTCACTTGGTAAGTTCTCGCAGTTAAATTCTGCTTATCAAAAATCCTTGCTTTATGGATGAGAGAATGAAAGCCTTGAAATTTTGATTAGTATAACCATGCAAAAGTGCTTGTGATAGTAAGGACATGAGTTATCTAATTGTTTATATCTCTGAAAAAGGTAGAGTTTAGAATGTTATTCATGATTGGTGAATTTGTTATCTAATATCATGATCATGTACATGTGTTGCTTATTTTATAGATCGTAATGAACCTTGTGTAGGTTGAAATTGCGGAGTTGGGGGGTAGTGTAGTGTATTTGCCAGTATGCTTTGATGTGATAAAATTTTAGATGAGTTTTGAACTGTTAAGGAGGAAGTCATACTTTGTTTTGATAAGATAGCTAATAAATGGTACTTATGCTCATTGCTACACTGCCTATGCTCTTGTGATTGTAACCTTTAATGCCTCTTTGAGCTATTTGTCAATCTTTGTGGAAAGATTAGAGACACCCATCGGTCTCTCTGTTTTCTGCTACAAAGATACACTATGACTCATAGGTTTCTCTACGAGTCGTAGTGGCCTTTCGAAGAAGGGGAAGTTGTCCAAGATGCCTTGTCACGACCCAACCCAGGGGCCGTGATTAGTACCGATTAAGCACCCAGACAGACACTAAATTGGACCTTCAACTATAATAGCTAAGGAGTCTATCGAAATTTCGACAGAGTTTCCTCTGTTTTACTGACTAACCACACCTGCAACAGCGATCCCGACAGATCACAAACATCTACACATATACGTACATATATACACGCGGGCTGATAAGGTCACCGCGGCGGTAGAACTGCGCAACAAGAGTACCATACATACGTAATCATATCACAGGTAATGTCCCACACCCACATGTGTCCACAGACCACTATACATAGGAACTGAATCATAGGACGGGACAGGTCCCGTCATACCCTCGAATATACATAAATGCAAACTACAGAAAACATGAAATAGGTATATACCAACAAACTGCTCCGGAGGCAAAGGGAGCACTTCGACGGTAGGTGGAGATCCTAGGAAGATGGCTCTCTAACCTGTACGTCGGTATCTGCGGGCATGAACGCAGCCCTCCCTCCCCCCGAAGGAAGGGGGTCAGTACGAAATGCGTACCGAGTATGTAAAGCGGAAAGCACGAATTATAACTGGAAGTAATAATCCAAATAAAATGCATGAGTCAAACCTATATGCAAACATCAAAATAATTCTCTATTCAAACTATCAAATAACGCATATAGGACGGGAACGATGGCACCCTCCAAACTCGCGCCATACCACAGCCTAACACTAGAAATTTCAAATCTCCAACGTCTCCAACACAAATCCCAACTGTAGCCAAAGTGAGCCGAGGCAAAAAGGCCATGCGCCCACAATATAGGATACGTGAATCGAAGCGAAAAGGCAATGTGCCCACGTATCGAATGTGCAAAGGTCATCATGCCGATAATGGAGCCGATGCAAAAAAGCCACACGCCCACATCATAGGATAGGTGAACCGAGGCGAAAAGGCCATGTGTCCACACATCATGATGCAAACATGTCCCAAGCTCAGATCCTTATGTCTCCAAACTAAGCAAAGCCGGTTCATGGGCAAACCGACCCGCCGTATCCAACCTACTTCGGAATATATAT
>JAABOM020000075.1:20548927-20562607 GCA_011800125.2 Solanum clarkiae
TTGGGTGTCAACAGTATATATATACCACCAAACTATATTTCATAGTATTTATGCTGATATCAGCATGACATCAACACTGCATCAAGGCGACGTCAGCATGATGTCAAGAGAAATAAAAGGGGCTAAGAGGGTAAATAGTTTGGATTATGGGTTCATTATAGTTTGTATTAAGTCTATTAAAGGTAAATAATTTTAAATTAGGTCTACTTTGTGTACTTTTCCCTAATTTTAACTTAAATATTAATTTAACCACATTAACCAATAATTTGACTTGGTCAATGTATCATTAATTTATAATTTAATCCACATTTAATATAGGTTGATCAATAAAATTTCACTATCTACAAATGCCCCCTATTTTTTCAGGGTTCAGAGTTCAGGGTTCAGGGTTCAGGGTTCAGAAGGCTTGTTGGGGTGCTTGAGTTGTTGAACCTTTAAAGACAAGACTCAAAGTATTCATGAATCAAATATTTCTATTTTTTTCATAGGAAGTTTTTCAAAATTTTCTATATTTTATTTCAATGATGATTTTTCATAATCTGACTCCAATGAAATTTTCTATAACTTTATTCCTATGTAATTTTTCATAACTTGAATCCTATCAAATTTTGCAAATTTGGTTCCTAGAAAATTTTACTATAATTTGATTTCAATTATGGGTTTTTTATAATTTGTAGGAAAATAATTGATGTATTTTTTTGTATCTATAAATATCATACTCTCATGGAGGCTAAATCGTCAAACTTGATTAGATCCATCTCCATTAGGTAGTATTTATTTTTTAATTTTTGTCACATTTTTTTCAGCTCAGCACATGTGGTAGAAACTCATATGTTATTGTAGAAATATCAAAGTCATGATTCGTTTGATTTTTAAAATCTAGACTTAAATCTACAACATATCGGAAGATTAATGTCAAAATCCTTCTAAATTGTCGGAAATTAATTTGTGATTTTGCTTCTCCAGATCTGATTTCTTTTTACAGCTTTATGGAGTCTCATCAAAATGTTCGTATCTTTGTGTAGGAGCATCTAAATGATAAGCAACTTGATTCTATAGAAAATACACTTTAAGGTCTACAACATATTCAAAAATCAAAGCCTAAATCCTTATTAATTGACGATAATTGATTTTTGAAGTTGGTCTCCAATTTGTCATTATTTCTTTTACAGATTTTGGAGTCTTACCAAAACGTCTGTATCTTGATATATGAGAGTCCAATTGGCGAACGACTTGATTCTATAAAAAATAGACTTCAATGTCTACATTATCTTCAAAGATTAAAGCCAAATTCCTTTTTAGAGGACCAAAATTAATTTTTTTGTAAAATTAGCTACACAATCAACTTTGGTGTGACTTTGGACAACATCATGAGTTCACTTCTTTGCGTTTTCGCCAAAGAGCCGCATATTGATTTACATATTGATTGAGGCTTCTTCCATCATCCACACGGAGAGAAAAGATACAAAACTTTTAAGCTAGTAAGATCGTAGTCATCATGATATGCGAGGGAGTATATACCACACTTTTCACCATGTCGATTTAAAGCTTCGTGTTATTGGCATTGTCAGATACATCACCCCTTTTTATTATTTTTTTGTATAGATTCACAATAGATTGCAAACTGTCTCAATATCGAATCAAAAAAGTATGAGGGGTAATCCAAAATTGGTGAAGAACTACTTGGTGCATCTTGGTTTGTAGTCGCGGTTTTGTCAACGAGTCACACTTAATGCATTTTTAAAGCAATTATGGCTTTGGTAGTGATAAACACACTTGGTATATCTTTTTTCTTTTTGGAGTTGTGTCTTTAGCAATGAACCACACTTAATATGTCTTCTCTTGTAGTTTCGGCTTTAGCAATGAACCATAGTGTGTGCTTCTTCCTCTTTAAATTACGGCTTTGATGATGAATCACACTTTGTGTCTCTTTCTTTTGGATTTTAACTTTGGAGAGAAAGACCTTGGTGTAGTCTTTTCTAGTTTTGAAGAGCAACTAGTTGACACATCAACTTCACAAATCATACTTCAAAATATGCCCCCATGTTGAAGATAGAGGCTCGACTATGACTGTATCAATTCATAAAATATTTGAAGTGATGATGTTGATGAAGAGATAATGCAAACTTGATAGAGACATTTAAAATGAGTTGGTAAATTTTTTTGGTGTCCAATCTCTTTTTTTTTTCTTCCTACTTAGTTTTTTTTATAAAGGATAATAAATCAATTTTTTTCTTATCATTGCAGATGTATAAATACTCTTGCAATATTTTAAGCAATAAAATATATTTACTTTACACTTCAATATAAAACATGTAAAAAAAATTTATTTGCCTAGACCACTTATTTGAGGTTTTCAACCAGTGAATTTATTTTTTGATGATACAAATTTAAACTCATGCGGACCAAGAGTAATAATTTAAAGATTTAACTCATTTTATGGAGCTTTTATCACTTGAAGACTTAGCTTGAATTTGATGTGCTTCACTCTTGAAGACAGCTCGAATGTGAAGAGCTTCGAAACTAGAGACTTAGCTCAAATTTGATGAGCTTCATGACATGCATTTTAGGCTCATATATTGAGGAGCATTTGACTTGAAGACTTTTCTCGAATTTGATGAGCTTTGAAACTTAAAGATTTTGGCTGAATTTTGACTAACTTCACGATATGGAGACTTAGTTTGAATTTTGCTCGAATTTTAAAAGCATCATAACTTGAAAACTTAGCTTGAATTTGATGAGTTTTATGACATACATTTTATGCTCATGCGTAGAGGTGCATTTCTACCTATATAGACTCTTCAATTTCAATTTTGGACGAAAGATTGTCCTCATCCTCAATATCATGTACACTTTCTTCATGGGGCTCAAAGTAGAGTAACCCATGATTTCTATCTATAGTGATACTCAATTCCATATCAAGAGTATGAGTTGCTAGTTCTTCAAATGATTTAGGTTTTGTGCCTTGTATTATGTAGTGAAGATCTCAATGCATACCTTGGATGCATATTTCGATGCCAGAAA
Source organism: Solanum clarkiae (assembly GCA_011800125.2). Lineage (NCBI taxonomy): Eukaryota > Viridiplantae > Streptophyta > Magnoliopsida > Solanales > Solanaceae > Solanum > Solanum clarkiae. Next base: position 20,551,952 of record JAABOM020000075.1, read on the forward strand.
TTTTACTAAGATGATCTTTGCAATTAAGGCTCAAGCTCCTACAACGATTAATAAAGTCAATGACTTGCTTATTATTCCTTTGGCGAGTATTGGTAAGCTCTATCATGCTTACAACACGTCTTGTGCTATAAAAACGCTTAAGAAATTATTGCTCCATCTGCTCCCAACTGTCAATGGAAACAAGTTCAAGGTCTATGTATCAGTCAAAAGCAATTCATGTGAGTGATTGAACAAACTTCTTAGCAAGATAATCATCACATGTTCCAGTATTATTGCAAGTTTCAACAAAGTGTGCTACATGTTGTTTCAGATTTCCCTTGTCATCAAATTGTTGCAGCTTAGAAGGTTGATAGCCAACATGTATCTTTAGGTTATCAATTCTTTGAGAATACGACCTTACATATGTGAGTGGAGAGTTAGATATGGATAGGACTGTGCAAAAACTGAACCGACCAATAAATCGAACCGATAAAAATATTATTAGGTTATTGAGTTTTTAATGATTTTGAAAAAAAGATTATTATGTTATTGGTTCGATATCGATTTTTACTATTGGGTTATTGGGTAAACCGATAAACCAATAAGATTATAATAATTTACTATTTTTCTCCTTAGTAAATATTACTTGAATTTTTGAGGTTTTTTTCAAGGTTCAAAATATTTGAATTGTTCAAAGTTCAAGGTAAATGTTTTAAACTTTTTTCATATTTGCCCTTTCATTTATTGATCTTTTATACTTTCTAGGATATAAATTACATTATGTATTTATGATTTTACAAAGGGCAATAGTGAAAAATATGGTGTAAATATTGTCTTTGAATGTTTTTCTTAATATGTGTGTATTACTTCACAAATTCAATTATTTTGAGACGGAGAGAGTAGTAATTTAATAGTAATAGGACACTATAGTAATACTTTAAATATTTTAATCTTTATAGTGCTTAAGTGATTAGTTATCCACTTTAGTATTTTAGTTTGTGATTAACAAATTGTAGTTTTTGCAAGTTTGTAAATATAGTTTTTGTACTCAATCTACTTTTCATTAATGCGAATTTTCATTATCATCTTATCAGGTAAATCAAAAATCAAGCCGTTAAGGACTTAAAATCGATAAATCGAAAACCGATAAAAATTATTTTATTGATTTCTTATTGGTTTAGCATATTTAAAAATGGAAAACTGATAAATCGAACTGATAATATACAAAATTGAACCGAATCGATTGATGCACACCCCTAGATATGGACTCTGATTTATTTTGATAGTCTCCATGATGAAGTCTTTCAATTGGTCAACTAGAATTAGGCTTTTGGGAGACACATGGAACTCCTTGATTGTTGTTTCTTGTCTTGTGAAAGACTCTCGTTGCTCTTGCGTTTCATGAAGCTCTGCACATAATCGAGTGGATTCTCCCTCTATCATATTCTCCATCATATTTGTCAACTTGGTAATTTGGATATCTTGACCTTTGATGTATCTTGATAGGCCTTCAACTGCTTTTGTCAAATTTGCAAGTTGTTCTTCTCTGGTGAAAGTTTCAATTACCATCACTTGCACAACCATCATAAAGGATGAAGAGTAGTGCGAAACATCACTAGAACATAGCGTGAATTGAGAAGTAACATGAGAGAAGATCATAGTAGATCTAGCACTTAAGACATCATCATCTTCATGCATGAGGGATCATTAGACTGACAGCGTCATCCCTATGACAGTCTTAGTCGATCCAAAGTTCTTTCTACTACCTCAGCGATGTCTTTCCCTTGTTCTAGAGCATACAAAGAGGATATTCCTTCTTTTGGAGAAGAAAAATGACAAATATGAGATGATTTAGATGGTGCTTGAAGCGTTTGTTGTCCCAAAGTTCAGCTTTACTCTTTCTAATTTGGTTACAATCTCCATGGAAATTTTCAAAGCATTTGCAGAGTCAATATACTCAAAAACATCATATTTAAGTTGATGTCCATTGCGGCCATATTGATAACTTTTTGTAACTTTAAAGAGATCAAAATTTGGATCCAATAGCTTTTTTGCAAATACGGATTTCAAGTTGACCTTTTTGAAAGCATCTCGGTGTTCTTGAACATTAATTTTTTTTTAAGAGAAGAGATGAGAGGTAAAGATTGTCCCACTGGGCATGCCAATTTGTAAGCGACTAAGTTTCATTCCTGAAAAATAACAATTAAGAAAAGAAAAATAGAGGCAAACAACAATATTTGTATTTCAAGAATTTGTGTGAAGGTCACAATCTTTATAAAATCTAATGAAAAAGACGTAATTCTCTGATTCTGCTTCTCACAATCATCAAGTCAAGAGTTTTTCTTTGTTCTTGAATCAAAGAAATACTTGTTGAAACTTCACTATGAATGGATAATCAAGTTTTTATCATAATCAGAAATATGAGAAGTTGCGACTTACAACTTGGAGACAAAATTCTTCTATATGTGGAAGACTTCTGGATAAGAGTAGAACTTTTCTATGTATTTTCTCTTCTTGTTCTTCTTGTTCTTCTGGTCTTATGAAAACCCCTTTATATAGTTGTAAACTAGGGTATGGGGGTATTTTAGTCTTCAATTAATTTCAGAAGACTTTAGGCTTGAAGAACATGAATTGGGCTCGTCTTGTCAACTTAACGGACTGACCCTAATATAATTTGAACTTTATTTAAGTCATATGATTTTAATTTAAATATTAATCTAATCGCATTAATCAATAATTTGACTTGGTCAATATATCATGAAGTTAAAATTTAATCCACATTTAATATGAATTGATCAATAAAATTTCACAGTCTACAATAATATCTTAAAATAAGAGGTAAAAATGGACACAATATAGTAAATAATCATATAAATATGCTCTAGACCATACATCTATTTCATTTTCAATATATAATGCAGTTCTTTTCATCAAAACAAATATAATACATTTTGATACAATTATAAAAATATTTTAATTACATATATAATACATAGTACAATTGCTATAGATGAAAAATATTTTTTAAGTATAGTATACCAAGATAATAAATAAAAAAATATATTTAAAAGCAGTAAATATTTTATAAAAAGAATTCGAAAAGGTAATTATTCCTTAAGTAGTATCGCTTTGAATTATAATTCTTTTAAACTATAATTGTGCATAGTAAATTTATAAAATATGTTTACCTTATTACGTAACTTTCATTTAATGTACCATAAAAAATTATAAATTCTAACTTGAAATAATTACAGAATAAGCAGGCAGCTCTCCATCAACATGCCTGCTTGAGCTACCTGCTTCTTTATCGCTATTATATGGGATCCACAAAAATAATTTGCGGGTTCATTAATTTAATATTTTCAAAGCAATTTGATTATATTTCTTCAGCTGTTTCAATTATGATTTTACAATATTAGTCCTAATAAATTATTTTTGTAAGTTTCTTAATTTAATATTTTCAAAGCACCTTGATTATATTTCTTCAGCTGCTTCAAATATGATTTTACAATATTAGTTCTGATAAATTATTTTGCGAATAAACAAGTAGCTCTCTGCCAACATGCCTGGTTGAACTGTCTGTTTCTTCGTCGCTATTATATGGGACCCACAAAAATAACCAATGAATTTTTTAATTTAATATTTTCAAAGCAGCTCCATTATATTTCTTCAGGTTCTAAGTCTAATAATTAATAACTTAAATTTTTTAAATGCATCTGAAAAATCTATTTACACCACAAAAATTGAGATAAAAAAAGCTGTTGGGCCCGTGTAAGCACGAAGATCGTGACTAGTATATTAAGAAACATGAATAATGAAAAGTTTTAACACACTTACAATTACACTATATTGCAAACAATAAAATATTTATAAAACTTGTTTAAATACAATGTCAATTTAATTTGATTTTAATTTGACTTTTTTTTTAATTAAACCAAATAAATCATGACGGACTTACCAACACCAAGTCAAGCCAAATCACACTACTAGTCAATTTACTTTTTCAATTTGATGGACCAATTAGGTATTGTTTGTTGGTATCCTTTGACCACCCCTAATTGAGGCATTCCAGTGACCTGGTCTATCAAATACAATTCTTTTTGTCGTTTTGAAGAGTTGTGGTTGAATAAAAATTTTAATCAATGAAGGATATTACCGTCAGAATATATAAAACTATACAAAAGAGAAAAAGATTCATGCATAATTTACATACTACTGTCATTTTGTAAAGGAAACAAACTGGTAAATAGACAGATTAACATGGATTACTTTTATCTTATCCATAAACCCCAACAACATAAGCAATATATGTTGATGTGGATGTCACGTAATGTAACATATTCAGATCAACAAGCCTCAATTTCTAGTGATGCATTTTAAAATTGTGTGGTCTAAATCCAAATCAAATCATATCACTAATGATCCCGAGTTATTGCATATAATATTAAAGCCACTTTGTGGGTAACCTTCGGCTATATTGTGGAGAAACTTAAATGTTCTATTAGACAAATCTCATATCATTAAAATTGACAGTAGAAGAAACCAATTTACGCTTAGGCCAATCAAATGAAACATTTAACAAGAACGTCAAGTACTTAATAAAAGAAATGTATGACAGGCTAGGCACCCTCCATTGCCAAATACAAAACTGATGCTCAACAAAATACAAAAGTGATGTTTCGTGCAACCCTTAAATCTTTATAAAGTCATAGGAACCTAGAAAAGAACTGAACAATATCATTCGTGGGCTAGCATGCTACTTCCTCCGTCCAACAATACTTGCCCACTATTGACTTTGCACACTTCTTAAGAAACTAAATAAACGCGCAATGTTATCATATCACCCTTTGGATACAATAAATACAATAACTTAAACATACAACAGAGAAATGACTATAATTAATGATAAGAGTAACTTAGGAAATAAGTGTCGATAAGAGTAAATGAAGAACTAAATTTAAAATTATCTGTTGATTTCATAAATTGGACAAGCATTACATGACATCTACTCTCAGTATAGTGGACAAATAAAGATGGACAGAGAGAGTACATGATATCAACAAATGGATAAAACTGATTGGCAGCATCAAATTAACGAGACCTGACAGCGCATGTATTCGAAGTTTGTGCTTGAATAAGATCATCATCAATGAACAAATGCAACCAAGATCGTATTGTTGTAGATCTTGGAACATTTTTTACTAACCCAAACAGGGAAAAGAAATTACAAATCAGCAAAGACATGATAAGTTTGAGTCTGTACAACGGTAAGCTTCAGGGCAGCTACAAATGCAGCAACTGACACGCAACCAAAGACGACAATATTTAGCCAATGCCAACTCTTCTGTAAGCTAGATAACTTGTTTTTCTTAGCAATAATGTACATGTGGTTTGGGAGTATGAATGTGAGCGGAATCGTGCTGGTAGCACCAGTAAGGCTCATGAAGTTCCCCAGGAAAGGTAGCAAAGCCGAGAGGAAAGTAGTCATGATAAGGTAACCACCTCTGACAACCAGTCTGAATAGAATATTTCGTGGAGCCAAGGCACTTCCTGCGATTCCATATTTAGTATCTAGGTACTCATATGTTGGACTTGCAAATATCTACAAGCAGCAGCAAAGTAACAACTATTAGGTCAGAATAATCAACTGAGTAAAGTGTCGGCCTCTTCTTCAGTAAAATGAAAAATATAGTCACAAGGTGATTATTACGTGCAAGGTGATGATAGCTTGGAAAAAAGCAGATAAGTGAGCCACTCCCAACAACCAAGCTGGACCGTGAACATTGTTGAGCAAATAGGACGAAACGCCAGAACCGTAAGCCCAATACCCAATGTAAGTGACAGCATGCATAGGCACCACTCCCACCGTGAACTGAAAGTTAAGCGCTTTCACCATGTTTTTAACAACAGGTTGTCTGATTGTAGCCTGTTGCAACACAAATTTAAGAAAATTGTATCAAAACATAGGTTGAAAGAAAACGAAGAGCTAACAGAGATGCCAGAGAGAAGTCAACAGAAGTATTCTCCAAAAAATAACTCTTTTTCCATAACCCATTATTAAAACATAATATTTCTCAATCAGCAAGCAACACCAACGAAGATTGGGAGTAATTTTTTGGAAATACAGATGGCCAGACATTTCACTTCAAATTCATTTGAGTTTATCCAATTTGATATCGAGGAAGTCGTTTCACTCTGAATCCAATATCAAATAGATAATAGTAGTCCTGCAATGCTGCAATCACTGGTTGAAATTTCAGATTACTAACTGAGCATAGGTAACAGATATACATATCCTATAACCTCACTGGAAGGATATAATCATGTCATTCTAACTTCAAATTCATAACAAAGGATGGAAGTCATCAGAAAAGTTGGTGGACACATATGCAAACCTGTATCTCTGGAATCATTCCAGTGTTAAATGCGAAGAAAAGGTTTCCAATCGCACCAATCATTGCCCAAATTTTGTTGTCTCCTGATCCTGGAATATTATAGTCCCTAGGAGGTGCCTTTACACCTGCAATAAGGAACATAGACACTTCAGTTCTTTTCGCCTATGAGATGAGCAAGACAATGCTAAAGTAGTTCTTCAAACAATTCTCAAGGACCAACTATTGACAGACTAATGAAAGAAACTGTAGGCATCCTTATCACTCAATAATACCAAACCAAACCAAACAGTCTCCGTATCCCAAAGATATGCATGTGATTAATATTATAGACATTTATCATAAAGTACAGGCTCATGTCAAATTTGTAGGGGTGACACAGTCCTAATGCTATGATAAGTACAAATAAATGAGGATAATCAAAAGGTTCAAATTCACTAAGTGAGCATGACAAAATTTTGGAAAAAATTAAAAAAATTTCAGAAGGTAAAAGTAAGAAACATAAAGTAAGGAAAAGTTCAAATTATTTCCTTTGACTGGTCTCTAAGAAAAAGGTGAGAGATTGCAAAAGATATTATTCCATTTGAACCCATCTGAAACTAGAAGGGAATCTCTCATCTTACAGAATTTTGCAACTCCTTCATTGTAATTAAATTTCGCCATGCATATCTATCTACCTAGAAGAGGTGGTTTTGGGGCCAAAAGAAAGATTTCCTGCAATCATATTTCCTCCTTTTTGATATAACATTTGAAAATTTAACCCTTAATTTTGAACACCATAATTTTTTTATATATATAAAAGCATGGTGCTTGTGCATCAAGGAATACTCCAATGTGACATCAACTACATATCAGGTTTGCAGACAAAATAAACCCCTTCATGTGTAGATACCTACATGTGAACTATTCTCCTCATATAATGATTAAATGGCAATGAATATGATGTTTTTACTATCATCACAAAGATTGCTTGCAGCCTTAGACAACATAGAACAGTACAGATAGAGGAAACATGGCTGATAAGGAAGAACAAAATCCACCAAAACCCCAAAGAATAGACCCAAACTTTTAAGGGATTGCTGGTGGGTAGGAAAGCAAGTTCATATCGCCTTCATAATAGCTCAAGTGACTGTCCCTTGTGAGTATTGAACACTTTCTAGCAATGAATGAATGAAAAAGCAAAAGTGACATGTTGCACAGATAAAATCTAGATGCCTTTCCATGTATAATTTTGACAAACTGGTGATATTTGACATTGGGATGCACCTCAAAATTTCTTATGCAGCAAATGCTGGTCAGCAAAGAATAGATATCTGCTTATTCAATCAATTTAACAAAAATGATTTTGTTAAAAATGCATTAGTTTTCTTTTGAGAAGTTTGTTTTTATAATGCAGAGAAAAACAAAACCACACGATGAGCAACAAGAGCCTGAAAATCTTTTTAATACACAACGTGACTATGGCTTGTCTTACTTGGCAAATGGCAATATTCAGTACAAGTCCTGTCAATTGGCACAAGGCTTTTGAAACCTATAAAACAGTTTCAACATTGATAATCATGATTTTATGATCTAAGTATATCATCAAATTTTATCCTCAATGAATGTGTAGTCAATTGCAACAGCCTACTTTACAATCATCAATAAGTCAGTATTCAATTTTGTCACAATGAAAACAGCCTACTTTACAATTTTGCCACATCATATGTAGTTCTAGTGTTAATTTCATGTCATTACATGTTCTACTTTATTAGTGATGTGACTTGGCACATGCAGACAGTGTTCTCTGATGGCTAGTCAAACATTAAAGGAAGTAGCACACATACCATCTTGAACGGACAACACGAATGCTATGACGAGATACAGTATCATGAATAGTGTTGAAAACCCGAGCCAAACCCTCAGTGCTGATAAATGAGGTGTTGCAATGGCAAAGAGGATGCATGCAACTCCAGCTATTGCTATAAAGTGTGGCAGCTTTAGCATATGGTCATCCCTAAAGAGCATATAGAAAGCCTAGCAATCAACTCAAAGAAACCATGCATCAGAATACTTTTAGAATTTATATTTCACTTCAAAGCCTAAAGAGATAAAAAAAATTTCCAAGATTTACTGAACTCAATATTTGCAGGGTGCAATGAAGCAATAAAGAGCCAACACAAAAAAAAATGTATTCAGTCAGTGATATCTCTATTTGTCAATGCCTTGCCACCTTTCTCTTCTCTTTATCTAGTAAAAGGACATCCAGTTCACCATATCTAAGTATCTGAAGAAAAAAAATAAAGTTTTCCCGAGGGAAGATATGTCTAACCTTTAAGGCTGAACCACTCATGATGACATATCCAATATTTATCAAGAAGAGATTCGCATATTGTAATGCCCATATAAGCAAATAAGCTGTCCGACCTGCAGCAATAAAATAAGCTCAATTTAAATTAAAAGGGAAGAAACAGTCGAGCAATAAAACAAGCTACTGATGCTGAGAGCTTGAAAATCAGCTGGTTATGATTTCGTCATTGTTCATACCATACAAAAATCCGGCAAGGTCTCTATATCTGATATGCCTCTTGCCTCCAACTTCATGTAGCTTAGCCATAAGACAACTTGCATACAAAGACACAATTGTGGACAAAACCAAACCAACTACACCACCAATCCAACCTAGAGGAGCCATGATTGTGCCAGAGTATCCCAGTGCATACGCACTGTTGACACCCATGCTCAGAACAACTCCCACCTGAAACCATGAATCTACATTCCACAAAACAAATCAATCAACAAAAGAGTCAAATAGCATTCCTGCCACTGATAAAAATTACAAAAAAAAACTACAATAAAAGAAAAAGAAAACACCCAAGTTCTTTTAACTGTAATGATAGATCAGACAACCTATTTTTAGAGCTTTTCAAAGAGACAAGCAGGAAAATGACTTCTTTCTCATTCTTCATGACAGCCAAAAAAGTTCCATCGATAGAGGACATTAGGCAAAGAGGTGCAATGGGGTTGCCACAAAAATTATCCCTGTAAATAGGGCTTTTTTGTTTTTGCACATATATAAATTATCATTTTCTTTGTTTTTCGGTTTTCCCCCCAAAGAACTAGTATAAACCAACGATGCTAAAAAAAAAAAAAAGGAATTACAAGAATTTTGATATACGTCGACCCCAAGAAACTATTCGAATAGCTCTTCGATTGTTAATATGCAAATAGCTTCAGAATTTCTGAAATTCCTCGAATTTTTTATCAATTAGAATAATATAGACGGCAATAAAAGATTGGTTAGAAAGTGGGAAACAAACCGTTGCTAACTTGATGGGCAGTTTCAGGAATGATAACAGAGGTGTGATCGTCTTTTTTCTCCTTATGAAAATCATCGTTGTGGTCACTTTCCATTATAAGCTTTTGTGGTTGAAGAAGCAAAACTCCTTCCTCCTCTGCACTTTCCAAAGCCAGCCCACACTTGTTTTTTTTTTTTCTTTTTTTCAATTCAATTGAATGGAGTCCTCACACCAAATACGCAAAAAGAATGCGTATATGGATGAGAAGATGAGCAAAGGAGGGAAGGGGTGGAGACGAAGCTTTTATAGAAGACCAATGAATGAAGGCATAAAATTAGCGGCCGTCCCTCTTTTTTCCACGAAATTAGCAGAGCTATCGGTTCTGTCTGATACACCATTCACAAAATGGCTGCTGCGCCTTCTTATAGTAAAAAATAATACCTTTGCTTCTTTTTTTATTTTTATTTTTTCTCCAAATAGATGCCCATGAAATTTTATTATTTTTTATTTTCATTGAATTTTAGATTAGGCAAAATGTCAATGTCTACTTTAAAAAATATCTTTATTAAGTTAATACTTTCGTTTAAAAATGACTTAATTTAATTTGGCATGAAGTTTAAAAAAAATAATTTTTTAATTTTGTGATCCTAAATAAGATTTATATTAAATATAGTAAAATGTTTAATGCTATACCAAAATTGAAATTAAATTTTTTTTCAAAAAAAAAAATGAACCATTCTTTTTCAAACAAACTAAAAAGAAAAATAATTCATTATTTTTTAAAAAGAGCAAGTAATATTTTTTTCTTTTTGAGAAAAGGTCTTTAATTATAGGAAAATCTTTATATAATTGTATCATTTGTTATGCCGAAAAAATGACCGGCTTTGAAAAATAAAATAAAAAATTAAAATTGAAATTGTTCGAAAATCAAAAATCAATCTAAACTCAATTAATTTGAGCAAAATTAATTCTTGAAATTCGAAAAGACACAGAGTCGCCACCTAATT
>JAABOM020000075.1:20562707-20577110 GCA_011800125.2 Solanum clarkiae
TCTTGATCTAATATACTTGGATACTTGCAAGCCCAAATCCAAAATACATAACCCAAAATCAAGTTTATTTTTCAACAGTTTGTGCTGAAATTCGCACAAATAGTTCATTTCGGGGTGGTGTTTATCTTTTGTACCCGTTTAAGGAAATGTTTTAGGTTTTACGACAAGGGGCCATAACACCCTCCAACCTTAAAATAACTTAGCAGGAAACTCAAGTTTCAGGTAGAAAAAGATTGTTCTGGTATCATAATACTCTACTAAATTTGCCTCAAACTTAAGTGGATTTTCTGGAGTAGAAGATTTAATTAAAGAAAGGTGAAAAGAAAAAACTGAAATATTTTGGAATGAAAAGAGTGCATCGCTATTAGATACTACATGCTTATAACTATTCACGTGCATGTGTTTACCTATAAGTATGCAGTTACAAACATAGACATCCACGCTATTCACATAGAAACCACAGTTCTGGAAATTAAGATAATAAATTCAATAATTATATTATATACTAAATGAAGCCTCGCCCTATAAAGAGGTATCCAAAAGCTGCAGAAAATATTGCATGCATGTGTGTATGTATTATGTTGAAAAAGATACGCAAACAATCCAGCACGCATAGCTTAGCAAACTGGATAACATAGATAAGTAACCATATCAAGAACTAAATGAATTAGTAGCGGCAGTAAAGGAGGTATTCAAAATCTGCAAGAAATATCAATATAAGAACAAATTTGTCCGGTATCAGCTATTCAAAACATGCAACACGAGAACTAAATTATGTTTAGCTTCAAAAAAGCAAGAAAAAACGCATCAAACTAAATGATCATTGTTTCTCTTAAATTGAGGATGATTCCTAATTTTCAAGTTCCAGTCAACTTTCTTGAGCTTTGCCAAAACAACTTGATGCAGAAACATGCACCAAAATCAGTTCACTGAGCCCGAACTAAGCTGAATAGTTGCCGCCAATGCGACCAAGGAATTGACAGATTCTCAATGGAAAATGGCAAAGAACTGCCACTTTCCTCTTGCAGACGGGACAATTGTTCATGATCATGTTCCACTCTCTGAGGCAATCAATATGGTAAATATGGCCACAATCGATTCTTGCAAGTTCTTCCTGGTCATGATACTCCTCCTAAGACACACATGATTAAAAGAAAAATGGTCTGTTAATCAAACTTAAGAGGGGGAGGTGGGGATGCTGAACAAAGAGAAATTAGTTACGAACTTCATCAGTAATCTGTTGCTAACTTGTTCATTGCTAATATGATTTGAAACAACCATCACTACATGTGATCGACAATGAATTTGTTGTCTAGCTATGAAATTTGTTTGTCGCTAGTTTTTATTTTTAAAAGTAATGTGTTGAGGGTGACACTTTTGAAATTAGGTGCCTCTTACCAAACATATGCTACAATGCTCCTTCGTCTCAGGACATGTTGAATTCGTCTCCTCGTACTTATGCAGATTAATCCTTAACAAAGGAGATGTTTCTCTAAATCCACTAGGAACACGCTCGTGGAGATCAAAGGATAATGCCTAAAAGGTAACACATCATGTCATATCATCCATTCAAGAAAAATTCAAGTATATTGAATCAAACACTAGCTTATCTATTACTGAAGCATTACCCGTTCAATAATATATTGATCAGTATGATACCGCCTGTCAATTGTAGCAACTCTGGCTCCACCTTGATTTTCCTAAAAATTGAACCAACTCAGACTCATTGAACATCATACCGACTAAAAACAACATGAAAAGTATTAAAGATTGAGATTCTAGCTTTAGCTTTGGGTTATACCAAAGTAAGAAGGAAATCTGGGACAATCTTTCTTTTTCCTTTCTTTGATCCATTTCTTAACAACAACCACCTCTATATTATGTTAAAGAACCATTGACAACAGAGAACAGAACTTCTCTTAAACAACACATATAACATGGAGATAGTAATCCAACATTAATTTCATATTGATTAGGTTGAATAACTTAATTAAATAAGTGTAGGTACACTTTCAGATAGATGGTCACACATCTAAACTTAACAACATAGCAACCAAATGTCCGATACTCGAGTTTCACTGCAACCCCTTATCACAAAAAAATTCCACACGCTTGACCCATTAAAAAATAACTAAATTACTGGTGAGATTTGTTGAACGAAATAATTAAATAAATTAATGTGCATTCTCTCTAAATATTTTTAACTTTTATAGCATACTTGGCCAAGGTTTGAAAAGGATAAAAGTGATTGGCTAAGCTTTTTGGAGAAAATAAGTATTTTGGGAGAGTAAAACAAAGTTGTTTCTCAAAAGTTCAAAAAATAGTTTTTCCCTGAAGTACTTTGTTATATATATAGAGAGAGAGATAGAGAGAGAGAGAGAAGTGTATTTTAAATTTATTGGCCAAACACAAATTGCTTATCGCCAAAACACTTTTCAAAATAAATTAATTTTAAAATTTTGATCAAACATTTTGTTAGATGAGATTGTAACACATTTTATCAGTAACTATGGAGCTAAGTGCTCTAAAGTCGATATATTTTACATTTTACATGCAAAAATATGTGTGCATGAAATCAACCTCAATTGTAAAGTTACATCATTTCAATTCATATTCACATAGACATAATCTACCTAAAGCGTTGACGTTGGCATTCCAGTAATGATTTATTAGGTCTCAAATATGATGATCTATCTTTCTTTTTGGCAGAATGTTAATTTTAGGTTACTGAAAATGTACTCACTGCTCAGATAAGAAGGAGTGCACAGCGTGGTGAAAAATTATATGACAATTTGAAATGGTTGTTTTCATCTTTACAACGTGAAACCCAATGAAGAAAAATCCATGTGCCAATTTACTTGTCCAGGAAATGAACTTTGAAAGGAAACTAACATTTTTGGAGAATAAATTTTGTATTTATTTTTTCGTTTTCTCATTTTGTACTTGGAGCCCAAGTTTGGCCATCTATGAAAGAATGACAATTCTCATTTTAGAAATTAATTAAAAACTCATCAAAAAAATATTTGAAGAGTAGAGAGTTGAAGGAGAAATTATCTTAGATGTACTTGGGATCTCTCCCCTTTATTTGTTAATATAAAAACAGTTGTTCTATAGTGGACATAGGATCATTCTGATCTGGACCACATTAAATACTGTTATCCTTCATTGTTCTTTTTTTTTAATATTTCACTAACAATTGATATCTGAGCTAAAGTTCTGCCCGAGTATGATCTGTGGTTGCAACATAATCTAAACTTCCACATCAAAAAAAATTACTTTGGTTTCTTTTATTTGTAAATGCTTTGTGTAGTAGAAAAGGAAGAACACGTAACAATAAATTCTACAAAGTTGGAAATTGATAGATTTAGTGGGTACAACAACTTCAATGTCTAATGATCCAAATGATGGTGTTACTGTGAAGGGAAGGTTCCATCCCTACTATAGATGGAAAGTACGCCGATGACACATTTGATTCCAACAAGGAGAAAATTGAAGGAGATGCATTGAATATAATCCAACTATCCCTTACACCTACATTCTTTATGAATTAAGTAGAAAGACTAAGAAGACAGACAAACAATTATGAAAAAGCTAGAAGGGGTTTACCAGGACTCGTCAATGACAACAAGAATGTTGTTACAATGATGTCTTCACATATTTTAGATAGAGTTAGGTACTTTATTGCAAGACCATTTAGGTACGTTCAATAAATTAGTGATGGACAATGAGGAGATGGCTGCATGTGTTTTGCTGTTCTCATTGACTTCAAAATATTTTAATATTGTGAATTCAATGATGTAGAAAGGAGCTTATAACTCTTCAGAAAGTGCAGGAAGCACTTAACCTTTGTGATCTGCAGAGGTATTTTGATGGAGATAAAGATGACAAAGCTAGTAGGCTCTTTGTGAGAGGTGGTACTAGCCAATAGCTAAAAGGAGAAAATTAAAGCAAAAACCAAAGCTTCATGTGAATAAGAATAATATAGAGTGTTGGGAATGTCACAAGAAGGGGAACTTTGAACAAGATTGTTCAATGTCAGTATTCAAAGAAAAGGCAAGTGCATCCATTGTTGAGAGATACATCATTATAATAATGAATATGTATCAACAACATCATGCAATAGTGGAGTCTATGACAAACATACATATTAGAATCCATTTGTACTCTACGTATGACATTTCAAAAAGATTGATTTAGCAGCTATGAGAAAAGTGGAGGAAACATATTAATGGGAAATAATGCTACTTGTAACATAGTTGACATTGATTCATTCCAGGTTTGCTACCATGATGGAATTGTGAGGACTATTACAGATGTTCATCATGTTCCTGATCTAAAGAAGAATTTGATCTCCCTAAGTACTTTGGATAAATAAGACTATAAGTACATAAGCGAAGGAGGAACAATGAAAGTGACTAAAGGGTCTTTAGTCATGCAGAAGGCCAAGTTGAAGGATTGCCACTAGGCTTTAGCAGAAAGCACCATTATTTTCTCCATTAATCCATTTGCAGTGCAGTTATTTGATGATAACAAGGCAAGATTATGGCATATGAGACTTGGTTATATGAGTGTACATGGACTAGAGATGTTAAGCAATCACATTTTTTAAAATGGTGAGAAGATCAACACACTTGAATTTTATAAGAACTGCGTCCTGGAGAAGCAAATGAAGGTCTTCAATATTAGCAAGCATAGGAGGGCAGGGGTGTTAGTCTACATTTTTTCAAATTTATGGGTCATTTAAGCTTCTATCGAAGTCATGAAAGAGGTATCTTCCCACATACATTGATGATTTTTCATGAAAGATTTGGGTGCGCTTCTTGAAGGCAAAAAGTGATGCTTTTGAAGAATTTAAAGTAAGGAAGATTTTGTTTGAGCATTAAATGGAGAGAAAAATCAAGTATCTTTACATAGAAAATGGATTGACATTTTGCAATAAAGAGTTCATTTCATAGAGATCATGGGATATCACAAGACATAAAATATTCAGGCATACACCAAAGTAGATTGAAGTTTCCAAGAGGATGAATATAACTCTTCTTGAGAAGACTCATAATTGTATGCTCTTATAAGCCAAAATGTCCAAAATATCTTGGGCTGAAGCAATTCACACTAATTCTCATATTTGTCAATGGATCTCTAGTATTAATGATTGACTTTAAGACTCCAAATGAGGTATGATTAGGTGACCCTCTAACTATTCATATTTGCAAACATTTGGATGTTTAGCTCATTATCATGTAAATGAAGGAAAGCTTGAACAAAGGGCTAAGAAAACCATATTCTTAGGGTAAGTTGATGGAGTAAAAGGGTACAAGCTTTGGTGTTTGTATTTACTTAAATTTATAGTTACTAGATATTTTACCTCTGAATAATCCTCTATACTTGATCCACGTAAAATTTCTGTAGAGTTATCAGGAAATGAGGACAATGAGCAGGTAAAGCTACCAGTGAAGCTTACCAAGGAAAACAATCAAAAGACTCAAATTGATAAGTCAAAAAATACAGATCTTACAAAATTTATTGCTAATGAACAATACAGAATTGTGAAGGAAAAGGACAAAATAAAAATACAAAAATTAGAATGTCTTATAGAGAAAGAAAATCTGATTGAATATATGTTCGTATACGCAGAAGAAGAGATGAAGTATCATAAGCTCTCTTTGTATGAAGCAACTTCTTGCAAGATGTTGCACAATAGCCATTAGCCATGATGGAAAAGGTAGTCTCTTTATAAAAACAATACATGGGCCTTGAAATGCCGAAGGAGAAGAAGACAGTTGGATCCAAATAGGTCTATAAAAGAATATGGCATTCTAGAAGTGGATGATGCTAGGTTCAAGGTAACATTAGATGCAAAGGGTTTCAGTAAAGGGCATTGACTATAATGAGATCTTTTCTCCTACCACGAAACATAGTCAATTTAAGTGCTACTAACATTAGTTGCACAATTTAATTTGGAGC
This sequence comes from Solanum clarkiae, assembly GCA_011800125.2. Taxonomy (NCBI): domain Eukaryota; kingdom Viridiplantae; phylum Streptophyta; class Magnoliopsida; order Solanales; family Solanaceae; genus Solanum; species Solanum clarkiae. Next base: position 20,568,672 of record JAABOM020000075.1, read on the forward strand.
TTCACACAACTTGGTGTCAAAACTTCTTTCTTATATGATGATCCAGAGGAAACAATCTATATGGATCATCTTAAAAGTTTCGTATCTGAGGGAAAAGAAGATTATGTATACCAGCTGAAAAAGTCTTTGTGTTGTTTGAGACAATCCAATAGATAGTTGTTCAAGAGGTTTGATCCATTATATATCGATTCTCAAGGAGTATATTTGATAGCTGTGAGTATCACAAGAACATGCCTGGTAACTCTGTGACTTTTTTATTGTTGCATGTTTATGATATGCTTATTGTTGCGAAAAATATGTAATGATCCTCTAAGTCATTTTTTGATGCTGCTTTCTTCTTATCGATTAAAGCATTCTAATAGCTCAAGTCATTTATGACTTGGTAGCGCTGATAGTTTGGTCACCTGATTGTTCATTTGGATCATTTTATAGCTTTTCATATTTTGATAATTTATAACTCAAAAAGTATCCTATGGTAAAAACAAATATGGGTAAATGATCACAAAATAAAATTTTGACAATTTTATCAGCTCTGTTATGATTATTTTAGACTAGAAGTTGATTGGCTTGAGTTATGAGGCTTTAGGTGTGAGTTTAAATCATTTAGAATTTTATCCTTTGAAATTTAATTCAAGGTTGACCTTGGTCAACATTTGTGAAAATTATGTCCGGATGTTTGGCCTAGAATGAGCTTTTGTTTGGTTCTCGAGACACTTGAACTAATTCTGAGACCTTGGCTGGATTTTGGTTAAAACCAACACTTAAGAGTAGGATGCACTTTTTATCGAGATGACCTCATATGAAAATTTTTACAATGCCTTTGAGTGTAGATCTTCGAGTTTGGTTGGATAGGATAGTCTATATGAGTACATGCGATTTAGAACGAATCCCGAACACCCCATCAGATTATTTTAAGACTTGAACAAAACTATTATTATAGCAGTTGTTGGTGCTGGTGATTTTCTTCACCCTACCAAAATGAAAGCTCTACAATCATAGAGGGTTACTTAACCTGAGCATCACAATCGCGTGGACCGTGGTCGAGATTTTAAACAATTCTCTATAAGGGTTGATCAAGTTGGTCATTGCAATCGTACTCTACATATGACATTGCAAAGAGATTGGTTTAGCAGATATGAGAAAAGTAAACATAGTAATGGGTAATAATGTAACTTGTAAAATAGTTGACATTGATTCAGCGGGTTTGCTACCATTATGGAATCTTGAGGACTATTAGAGAAGTTCATCATGTTCCTGATCTAAACTAGAATTTGATCTCCCTGGGTACTTTGGATAAACAAGACTATAAGTACATGAGCGAAGAAGGAACTATGAAAGTGACTAAAGGTTCTTTAGTCATACAGAAGGCCAAGTCGAAGGATGGCCACTAGGCTTTAGTAGAAAGCACCATTGTTGTCTCTGTTAATCCATTTGCAGTAAATTATATGATAATGATGATGCAAGATTATGGCATATGATACTTGGTTATATGAGTGTACAAGGATTGAAGATGTTAAGCAACCACAGTCTTTTAAATAGTGAGAAGATCAACACACTTGAATTTTCTAAGAACTGCATCCTAGGGAAGCAGAAGAAGGTCAGCTTAAGCATTATCAAGCATAGGAGGGGAGGGGTGTTACTCTACATTCTTTCATATTTATGGGGTCATTTAAGCTTCCATTGAAGTCATGAAAGCTATATCTTCCCACATACATCGATGATTTCTCATGAAAGATTTGGATGTGTTTCTTGAAGGCAAAAAGTGATGCTTTTGAAGAATTTAAAGAAAGGAAGATTTTGGTTGAGAATTAAATGGAGAGAAAAATCAAGTATCTTTGCATAGAAAATGGATTTACATTTTGCATGAAATGTGATTTGGTCACTCTTTATATATATATATATATGTATGGTTTACTACGTCATGGTTGCCTATCTGTATCTCACTTACTGGATCCTTCCAGTACATTATCCTTATGTGCGTTGATATTGCCCTTGCTCTTTCTTTTACTGTGTACTAGGCATTTTCAAGTAGTTGTTGAAAGATCACAACTAAGAGATTTTTGATTTTCAGAATTTGAGGGTGATCCCACTCTTTTAAGGTGCCATAGATCAGTCCATTTTCCTTAAGATTAGACTTTAAACTCGATTTTCTAGGATGTTTTTGGGGTTGCATCCTTTTATTCTAAATTTTTGATAGATATCTCGGTACAATGAATTTTAGGTCCGGGGGGGGGGTGTTATATTTCACAAATTTGGTAGACATTTCTGTTTGAGTCTATGGGAACTCCATTTTACCATATTTTAAGTCCATTTCCACGTCTATAAATAGTTATATCTTTCTAGTTGCTTGGTTGGGTTATAGTAGTGGTTCTCTTGTTGGAGGGTTAGAGTAGGCACTACTCACGATTGATTCTGGGTTGTGACAAAATTTGTATCAAAGCCTTAGGTTTGTTTATCTCGTTATACCAAAATGCGTTTAATAGAGTCTTGCGAAATAGTGATGTTTGATCTTTTCTTTGAGAGGCTATACAACTTTAGGAAATCTCTATTTTTTTCTCCATCTTTATTTCTATAACTTGATTTCAAATATTACTGGTGATCTAACTTGATATCTAACTTCTTTAATTCTTTTGTATGCATGTAGTTAGTACACATTATAATGGGGCTAAGCCAGCAACTCCCATCAATGAGCTGACAACGGAAACTGCAATAAGAGGTCATGGATAAAGAAAAGGTCGAGGAAGAGGTAGAGAAAGAGTTATGGGTTGAGGAAGTCTACCACCTGTCAGTGTGAGGCCTAAGCTAAGAACGTGCTAGTAAGAGAAGCCTCTCCTATACCCCAAGTAGAAATAAAAGAAAACGTGGAGGTTGAGGTCGAGGAAAATGCTATGGTTAAGAGAGTGTACAAATTGGGATTGCAGGACTCCTCTATTTAGACCTAACAATTGCATAACATATATTGACTTTTTGAATTGAGGTTGATCAGTTCTAGAGCCATTCTTGCGGTACCCATCACCCCAACTCCTGCCACTTATCCTGTAGTAGTTATGGCTTTTGCTATGGTTGGACTATTAGGTAATGATGCCTTAGTTATCACTCGAGCATTGATATGGATCCCTTCAAAACATTTATGGGAGAGGATATAGAACACTCATAGTGTGGTTTGAGACCGAAGATGTGTAACCTTTTGAGGGTTGATTTAGTAAAGGATGCTTAGTATAAGGTAAGAATTATCCAAGCTAAGCTCCTAGAATACTAGAGTCGATAGAAAGAGTATGTTGATCTCAAGAATAGGGATATGACAGTCCAAGCTAGTGAGTAGGTTTATTTGAAAATATCCTTCATGAAGGATGCTATGAGATTTGATAAGAAGATCAATCTCACTTCCAGCTATATTGGCCCATTCAAGATCCTTCAACGTGTAGGGCCGATGGTTTGAAGGTTGTCTTTGCTACCTAGCTTTCCTATCGTTCATACAGTATTTCATGTATATGTGTTGAAGAAGCATCATGGGGTGGGGATTATATCATTAAGTGGTACTCAATACTATTAGACAAGAGCCTCCAAAATGAGGAAGAACCGATTATAATTCTTGATCGGTATGTTTGGAACTTGAGGACCAAGAAAATTAATTAGTTAGAAGTCCGGTCCAATAGAAATGTCTCTGAATAAGGAATCAACTAGGGAAATAGAGAAGGATATGCAAGATAATCATCCTCATTTATTCAATGATTTAGGTACTACTTTACTCTAATTACCTTGGCCCAATGTTTTTCTATTTAATCACTCGGGGGTGATCATGGATAAATTGGTATCTATTGTAAGGACCCAATCTTATCATTATGGGTAGTCAGTGGGAAAGAAAAATGGGCTTAAAAAACTTTTGAGTAGTAACATGAAAATTTTAAGCCTAGGCCAGACTTGAAAAAAATTTGAGTCGTGTAAGGTTTTGGACAATCCAGTAATGGATTGGAAATTAAGTAATAAGCTTGATCTTTTGAATTAACATCCAAGACAATAAGGAGTTTGTACAACTTTAAAGAATTGAAAACTCAAGCAAGTAGAACTTTTGAAATTGATCTTGGTGCAAAGGGTAAATTATTGAATATCATGGGTTGATAATGTGTTGTGAAATGGGGACTTAGGACGAGATATGTGAGTTTTTCTCTATGAAATCTTCCACGATAGGATGAATCCCGCAATGGTGGTGCTTCCATAGCAAGATAAGTGACTTCCATGGCAGAATAATAGTGAGTTTTAAATTTGAGAAGTCCTAAATTTGTTTTAATTTCTACCACTTTATCTTTGAGATACCAAAAGCAACCTAGGCAATTTTATCTTCACTTTTCCATCAATTTCATCGACAAAGGTAAATTAATCATTCCTCTAACTTTTAAGTTGATTCCAAGACCTCAGAATCTAAGAGAATTCTCGTAGATTATGATATGCTATTTATGGTTGAAAAAAGCCCAGTTGAGGTAGATGATCTTGAAAGTGGATAAAGGTCAAAATTTTAATATAATTTGAGTGATTTAGGTCATTGCTTGTTGACTATTTGTATTTCTTGACTTCATAGACCAAGAACATGCTATGATTTTGAAAAAAGAAAAAAGTTCCAATTACGTAGAGTTTTCAAGGCTAATTTCGAGGTAGGTGATGATTTTTTATTCCCGTCATGTTATATGTTCTTGTTAACTATGTCAACAGTTCTACTGCATGTATGTGAATAAAGAATGATGGAATAAACCTAATTAATGACTACTTATGATCAAATTGCATGTAATGAACCTAGTACTTGAACTTGACAAGTCATGAATCATTTATTGTGATTGTGATTGTGGATCAAGTGTTACTTCTGACACATTATTGGGCCATGTTTCATGTTTTGACATATTATTAGATCACATGTCACATTTTGACATATTATTAGATTAGATGTCATAGTCCAAAATATTATTGGATCAAATGTCACGTTTCGATACATAACTTGTTTGGGTGTGGATCCCATGAGAGGACTATTATTGATTGTTTTATTCAAATGAATAATATTGGGATTTGGTATTATTGAGCATGAACTATGATTTGGTGACACTTTCTATATATATGTGGTTTACTATGTCATGGTTGTTTGTCTATATCTCACTTACTAGAATAGCCGCATGATTGTATCAATTTATTATTATTATGTGTACTGATACTACACTTCCTCTTTCTTTTGTAGAGTACCGGACATCTCGAGGTGATTGTTGACAAACTTCATCTAGGAGATTTTTTATCATCTGAATTCAAAGGTGAGACAGTTCTTTCAAGATGTCATAGATTCTTCTATGACAGTTTATTTTCCTTGGATATAGACTTTAGACTCTATTATTATGATGTTTCTGGGGTTGCATCCCCTTTCTGGACTATTGGTAGATGTTTTGATACTTTAACTTTCAAATTCTATAAGGGATTAATTTCTCAAATTTGTTAGATATTTCTATTTGAGTTTATGGAAACTCAACATTACCTTATTTTAAAAGTGTTTCCACTTCTTTAAATAGTTCTCTCTTTCTAGTTGCTTGGTTGGATTGTAATAATGATTCTCTTATTGAAGGGTTAGAGTGGGTACAACTCATGGCCGATTTGGGATTGTGACACTACATTAAATATTGTTGTCCTTCATTGTTCTTTATTTTTTCATGTTTCCACTAATACATTTAACCTTTGCATATTAATCATTTATAAATACTAAAAAGGCAAAAAAATAAAATAAATAGATCTAAAATGAAAAAATACGTACAAATTAAATGGTCTTTAAAAATTATTAACTAAATAATATTTTCTATAATCAATGCAAATTAACAAAAAACTTATTGGATAACCAAAATAGAGAAGAGGAATACAACATTAATAAAGTGAGAAACTTAACTGGAATAATGGTTTCCACATTTGGATTAATCACATTTGTCATTCTCTCTTCATTATCAGTATTATTAGAAACAGGAGCATGCATATTTTCATGCAAGGGGGTCGATATTGAGCTTTCATCGGCACTAAAGGTTCCATTGAAGGTCACATTATCAGCATCAGAAGTGTATCTCTCCATCTAAACTGCAACAAAAATTGATAAGTTGTTTGATAGAATGATTGATTGAAAACCTCTTCACTAATAGAATAGGGAGAGTTAAAAAAATTCCTTTGGTACTGAACTGCAGAAATCATTTTCTTAACCAAAAGATATACCATGATGTACAACATACACATGTAGAGACAACTAAAGCTAAGACATATATGTCAATGGAAAGGAAAACTACCTCATCAATGACATTCCAATTAAAATATAAAGATGAGGATGTGTAGTGCTTTGGGAGTTTGATATTAGAAAATTGATCCCATATTGTTATCATAAAAATAAAACTAGTTGATGCATAACTATCGAGAGAACCTGAACTTTTTTTATTGAATAAGCATCCTCATTTAGCTTTTATTTACTTCTTCTATCACTAAATAATTCAACATTTTCTATTTGAATGGTAAAAAATTTAAATAGGTTCCTCAAAGGGATGTGTAATGCTTTCTAATTCAAAGTTCATGATAAGTGGTGTTGACTGTGCTATGAAGTACATAGGTTCCACTTTAGAAACTAATATACTAACAGTGAATTCGATAATGTTATAGCCAAATAATGTCAAGCTTTTCCTAAGGAAGAAGTCTATAATAAAACAATTCCAAAGTTGCAATTTCATCAAGTACTTTTTTTTTTTTACTTCTGCTACAGAATTGTCATATTTCATAAAGATTTTAAATGCATCTCTAGAGTTACTTGTGTTGTTAGTAAATTATAATATGAAAAGAATTGTCATATTTAACAAGAATATAAAATATATTTGTAGTTACTTGTACCAGTATTGAATTATAATTATTATTTAATTAGAAAGAATGACAAAGTAAAATTTACTTCAAGTGTAGCAGATGTTTAATTCCTTAAATAGACTAGGCATAGAAAATGGTATAGAAAATTACTAATACACAATTATATAAATAAATCTTAGGAGGAGTAGGGATGGGGAAGAATAAAAATAAATCATAATAGGAGGAGGTCGAGGGAGGGGCACAGATAAGTATAGGACTCCATATCCTCACATACATCAAGCATGTGCACAAAGATTTGAATACATAAAACCTTAGAAAATTTGAAGGTCATCGGAGGAAAACTTCTGCAGTATAAATAATAACAATTTTATGATTTAAAATACTTAAAATGGAACAAAATTCTAAAGTAATTTTACTTATGAAGATGAATCAAACACAAGAGATGAAGCTTTTAGAAATTTTAGAGTTTGGTAAGTAAATCTAGTTCATATCCATCCCTTCCACTCTATTTTAGTATAGTTAACATTGAAGATCTAATTATACCGAAGCACAAAGACATAATTCGTGATAGTTTGTGGTTAGATCTCATAAAGATGAAATTCTTAGCCAACAAACACAACATAAGAAAGATATACTATCGAGAGATTTTTACACCAAGAATTTGTTTCACAAAAACTCCTATAAAAGCATATAGTAACACTAACCTCGAGGTGAATCAAGTACTAAAATGCTTTGATTAGAATAAAAGCAAATGGAAGAGTAAAAAAGAGGGTATGGACTATTTAGTATATATATAGAAGATAGAGATTATCGTAATCAAGATTCATAAATTTAGGATAAGAACTGTTGAAAATAAAATTAAAATAAACTTGATTTATAATAATTATTTGGACTTAAGAAAGTACTCAGAATTGTATGCCCAAATTGTTTGGGATTTAATTAACTAGCCCAAGATTTAATTAGCCCAAATATTATTAGCCAATTTCTAGAAGAAGTAAAATATCTACTAGGTAGTAAAATCTAGAAAATTCTATATTTCTCTAGCAATGGTTAGATTGAAATATTTTTGTGGAGTTTTCTAGAGAACCATTATTAACCATTAAATTAAATAAATCCTAGCCATTGAATGTGTAGTGACACTACTATAAATAGGGATGTCATTCTCTCATTTTGTATCAAGCGAAAAAAATAAGAAAACCTTTTGAGTAATAAAAATCTCTTCTCCTCCAAAATCTATTTAATTTTCTCCTCTTCTCAAATATTCTCCTCCCAACAAAGTGGTATCAGAGCCACAAGATTGTAACCAAAATAATTTCTAAAATCATGGCAAATAGTGTTGCATCCTTCCAAGTTCTTATACTCAACAAGAGCAACTACGATAATTGGAGTATCAAGATGAAGGCTCTCCTAGGTGCACATGATATTTGGATATTGTAGAGAAAGGCTATAATGAGCCCCAAGATGAATCTACATTATCTCAAACTCAAAAGGATGGTTTGAAGGATTCAAGAAAGAGAGACAAGAAAGCTCTCTGCCTCATCTACCAAGCATTGGATGATGATGGGTTCGAGAAGATCTCAAGTG
>JAABOM020000075.1:20577210-20590318 GCA_011800125.2 Solanum clarkiae
TATGTATTTATATTATTGTCTGGGATGCTGCTGGATTTTATTTGCAGGTGAGGTTAGTTAATAAAACAGAGGAAACTTTGCCGAATTTTCGGCAGGTTTTCAGGTCAGATAAATTGGAAAATTCGGGTTAGTATGAGTCTAAGTGCCCCTATCTGGCACTGGTCACGACCCATAGGTGGGGCTGTGACATTGTCGGACTTCCCATTCGCCGTGTCACATCTAGGTCCTAGGCTTGTTCGTGAAAAACTTGGTATTAGAGCACTAGGTTGTTAATGGTCCTCGGAATCTAACACAACATGTTGATTGGATTCTTATTCATGGTTGTGAAGCACACTACAACTATGAATGGGAGACTATGAGGCGTTTTAGGAAATGTTTGATTTCTTCATGGCCTATATCGTGCTTTAGGTGTAAGATAAGGCCTTTTCCTCTAAAGAATGCCCTTTGCTCTTCTATATCATGCCGCTACAAAGTGGAAGACCAAGGAGGGCCCGTGCACCCAGGGGGCAACTGGCTTACCCCACTCCTCAAGATGGAGGAGCTACCGAAGTTGAGTTTCGAATGTCATTACTATGTTGTCCCATGCAATGACCAACCAATTGAATCAAGGGGCCCAAGCTCCTCATGCCCGTACTCTGGCCTCAAGAGTGAGGGACTTCACTAGAATGAACCCTCCGGAGTTTCATGGGTCCAAGGTGGAGGAAGACCCCCAAGAGTTCATAGATGAGGTGTATAAGGTGCTATCCATCATGGGTATAAGTTCGGAGGAAAAGGCAGATCTAACAGCCTATCAACTAAAAGGTGTGACTCAAATTTGGTTAGTACAATGGAAGATGAAGAGGGGAAATCATGATGTTATTCCTTGGGAGGAGTTCAAAGCCGCCTTCCTCAACTGGTTCTTCCCTATAGAGTTGAGAGAGGCTAAAATGATGGAATTTATGAACCTCAAGCAAGGTGCCATGTGTGTAAGGGAGTATGCCCTCAAGTTCAACAAGGTTTCCAAGTGTGCTCCACATTTAGTTGCCAACCCTAGATCAAGGATGAACAAGTTTGTGTCGGAAGTGTCTGACCACCATGCTAGTGGGTGATATGGACTTTTCCCGGCTTATGATGTATGCCGAACAACTTGAGGGGGAGAAGCTTAGGTAGAGGAAGAGTGGGGAGTCCAAGAGGGCTCGGTATGAGAGTGGTTTTCAAAGTGTTAAGGGTGAGTGTTACCAATAAGGTCAGGAGTTTCAAGGCCAAGGATCCTCTAATGCTCCAAACAAGAGATTCGCTAACGATGGGGTGCTTAACCCAAGGGTCCAAGGTGGGGCGAGTTTTCCAAAATGCCCATAATGTGAAAAATATCATCACGGCAAGTGCTTAAAGGATTCAGATGCATGTTACGGGTATGGGAGAGTAGGCCATAAGTTTATTGATTGCCCTTCTGTTTGAAACAAGGGCAAGGATGGTCATCCTCAAGGTCAAAGTGGTCAAGTTGATCAAGGGGCTCAAGGAGGCCAACAAAGGGGTGCTCCACGACATGATTGGTTCTATACTCTTCAAGGGACGTAAGGAATGGATGACGTGCCCGATGTTGTTATCAGTATGTTAATGGTTTTTGATTTTGATGTGAATGCATTGATAGGTTTGGGAGCCACTATTTCTTTCACTATTCCTTTGTTTCTAGTAAATTTCATGTGTGTCCCGAATTACTATATGAACCTCTTAGGTGTTTACCCCTTGGTGAGTCTATTGTTGCTAGAAAAGTCTATAGGGGACTGTCCCATATCCTTGTTGCATAAAGTCTTGTCTTGTGATTTTGTTATACTTGACATGGTGGGTTTGGAGGTCTTGGGGTGGTTGGTTACATACATATCATGCTTCTATTGATTATAGAACACACAGAGTTAGATTCCAATTCCCTAATGAATCCATACTTAAGTAGGAAGTTGTGAAATGGTAGTTGAGGTAGATTCACTTCCTGTCTTAAGGCCCAAATTGATCCCTAAGGGTTGCACTTACCATCTCGTAAGGTTAGGGGTGTTGAGTCTAAAATCATTCCTATTGAGTCAGCTTCAGTGGTTAATGAGTTTCTTGATGTCATTCCTGATAGGGAGCTAGTCACTTTTCTAAGATTGATCTTCGATTCGAGTACCATCAAGTGAGGGTGAAAGAGTGTGTTATTACTAAGATGGTCTTTCGGGCTAGGTGTGGGTATTTGAAATTTGTGGTAATGTCTTTTGGCTTGACTAATGCACCGACTATATTTATGGATCTTATGAACAGAGTCTTTAAATACTACCTTGATATGTGTATGGTAGTTTGTGGATAGTGATTTATTTTTCGGAATGAAGAAGAGCTTGTGAGTCATTTGAGGATGACATTGCAAATCTTGAGGGATGAGAGGATGTTTGTTAAATATGATAAGTGTGAATCTTGGATAACAAAAAGGTGGTTAGAAAAGTACATCGGTTAGATAGGTTAGGAATGAGGTTGGATGAAGTTGAGAATGGTAGTGTAGTGATTTTGATGGTTTCAAATCTTCTTTGGTTGATGAGGTCGAATTAAAGCAAGACCTCTTGCTAGAGTTGAATGCTTTGGTGGAAGATGGTAAAGTGGGGGTTTTCTCCTAAGGGGGAGATGGTACCCTTAGGTACCAAGGTAGATTGTGTGTGTCTAATGTTGATGACTTGAGGGAGTTGATTTTGAAAGAGGCTCATGATGTATTCTATTCTATTCTTTCTGATTCCTTGAGAGTGGATACTGGCTATGGGAAGGCACCTCGGTGAGGTTGGTGGTTGAGTTTACTTGAAGATCTCATCCATGAAGGGCGTGATTCGATTTGGATAAATTGAGTCCAAAGTTTGTGGGTCCTTAAAGAGTTTTGAGAAGAATTAATAGGGTTTCTTATGAGTTGCAGTTGCCTATAGATATGGACATGCTTCATCTGGTCTTCCACGTGTCGATGTTGAGGTAGTGTGTGGATGACCCAAGTGCTATAGTGTCCTTAGGGGTTGTGGGAGATAGTTTGACCTATGAGGAGGTCCTGATTGAGATATCAAATAGACAAGTGAAAAGGTTGAGGGACAAAGATGTAGCAGTAGTCAAGGGTCTTTGGAGGAGTCGACAAGTCGAAAGTGTCTCTTGGGAAGCCGGAGGAGACACAAAGAGGTGATATCCGTACCTCTTTCATTCTATTCAAGATTAGGATAGCAAACTAAGTCCCTTCTGTGATTTCAAGTCTTAAGTTTCAGCCCTCATATCATGTTGCATGCATTCATGTTTGTGGTAACAAGTTTATGGTGATTTTTGACATTTATGTCGAGATTTTTTTGAAAATGATGTTTAAATGTAATTGTTGCATTCATGTCAGGCTAAAATCTTTATGATTACTTCTCTTATGTATGTTTCTTTGACATTCGGGGATTAATGTTCCCAAAGGGAAGATATTGAAATGCCCCAAAAATATGCTTCGAAAATGCCCATAATTGTAATCTCCACATATCTCAAAATTTGTGCATGAATCAAAAATCTGACTTCATATTCTTGATCAGGTAAAGAATTGAGTGGGAAATGGGTATAACCCGAATTTTAGAAGACCGTAGTGAAAAATGATTTTTGCAAAATTTCCAGAAATAGCGAAGATCCGCGATGGCTCCACATCGCGGACCCATCGCGGAGCAGTGTTTGCACTTTCTTAATTTCTGTTTCGGCCTAAGGGCATTGGGGTCATGGCCCCATGCCCATTTACACGTGAAATCTCTCATACGTAGTCATTTTCAACTCCATATCACTAAAAAACTCTCTCTAAAACCTCCCAACTATTTTATCAAAATTCTCATCTAAATTAAAGTATCTCAAGCTTAATTTCGGATCTCAAGAACTCCATTCAAGCTTCAAATTTTCTTCAAGTCTACATCAAGAAAATTCAAGTTTAAGGTATGTGGGTTTCATCCATTAGGTCCTTTCACGCATGGAGTCCAACCTTCCTATTTTATAAAAATTGCATGATTTCAAGTTGTATTATGTATGGATATCTATTATTATGAAATATGAGCATGAAATATTTTGGAGTTTCGTCAAATATTATTTATTATGCATAAATATCTATTTTGAACTTATACTATGAAGTGATCTTTTTCTATTGAGACTACACATGATTCAAGCTATGTGATCCATGGACTATTGTGAAGTTTTGATATGATTTACAAGTTACCCATGATGGAGTTTTACCATGTTGTTGATGGGCTGATTTACATGAATTTAAGATGCATTGATTTCACTATTTCATGATCTATACTCTTGTATTTTGCATGATTTTAATATGTACTCATATGTGCTCTCCTAGTGTTCGATGAAATGTCAAGTCAAGAATTCTCCAGTTTTTCTATGACCTCTTGTATGAGTTTTACAAGTCTCGATTGTTGATAAGTTATTGAGCTCTTATACTAAGGTTTATGCTCTTAAATTGTGAAGCCTACTAGAAGGGGTTATGAACTATGTTATATCCCTTACCCTCTAATAAAAGGCTAATTTCTACATGAAGGGGTTATGAACTACGTGGTACACCTCACCTTCATATGTAATTCAATGTTATGTATTATCTCATGTTCACTGAGGGGTTATGACCTATTCTATCTTTCTACTCTCATGTACTATTCATATCTCATGCTTATATGTAAGAGTTATGACCTATGCTACTTCTCTGCCCTCATGTACTACCTATTACCTACTAGAAGGGATTATGACCTATGCTATATCCCTCACCCTCTAGTACAAGGTAGTTGGATGATCCATTCATGTTACTTTATGGTGTTAAAAAAGGTATGTAAGTACGATTATTCTTAAGCATGTTTCGTCTTATGCATTAATTATACATAGCATATTGAGCTTATGTTCATTGAATATGATTAAGCGTCTCATTATTATGGCTTATGGTTCTTCTTGCATTGCATCTTATATACTTAATACATTCAAATATACTAACGCATACTCTATGCCTACATGATATTACCATGTAGGGACCAGAGCTCCTATCAACTATCCTCTAGGTGGCTAGTTGACTCTTATGAAGAAGCTAGTTGATGAGTCCTCAATTCCAAGAGCGATAGCCATTCTCATTCATACTTTATAGATTCTTGTTCTTATGTTGGATACTTATTGAATGAGGTGAGCCCAGAAAGTGTCATTGCCCCCGCTCTATTCTATATTAGAGGTATCATTGGATATTATGTCATGGTTTGATTATGTTAATGAAGCTTGACTCTTCTTACTCTATTATTATTATGAATGATTTCGCTTAGTCCCTTTCCCTTTCCATTTATTTGACTTTTGTGTTTGTTTAATTTGCTTCCACAACCAAGGATGTGTACACGATATGTTAAGAGGCTTGTTTGGGTTGTCTTCGGTCTTCTCATTCACTGTGTCACGTCTAGGTTCTAGGCTTGAGTCGTGACATCGATTACATTGATAATATTCTCCAATAACAAGAAAATCATCTATTCGGGTGTTAGTAACACTAGCGGCTATACATCGTCTTGAAATTCGTCAAATGGATGTTAAGATAGCCTTCTTAAATAAAATATTGAAGGAAAAAATTTACAAGAAATAACCTAAGGAGATTATGATTCCCGGTGAAGAAAAAAAAATATGCAAACTTGCTAAGTCACTTTATGGACTAAAATAAGCGCTCAAGCAATAGCATGCTAAATTTGACCAAACAATATTGGCAAATAGGTTAAGATCAATAAATGTGATAAATATATTTATATTAAAAATACTCCAAATTATGAAGTCACTGTTTATTTATATGTTGATGACATGTTGATAATGACTAAGAATATTGATGATATAAATGTTATCAAATGCATGTTATCTATCAAATTTGATATGAAGGATTTATGAGTTGCTGATTTGACTTAGCAATCAGAATTCTTAAAACTCCATAAGATCTAGAATTATCGTAATCTCATTACATTGAAAGAGTACTTGATATGTTCAATATTTGGATTTTAATGTTGCCAAGATTCTAATTGATTTAAGTTGTAAATTTTAGAAGAATAAATGCAAAAATGATCCACAATTGAATTATGCAAGAGGTTTGAAAAGTTTGATGTATATTATGAATTGTACATAACCAGATATAGCATATATTATTAGTAAATTGAGTCAATTTACAAGTAATCCCAACCAAACTCACTGGATAAAAATAAAATAATGTTTAGAGCATGTGAAACATACACAAAACTGTATTTTGCATCATAACAAATATATCTCCTATTGTGATTAAGAAATTAGTGATGCAAATTGAATTACCGCATCAAATGAAGTAAAATTCACAAGTGGTTACATATTTACTCTTGATGGAGAAGCAATCTCTTGAAAATCATCCAAACATACTTGTATTTCTTGTTCTACAATGAAATTTTGAATTTATTGGTGAAGAAGTTGAATGACTTTGAAATTTTTTCGAAGACATTATGTTCTAACCAATGCCTATAGGGTATATATACATACATTGTGATAGTCAAGCAGCAATAGATAGGGCAGGAAGCGTTATGTATAGTGAAAAATCTCATCACATATGATGAAGACACAATACTATGAGACAAACTACTCTCGAGTGACATTACACTATTGACTATGTAAAGTCAAGGGATGATGTGTCAGATCCACTTACAAAAGGCCTAGCTAGAAAAGCAACTAAAAGAACATCTAAGGAAATGAGTTTAAGGCTTACGAGAAGACATCATGGCGGCAACTCTACCAAGCAAACTGTTTGATTCAAAGAGTTAGGTTCAAGGACATCAAAAAAATTTATGAATGACAGCTCGATAATGTCAAACAACTCAATCTGTTTTCGTGATGAAAACAATGTTCAATAATAAGGATAAAATATTAAGGCTTATTAATGAGTTAGTAAAACTTAAACTTTTTTAAATGGTATCTAAGTTTGATAGATTTGACCAAATAGTGTATCTACAGGATAACACAATTAGGAATCATCTTTGTGAGTACGAAAAGTAAGCCACTTCAAAGAGGATGATAATAAAACCTTATTCTCTATACACTCATAAAATCAGGACGTGTCCATGGCTTAAACAAATATAATTGTAAGAACCATAGATAGTAAAGGGTTGATTGTGTGACATATGGTTGTCTAGGTATACACTAAAGCTCCACGATTCAAAGATATCAAATTTATTGATTGATCGAGTATATCCGACATATGTTTACTATGAAAAGTTCAGAGGAAAATCTACTTATCTATGCAATTAATCCTTACTTGTAAAGTACAAACTTGTTCGTTTTTTTCTAGAGTCATTTCTCATTCACATGAGGGATTATTGAATTTGAAGGTGTGATGGCAAATGAAGAGTTATAGTTTTTCTGAAAAGTTGTAACCTTTGTTGAAGAGTTGCAACTTTTGTTAAAGATTGCGGCTTTTACAAAGGATTGTGATATTTCCAAATGATTGTAACCTTTTCGATAAGGCCCAATAAGCACCTTTTATTCTCTTCAAATAAAGAATTTTTCTCTCATTTTTATAATGTATTTTCTTTCTTTCTTCTTCTTCTTCATCGTTCTTCTTCTTTTACACAAATAAATTCTAGTATACTTCACTGTTGTTGAGTGATTCGCTGCCACCATTGTTTTATTTGTCGATATACCAGTAAGTAAGATCGTTCTATCCTGTGAGGATATATTCCACTAAGTCAGATACTTGAGAGGAATAATTTCCTTAAGAAAACACTGGACATTTAGTGGGCCCGATTTTCTACTTATCAATTTTATTTCTATTTTTCTTTATAGATTTTGTTTTCATTACTAGTTTTAGTTTCTGATTTTGAAAATTTGTTAAAATATTTATATTTATTGATTTCACAAAATTTAATTCTACAAATGTTTTCTTCTCACAAAAGTTTTATACTATAAAAGTTTTGCACTACAAAAGTTTTTGTTCAATAAAACTTTTTGTTCCAAGTATTAGAGTACTAATGGTTGAACAACATGAGTCTGTGTCCTGATGATACCTATTCTTTTTCTGGGATCTTATTTGAAATCCTGCTTGAATCACAAAAATGAAGGATGTTTCATTCAAAGTAGGTTCAGGGAGCTGTCGATTATACTTTATTAACTTGCAAATAGGAAATGTTTTCATGCGACAATTCTTCAAATGATGATGAGTTTGAAACATGAAGAATTTCTATGTCCGCTACAGTAAATCATGCCTTGTCCAGAATACTAGCTTCACAAATGAGTACAATTGAAAAAGAGAAGAAATTCTGGGGCATCAAATAACATCAACGACATGATCAGATCCAGAATCGTGCTCATCGGACATACGCCTACAGTTGTTCCTGGTGGCGGTGAGCTGATATGGTGAACGATTGGTGCTAAGCCACTGATCCACATTGAAGAGTTGTTGGGTGCATCGTGTCTGGTCTCCTGTAGAAGTGACTTCCACATAGTTACAGTACCAATCATGATTTCGTCCTGTACCATCTGAAGTTAACATCATTTTGCAGATGGGCCCAGTCAAACAAGGACCTTTCCCACTAAACATATCCATGCTATCCCTTTCAAAGTAGTTGTAGCCCTTGCCCATAAGTCCACCCCAAGCCACTAGGTTGTTGATTCTAATTCCATGCCCACTCGCATCATACAGAGTTAACGTGATTTTTGAGTCAGTTGCATCCTCCATGAACGGCCCTGTCCGGACATAAGCTGTGTATATACAATTTGTTTCCTGCAATCATCAATATCATACTTTTCTTTTTAGTCGGTTTATGAACAAAAAGATATACTTCTTTATTTGACCGTTGACACTATCAATATTTTATTGGTGTTGCGTCCCACTAACAAAAAGTCCATTAAGATACATTCTGAAAATATTTCTTAAACTTTGTACTCAGTCAAACTTAATTGGGATACAAGGAACATATAATTTAGAATTAGCATGTTAAATAGGTATATACATGAAGTTAGAGTTAGAGGGTGTGAATTTAGAAATAGAGATGGGTAACTTACAGCTCCAGAAATAGAAGAAATAGAGACAGAGAGAAGGATGATCATGAGATGGAACCGGAGTTGGTGAACTTGAGCTACACCCATGGCAGGTTCTCGTGCTCTAGAACTAGAGGAAACTGTGATGTGGAGATAGTGGCAATGGTACGTAGTTTATTTATATAAATAATGAATCAAAGTTAAGAGGGGACGATATATTCTATATACTCATCAAATTGGAGGTGGATGAATAAAATAAGAAATATCATTCATGGCGGCTTTTAGCTCCAACTGCAAGTTGGATGAACAAATATAGAAATGGCGGCTTTTAGCATAAATAGTGAACATAAATAATGGATCAAAGTTAAGAGGTGGCAATGGCGGCTTTTAGCATACATGATTTCAGGACGTTGGGTGGCCTACTGGTGCGGTATGAATTTACCTCAATTCAATATTTTCTTTTTATGCAAGAATATAATTTTTTAATAAAATTACAATAAATGATAGAATTCATAACTTGTAAAAAAGAAAAGAATGAAATCCAAGCAAGATAAATTTAAAGTCAGAATCAATAAAATTTAAATTTTGAATCACTTTAGTCAAGAATGTCCTGTTTTTAAAATTACATTTCAATATTATTTGTAAATTATTTTTATTATCTGTATTTAAATTTACTCTTAGGTTGTGGTTGGTAAATGTTTTTTTGAATAACAAGTTGATTTCTAACTTATTTTTTCATGTTAGATCGGTGAGCAAAAAATATTTTAAATCCGCTGACAAAGAACACATTCCATCGCTAATAATGTATTTACATTCCAATGCTAATAATGTATTTTGTAGTGTGGATTAGGGTGTAAACCAATTCTTAAAACCGATATAAACAAAATTGGATTGAATCAGTTTTTAATGTATATTAATTATATAATGACACCGAAAATCAATTTTTTTAATTATATGAAAAATATCAAATCGTACCAAATATAAATTTATATGTTTACGTTATATTTTGTATGTTCAAATTTAAAAATAGGGAAAAGACTAATAAAGTACGGTTAAAATAGGATTGACACTATTGAAATTAAGGAAAAGAATAATTAAGTAGTGTTAATTATGAAGACTTTTTTAGCTACATATAAAGGTCAAAAGTTTTTCATTTGCAATCACCAAGTTGTCAAGTACGTCCATCCCCTCTTACCAATATACATTTGTTAATTAATAGTATAGTTTTATTTCGTCGCACATAATGCATTATATTTAACCAACAAATCATTAAATAACATTTAAAAATTCTACCGATTGATGGTGCTCATTTCTCTCTCATGGCGGCTTCTGGGCAGATCTGATATATCTTGGGTTCACTTCACAATATAGTAGTGCAATAATCATTTTTTTTGAAAATATATTCTTCCACTAGGACTTTATACAATGTATAGTGTGCGTTCATGGTTCACGGGTAGGCCTAGTGCCATATAATTATTTTGACCTTACAATTCTAATATAATAATAATATCATTCCTAATAAACTTTAACACAATCTATAAATAAACTATCATACTATATCATTCCAATCTATCTCAAAAGCTTTTGCCATTTTCCTCACGTTTTTTCTAAGAATGGGAGTAGCACTAGTTAATCAATTCTGGTTCCATCTCATGATCATCTTCTTCTCCATCTCCGTTTCTTCTCTTTCTGCCTCTGTAAGTCACCCTTCTCAACTTCTAGAAGATTGGCAGAATTAGAGAACTCACCGTGTCTGATTTTAATCTAATTATATTTTTCTTCTGTCCCAATTTATATGATGTAGTTTGACTTCAAGAAAGCTTTTTAAAATTAATAGTCTAAAATAAATTATAGATATTTGTGTGATAATTAAGGGTAAAATGATTATTTGAAAGCTGCATAGAGATGTGCCGATTATAAATTATTATGAAAAGAAACTAAATTAGGTTTATTCTTGAATCCTAAATCCTTACGTACTATACTACAATATATACTCTTGTGTTCTTATTTAAATTGTTGATTTGATGGAAATGAATGCAGGAATTAAATTGTGTGTACTCGGTTTACGTTCGGACTGGGCAATTCATTGGGTCTGGAACTGACTCAAACATTACCTTGAGTCTTTACAATGCGGATGGATATGGACTTAGAATCAGGAACCTAGAGGCATGGGGTGGGATCATGGGCGAAGGTTACGACTACTTTGAAAGAGATCATTTGGATCTGTTTACTGGTCGTGGTCCATGTTTGAATGGCCCGATTTGCAAAATGAACTTGACTTCAGATGGTACAGGCCAACACCCTGGATGGTACTGTAATTACGTTGAAGTTACTTCTACAGCAGAGCACAAAAGATGCAACCAACAGTTGTTTACAGTGGAGAATTGGCTTGGTCCCGATGTTTTCCCAGATGGGCTTATGGCCATTAAGAACAATTGTGGCCGTAAGTCCTATGAACAACTCTCCACTTATGATTCTCAATCATATCATGTTGCTGACCTAATTTAATTTGAGCTTTAGTGTGTTGATCTGATATTGTATGATTTGTTCATCAAAGTCAATTAGGCCAAGGCCTGTGTATTGTCATGAGTGATACATAATTTGGAAGGGAAAGTTCCCTTTCGTTCGTGATCTTCACAAGTACTCTCATTTGTGACAAGAAACCATTTTGTATGGCAATAATTGGAAATTTGGAATGACTGGGTATAAAATCTACATAGATATTTTCTTGGGGAGTTCTCTCTCATAATCTCTACTTTATTTTTGTGTCATAATATCCATCATCATATCATATATTATTAAAAGTGAAAAGCTCTAATTTTCAAGTTAGATTATCATTTTACCTCACCTTTTAAAAGAATGACACAAATTATGTATTTAATACTTAATAAAATAATAATTAAATATTTAAATGGCACAAATTATATATGCAATTATTAATGAAATAATAATAAAATATTTAAACTCCCTTCATCTTCTATCGTTAAACTCATTCCAACAACACTGTGCTTATCTCAATTTCAATATGATTAAGGTTGAATTATCCAAAAACGTTTCTTATCATAATTTCCTTAGTTATTGCTAATCAGAGCCAAGTAATAATGTGGAAGTTGTATGATTGCTGAAAAACGTGATTAAACCTCATAATATTTTCTGCACTAATTTTTCTATTATTGAAAAATTGTTCTATATAAATCACCTAAATAGAATTCCTTTTTCTCATGAACCTGTTTCTCTTTTTCCTCGTGCAATCAACTACAACATTGCCAGATATGCAATTTTCTATCTTCTCCATCTTAAGTCTCTCTGTTTTTCCTTTATTGAATAAGTTTGCAAAAGGTATAGTAGTTCCTCCAATAACTAGAGTACAATTAGGATGAGTCTTTGACAACACTTGATAGAAGTTCTGCTCATCTCATTGCATTCTCTTATTTCCTCCGTTCTGTGAAAATAACCTTTTTTGTACCAAAAATTGCCAAGGTTCAAACTGTCCACAATGTGTTTGATGAAAGTCCCAAATGAACTTTTTGGTGTCCTATTGCCTCTTTTCTTGACGTTGCGTATAGCGAGAGCTTTAGTATTTTCTTTCCACTTTTCAGCTATTGATATTTCTTTAATCCCCACCCCCTCAAGTTGAGAATAGTAAATGATATTCATCTCCAACTTGACAACCAATGCTACATGTTGTTTGTTGTTAGGATATACTATTAACCATGGGTTTAGATATAGTATTATTTATTGAACAATTGTTTATTTATTTATTCAATTAAATAAACTGTTACATTAAATAAATCAATTTGTCATATATGTGTCTTCAGCTTATATAGTAAATGATTTGGTGTATAGAGTTTGAACTTATACACATAAGATCAAATCATTGGTTCTTATAAGTTAACATTATAGTTTACAATCTAAATGGAAATTTGGACAAACTATCGGGAAGATTGTAGCACAAGATTATATATAATTTATTTTGATTATGAGAATGGTATAGTTCTAACTTCTCGTGTTAGTACATTTCGTATGTATTGAACGAGAAAAAGTAGAGATAAATGTTTTGGACTGACTGATAAAAACATGTTCTCTAAACTATTAAATGTACTTATATTCTTAATCC
>JAABOM020000075.1:20590418-20621706 GCA_011800125.2 Solanum clarkiae
GAGCATATGAACATGTGCAAGAGTGTAGACATAGTTAATAGTTGTGTCGGAGTTGGTAAGTGCCTTTATGTGCCAAGTAAGAATCTATGTTTCATGACAAACAATACGAAATCAAGTAGCCTTACATAACTCGTTGTATGACCTCGTTACTACCTTGGAGTGGCTGCATTTTCTCTCAAATATTTATCTACAGTATTTTAGGCAATAAGACTAGTATTAGCAATGACGAAACACTTCTTGGCAACCCAATATCATAAAAACTAACACCCGGGCAGCAAGCTTTTAATTAGTGACGCAAAGGCATTTCTTCAACCTTTTCACTTATAATTGTATTTTCTAACAACCATTCTTATGTACATGTCATATACATCTTCTTTCAGACTCTTAACAGTCATACAACAGTCCATAGGGTACAATCCAGCACAACACACAAATAGGCAGCATCACATTCATACTCTCGTCGCATTTCGACGCCAACATTCCCAAACCTGTTTCAACTTTACCCCAAGCTATAACCAATATTTTTGCACATAAAACTAGTCTTAAAATAGTCCATAAATAGTCCCAAATTAGGTGAAGGTCGTAAAAAAATCATCTCCAATTATCAGCTCATAAATTTCTTTTAAGAGCACAATTAAGATATCCTATAATAAGCCATCTTTGCGGACTGTAATAGTGGTGAAACAGCCTGGTTACATTACTATCAACCCAAACTTTGTTAAATACATAAGTGTTACTTCATAATACAGCCAATAAAGAAGAGAAAAACCTCCTTAATTAACAAGAAAAGTGTACGATAATCCATAGGATACATGCTGTCCAGAATTTTCAGCACATATACAATCAGCTTATTTCTCTAGTTTCTATAGACAAACCATATTAAGGGCATAAGTAGATTTACTTACCCTTAAGCTCAAGATTCAGAGCTTTTTTAGGAACCTTTATAAGGTCGTGAGACCGGTTTTTCACCCTTTGAAAGAGAGCAAGAAACAACCAAGAAAGACTGATTTTTTTTTTCAAGTTGAGATGGCTTTAGGGGCTGTCTTTATCCCCTTTTTTAAAAGACCTCTTGGATGACTTACTTTAGAACTTTCAACCACACATTAACACCTGTTAAGAACCTTGTGATGTAGCATCTTATCCCTTACACTTAGGCCTAAATGGGTCTCTAACTTAATGGGCCTTTTCCTGCCTATTCTTCTCCTTTCCCATTAGTTACTTTAGGCCAAATTTTCAAATTAATTGGGATGGGCTTGGTCCCATTTTTTATGCTTCCCAAACTGAAAATGCAGTTCATTTATGGTACCAAAACATGAGCTAAAGTTACACCCTTAAGACAGACTTTATTCATAATCGGACTTGGACAAATTCGACGTCGGGCCTCGTCTCCATTTAGCTAACAATTCTAAGCCAAATAAAGTAGGTGACTCACTTGCTAGCTTCTTAAGTCCTATAAGCACCTTACTTCTCTCACTTCATTTAGGGAAGTAATTTCCTCAATTTGACTTAACACTTATTTACACTCGACTCTCATCAGTGTTAGACATACATGTCACCCTTTAATTGGAGACTCAAGCACTTTTTAAAAAAAAAATTGACGCTAATTTGACGAAATCATATCATGCTTTATTTGCATAGTACTAGCATTGTAATATGTGGGGTGTTACAATATCCAAGATTTAAAGCTCAAAACATGCTAAAACAACCATACTTTCATGAACTCAAATCACTATGCAGTAAATTTCTTAATGTACAAGACCCACATGTAAAAATCAACTTTAAATCATGAAATATTAATAAAAATAAGGCTTAGGCACCATAGGTAAAAGGACCCAATGGTTCACCACATACGTTGACCTTGAAGAATTTCTTGAAGAAGACTTTAATGGAGACTTGAAGCTTGAAGGAATCCTTAGATTCGGATGAGGCTATTGGGACTTGAATTTTGAGAGAAATATTATTCTAAGTGTTTGAGTGAGTATTGAGGAATGTTTAGGATGATATGAGGGTGAAATAAGGGTAAGTATAGATAAAAACATCTTTGGGAACACTTAGGTCCAAGACTTAGAAGACTTGGACCGAAAAATAAAATTTGGCCAAAATAACACACTAGCGCGTTGTGCCAGTGTCGCGCATCACATTCTGGGAATCGCATTTTGCTATTTTTGAATTTTGATATGGTTGCACTAAAATCGGTGTTAGACCCTTTTACCCTAATTTGGACCCCCTAAAAAAAAATATGAAACCAGATTTTTGAAATAACAAATAGATTTTGAGATATATAAAAATTAAAATTTCGGACATTCCGAGGCATATTTTCAAGCACTTTTGGGGGTCGTTACATAGTTATGATCATGAGACTATGATGACTCGTTAGTAGAGGGATATGATGATGGCGCTAGCCAATAGTAGAGACTTAGCCAAGATATAGGAGCTATCCCTATGATAGTGATTAATATTCTAAATGTTTATGGGAAGGGTTAGTAGAATTCCCCTCCATTATTCTGAAAGGCTTATGAGATGGGTAGTAGAATACTTCTCCACTTATGAATTCCACGATTCATGCCTATGATTATTTCATGAAAGTTTACTTATCACCGAGTGGACCTTGGGATAGATACAGAAGCTCCCTGTTAAAAAAGGCGTGAGACCGTAAGTAGAATCCCACTATCCCATTACTACGTGACATCGTAGGAAATAGAAATCACCCGCTAGTAGAGTTTGATTTCTAGACCAACCGATAGTAGAGGTTGCTCAATAGCAAGGCTTCAGTGGATCCGCTTTGGCATCTCAGGAGGTTGCCTTGGTAAGTGACTTCCCCCTTACCTCCGATGTAGGGGAAATATTGGGACTCCATGGCTTAGGTCACATGATTTATGTCGGTTAAAGGTTGCTCTCACATATGTTCAAGTTCTTCTCATATTCCCAAGAGGTCCTCTTTTATGATAAATTAAATGGTTCCTTTATGTTATGTCCAAAGGTGATTTAAAGTTCCTATTATTCATTGTTTTACAAGTTCAAATGGTATTTTCCCTAATGGTACATGATGATGTCTACAAGTGTGTAAGGTGGACTCTATTATGATTACCAATGTTCCTTGCATAATAAAATAGTCTTTTATGTAAAGTGATGTATTATTCACCCAAGAATATAAATACTTTAATTATGCATAACATCTTGTATTTCTCACTAATTTAAGTTTATGTGACCTATCATGCATTCAAGTAAGGTTATGTTCTTTATTTCTCATGTGCATTATTCCATGTTCTATGGTGAGAGTAAAATATCTAAATGATCACTCATATGTATATTCCAAGTTTATATAATTTACTTATTCTCGATTATATTAATCTATGCATCGTACTATGTTCTTTCTAAAGTTGTCCTTTATGTTAAAATAATATTAGCTTGATTACGGCTTACTAATGCCTTTGTAAATGTATCCTTTTTTAATCACAAGACTTAGCATGAATCACTTCATTATTTATTTCCAAGTCATGCATTGCATACATACATATCAGTATATTTCAAATACTGGTGCATACTTCTATACCTGCATGATTTAACCATGTAGGAACCGACACTCATCGATATCCTCCACGCAGTTAGCTTTGGATCATTGAAAGAAGAGAGTTGGTGAGCCCTCTAGTTTGGGGGTAATATCCAATTTCTATCTTACTTATGTTGAGACTTTATTCCACTTTTCTCTCTAGTTTGAGGGTGAACCTTGAACATGTCTTGGCCCCCGTCTTATTCATGCTAAGAGATATTGTTGGATACTACGCTATGTATCTATAATTTGATGTTGAGGTTTCATGGAAGCGTATCCCTTAGACCCTATCCTTTATGTGATACTATTTGACGTTGTTGATAGTGATGGAAAGTGATGAAAGTCCTAATTAAGTCCCTATTTCCCCATAGCTTGAGTCCTACTTATCCTCCCCTTACTACTTGCTTGTTATGTGATTCATGCAAATTCCTTTCCCCTATCAATCCCCATAGCGTGAGACATAAACCCCTATTCCTCTAGAATTATTTGTTGAATGTTTATTTTATATTCCGCAACCAAGGATGTGCAAATGATATGCTAAGAGGCTTGTTTGGGTTGCCTTCGGATTTTCATTCTCTGTGTCACTTCTAGGACCGAGGCTTGGGTCGTGACAAGGATCGCTGAACACATTCGATGATCCGCCAAATGGTTGCACTATCGCCTACTTGAACAGCTTCCATATATCCTGATTTTTGTAATGTTCGGTGATCACACTGTAGATGGCTGACTTTATTTGGCTATCCCTCAAATGGTAACATCCATCACCGAGTTGAACCATCACTTTTGACTTCTTTCTTGTTAGGTTCCGTATAATTCAGCGACAGTCGACTAGACCATCGAATTGGTTCAATGATCAGCTGAATTTGTCCTTCATCGCCGAGTTGCTACATCATTTGAGGGGTTGAATTCTGCAACATCAAGCAACCAATGTGCATGTTCAGCGTACCATCGAACATATAAGGTGATGGTCAATTTGACGATCTTTTGTTCAATTTTGCTCCTTTTGACTTGATTTGCCTTGATTTGTCCCCTTTTTTTTCACTAGGTATGTTGTTGTTGTTTTGTCCCTTTTTGCACCTTGTTCCTCATTTCTAGCATCAAACACACATTTAGATCAATTTTCAAGGTAAAGTAGTACATTGAGGACAATATCTAAGGTATTTTATGCTCAATATGAATCCAAATTACGGACCCTTTAACCGTCGATAAAGATTTGGTGCAATGACTTTCAAATTTTGGGAGGTTGAATTCTACATTGCTTTAATCATATTTTGTTGAGTTTATGGGAACAGATCATTGACTACTATTTAAACATGTTTTCATATCTCTAAATGTTTGTCTCCTGTTAGTATGCTTAGTTGAGTTATAGTAATAGTTCTCCACTAGTTAATTAGTATGGGTGCTAATCACAACGGTTTGAAGATCATAATAATTAGCCACAACAAAACCCCTAAACAATTAAAAAAAAAAGGTTCTCCTAATTACTTTATAAGTCTTATTTATTTTTATTTCTCATTACTCCTGCACCATTTTTCAAATAACATTCTCCCCATAGTGTTTATAACTCTATCCTTAATCCATTCCTTTATCCGTTTCTACACATCATTTAAATTACTATTTTATTTTCACCTAAAATACAAATTTGATTTTCAGAGAAGAAGAAGAAATCAAGGAATGTAACCTTGGCCAGAAAAAGGAATATAACTGAGCAAAATTTTGTATGGCACAAGAACACACGATTTTGATGGATTTTGAAAAGAAGAATTCATGAAAAGGTGAAGAAGGCACAAGCAAAACAAGAGAAAGGGTGTGGGTAGGGGTGGAGGGAATGAATGAGATATTCTATTTTTTTTTAGAAAAAAAAAATAAAAGCGAGTTTTATAAAATAAAGAAAAATTTATGTGTCACATATCAATTTGTTTCTTTATCCATGTTGAAGGTGTTTAGATATACATTTGCTTAAAATAGTTGTGAGAATATAAAAAAGTATCAAAATGGTATAACAATCTTAATATGAGTTGTTTAAAAAAGGACTAAAACTCAATAAGGTGTCTAAATAAAAATTAGTCAATTTTAGGTGGGTGGCAATGAGTTCCACCAAGTATTAGAAAATATTCGAAAATTCGGCACAAATTATTAATTTTATTTTCAAACATCTTAAAAATACTCAAATATACATAAAAAAAAATTTATTGAAGTTTAGAACTGTTTTCAAACACTTTTTAGGCTAATTAAGGGCCTCATTCTCTTACGGGAGTCATCATGTGCTTTTAAGTCGTTTGGGGTTTATATATACCTCGAATTTTGAATGTATTGTTGACAAGGAGATGCTGGTTGGATCAAATTTACATGAAGACATCCTACTTAGTCTAGATAAATGCAAGAGACTTACTCAACTCAAACAACTTCAGGGCCATCTCATCACCATTGGCCATGGACAAACACAGCTTTATGCATTCAAACTTGTTCGTTTATGCACCATTTTTCTCTCCAACCTCAATTATGGTCGCTTAATCTTCAATTACATCAATATCCCGAATGTTTACCTTTATACTGCGATGATCACCGCATACACTTCCCTTTCTGATCATAAATCATCTCTCTTGTTATACCGTGAAATGGTTCGCACTGGCTTCTCAAAGCCCAACCAATTTGTATTCCCTATTATCCTAAAGTCTTTTCCTCAAGTTACAAAGCGTTACGGGATTGAAATGGCGCATACCCATATTGAGAAGGTGGGTTTTGGGAAATACCCTGTTGTCCAGACAGCTCTTTTAGATGCTTATTCGAGGTTTTCGTCTGACATCAGTGTTGCACGCCAGCTATTTGATGAAATTTCTGAGAAGAATGTGGTTTCATGGACTGCCATGATATCGGGATATACTAAAGTGGGGCGAATGGGGGATGCTATTTTGCTTTTTGAAGAGGTGCCTCAGCATATGAGAGACACTCCCTCTTGGAATTCAGTAATTGCAGGATGTACACAAAATGGTTTGTTTAGTGAGGCCATATCACTGTTAAGAAGAATGATTGTTGAGGAAGGGATGGTTCGACGGAATAAGCCTGATGATGTTACATTTGCATGTGTACTTGCTGCCTGTGGCCACACTGGGATGCTTCAGCTCGGAAAATGTATTCATGGGCACATATATCGAAATAACCTTCATTTGAATGAGCTTACTTTAAATGCTCTCATTGACATGTATGGAAAATGTGGTAGCTTGAAAGACGCAAGAAATCTTTTTGATAAGGCTAATAGAGCCAGTTTGACATGTTGGAATTCCATGATCAATTGTTTGGCCCTTCAAGGCCATTGGGAAGGTGCTATTGGAGTTTTCAAAGATATGTTGCAACATGGAGATGATGTAAAACCTGATACAGTGACTTTTATTGGCTTGTTAAGTGCCTGTACTCATGGGGGATTGGTGGAAGAGGGGCTTCATTATTATGATTTGATGACACGAGTATATGGAATTAATCCTGAAATTGAGCATTATGGGTGTTTAACTGATCTTCTTGGACGAGCAGGTAGGTTTGAGGAAATTATGAAGATCGTGAGGGAGATGCACATAAGTCCAGATGCAGTTATATGGGGTTCCTTGCTTAATGGGTGCAAAATTCATGGCCGTATAGACTTGGCAGAATATGCACTGGAAAAATTGATCAGTATTGATCCTAACAATGGTAGTTATTACTCTATGCTGGCTAATTTATATGGGGAGTTGGGGAAGTGGGATGAGGCTCGAAAGGTAAGGAAGATCCTAAATCGGCAGAATGCTTATAAAGCTCCCGGTTGCAGTTGGATTGAGCTAGATAGCCAAGTTCATCAGTTTTACTCAGTAGACAAATCTCACCCTAGAATGGAAGAGATATACTCAATTTTGGAATGTTTGTTTGATTTGCATTCACATTAGCATGTACCTTCTTGCTGATTTTCATCTTCCTAAGAGATTCACATTCTTATATCCCTCTTCTAACCCTGATCTGATTCAGTGTGGAATACCAGTTGCTTTTTGATCAACGGCTTGCACTGGTTCGCAGCTTTGGTGTATGAGCTAGACACTAGCTAACTCTGGTGCATTTGTGGTTAATCTGGAACATTAACAAGCAAGAATAAAGGAAAATCGTTAATGGAATTTTGTATCTCTCACCACTTATTTGATTATACTGAGCTTGAAGATGATAGTATTTATTCACTTTCTGCATCAGACATTCAAAATATGGACTTATTGTTAGCTGCACAGGTTGTAACAGTATTGCATTCAGACTTCAAGCATATTTATGCATCTTTTTAAACATTTTTTTGAGTTAGAAGTTTGAATTTGAAATGTTTCTTAGAACGTCATGGAAATAGAAGATATGGTGCAGTTAGAGAAATACAAATTTAATCCTTATAAGAGTTTTATTCTTTGAAAGTTTAGTAGTCAGTTCTTAAATCCATATACTGATGCGTTAATTATATAAAAAGTTAAAAATAGAAATGCTTATGTATTTGAAGATAACTTAGGTTGTATGTCTCTCTTTTCTTTTCTCATTTAGTTTAAAAACCATGTGATTCATGCCATGCAAGGTGAATATGACGTAGCTCTCTCCTTGTCGTTGCATCACTGCACCGGTTTGCTTATCACACCAATGGCCAATTTCCACAGCCTTCTTCCCTCAGCCATACATCATATGCCTGTACCTCCAAAATTTCCCTTCACTCTTTGAAGAGCCACCTTCTGTCTCCTCTAGAACCCTCTCACCGCCATACTTCACCAATATAAATTGATAAATTCGTCATCCTAAAGATGTATGCATTTCTTTCATCTGATACTCTCAAGTGAAAAAGAGACACTATATATTCCTATTTCAAACGCTTCTACTACGTGTAACATTTATATCTCTTCTTTGTTTCCATTTGTGTTTTACTTAATCATGGTGGAATTTGATGAAATTGTTGAGCCTTGTATGAAAGAGTTGTTAGAAGTTGGAGATGGTGAAGAAAATATCAGCTACGATGATCTCAAGAAACGGATGTGGAAGGACCGGATAAAATTGCAGAAGCTCAAGGCAAAGCGTGAAAGCTCATGTAAGGATCCAGTACATGAGAGTGATGAAACACAAGCTAAGCAAGAAGAACAATCTAGGCGCAAAAAGATGTCAAGAGCTCAAGATTCAATTCTCAAGTACATGGTTAAGATCATGGAGGTTTGCCACGGTCAAGGCTTTGTTTATGGAATAGTGGGGGAAAAGGGGAAACTTTTTAGTGGATCATCGGATAGTTTAAGAGAATGGTGGAGGGAGAAGGTGAGATTTGAACAGAGTGCCCCTGCTGCCATTGCTGATTTCTTGCCAAAATTAGTAGAGGATAACATCATCTTGGATACTTCCTCCCATATTCATCTCTTAGAAGATTTGAGAGATGGTACTTTAAGCACTCTCCTTTCTACCCTTATGCAACATTGTGAGCCTCCACAGAGGATTTTTCCTTTAGAAAGAGGATTAGCCCCACCTTGGTGGCCTACAGGGAAGGAACTCTGGTGGGGTGATCAGGGAATAGCCCAAGAGCAAGGTCCACCACCTTACAGGAAGCCTCATGATCTCAAGAAGGCATGGAAGATAACTGTTTTGGCTGCAATCATCAAGAATATGACTCCCAATTTAGATAGAATGAGGAGGTTGGTGACACAGTCCAGAAGCTTGCAAAATAAGATGACGGCCAAAGAAACAGTCGCATGGTCTAAATTGGTTAACCAAGAAGAAGCCCTTGCCAATTTAACTGACAAGTCTCTCAAGATTTCATCATCCAAGGAAGAAGAAAAATGCAAAGAAAATCTTCCTTTGGTTCCCAAGAATGTATTTGTCGATGGCTCTGCTCTGAGGAGAAAACACAAGAGGAAGTATAACTTTGAGCGTGATATTACAAAAGAGGATGTATTATGTCCTTGCCAAAACATGAATTGCCCACACCGTGAATTGGGTTTCGAGTTTGAGGATAAAAACAGTAGAATTCCCTATGGCGAAAATGGTGGTCTGAATGACAAAGAAAATATCGACCAAGTTAACTTGCTGGTTGAAGCACAAACGCTGCCGCATGAAGAATTGATAGCCAAAGCAGAAGAGATTTCTCCTCATAATTGGATGAACATGGAGATCCAGAGGAGCTTCAGTAACTACCATGCACAATTTAGTGCTTGTAGTGGAATTCAGAAGAATTTCGAAAGCTACTCAGGAGAAGACGTCCTTGAACATCTTCTCTCTTATGGAAGCATGAACATAGATGGAACTCAATCAGAAGCCACTTCTATTTGGGAATTTAAGTAGGAAGATAGATTGAGCAGTGCACTAATAAGAGTTGTTACTAGAAAGACAAAACTTTTTTGTTTACTGCATTTCTTCTTTTAGAAATAGAGTTATGAACACAAGATAAAACATGGACAGAAAACAAAAAATTCCTCCTGGTCCTATTCTTATGTTTTACTGACCATTAAAAAGGAGTCTCCGTTTGCAGGAAGATTCCTTCTTTCATTTTTGTCGTATTGGGAGCCTGATCCCTGGCCATTGCGTATTGATATGGTGATGGGACCAGAAGGTGATCACATCTAGTTTCAAAATTGACCTAATCTAATTTGATGACATCCTCAAGAGTTTTCCAACCTGTAAATGATGCGTAAACTATCTTTATTGCTAGGTAATCAATCAACGAACTCATTGTTGATCCCTAACTCGTCTCTATATGAGCTTTCGACCAGTTTGACACTCGATCAAATCTGTCATTTGGGCATTGGATCTATATCGGTCACACCTGCTACAATTGAAATTACAACTTCTAAACTTTGGTTCTGAATCCAATTGTGTAATGGTGCTAATGAGAAGCACCAAAATCAAACCCAAACCGTTAAGTTTAAACCTGCTCTCAATTATTAGCTCGACCATCTGAACCCAATTCATTTCAACTCATTTAAAATTAGATTGATATGCAACCTGAATTGATTCGAAACAGATGTTGTCCAAATATTTTTAAAACTCTTTTTTAATTTGGTATATTATACATGATAATAATAAAGAAAAAATGTAATTTAATTAAGTACTAAAATATTGAAAATGAACAAATAAAATAAGTAAAAATTGAGTCGGGTTGGATCTTGGCTCATTCTCTAACTCATTACTCAATCCGTTTTGACCTAACCCGTTTTGATCTAAGCAAATTTGGGTTGGGTTGGGTTGGGTTGGGTTAGATTGGGTTGGGTCTTGACTCGTTTGTTGTATTTATCCATTATAACCTGCTCAAATTTAACTCATCGGGCCTAATTGTCACCCCTAGTGCTCATACATCTTCATTATAATTATGTTGTATTTTTGTAATATAAAAGAGAGTTTGAAATTGAAGTAGGTATGTGTATGTTTTCCAAAGGACATTTTCAAATTTCAGCAAGGATATTTTTAAACAAATATTTAATTTAATTAAGGGTTGCTTGATTACTGGTTCAATTATGAAAGATTTAGTTGTGCAGGATTAGTTATACAGGTTTAAAAGTAAATATTGAGCTAATTTTTATTTCTTAATTTAAAAATATTTAATATCCTAATACTTATTATACTCTTTAAGATAAATAACTATCTATATAACACATTAAAATTTAAATAAATGCCAACAGCAATAATAACAAATCCAGTAGAATCTCACAAGTGGGGTCTGAAGAGGATAAAATGTACGCATACTTTATCACTACCTCATAAAGATAGAGAGGTTGTTTCCGGAAAACCCTCATTTAAAAAAAGTCAAGACCCATAAGCAAAAGATAATATGAAAAAAAGGAAAAAAAAAAAGGAAAACGACTAATAACGCAAAGCAAATGATAGTATGTAAATACGATAAAAGTAACAAATATAAGATGAATAATGACAAAACAAGATATAAAGACCCGACTACTCCTGCTAACCTACTAAATCACAAGGCGATACATCAATCTGCCCCTTCTAGCCTATTAGCATTCTACCCTAATACGCGAGTTTCACTCCTTTCTATCTAAGGTCATGTCCTCGGTGGGACGAAGTTTTGACAAATCTTGTCTGATTACCTCCCCCCAATACTTCTTCAGTCTATCTCTACCCCTTTGTGTATCTACTAAATTCAACCTCTCGCACCTCCTAACAGGAGCACTGGTACTTCTTCTCTGCACATGTCCAAACCATCGCCAGTCTTGTTTCCCTCATCTTGTCAGTCACAGGGGCCACCTTTAACTTCTCCTAAATAGTCTCATTCCTAATCTTATCACTCCTGGTATGTCAAAAAATTCATCTCAATATCCTCGGCCCTCCACCTCATATAACAGAAACGGTCTAACTACTATTTTGTAAAACTTGCGTTTAAGTTTAGGAGGTATCTTTGGATCACTAGAATACTCCAGAGGCAAGTCCTCATTTTGTTCATGCTGCCCAATATGATGTGTGACATCATCATCAATATATCCACTATACTCTGGATGATGGATTCAAGAAACTTAAAGTTTTCTCTCTTTAGAATAGGTTGAATGGAACACCTTTTGCCTGTAACACCTGTAAAAAAATTATCAAAATATTTTCAGATGAGAGAAGCTTGCATAATGCGTCTTCCCAAAATTCGATGGCAAATCCAAGGTCGAAAATATGATCAGCACAAAAAATTGTGTAAAAAATGATCTTGGTTGATTTTAGAGCAATCAAATTTTGAAGCATAAAAGCAATTCTAAAAAAGTGTGTGACATGTCCGCATCACGGACTTACACTTAGATTGGGTCCCTTTATTTTCTACGAGATTAGAAAATCGATCGAAAAATTTTTGGAAGAAAATGCGCAGCGCGTTAGGTCCTCGACGCAGACCTAGTCCACTGGCCTGTTCCACTAAAGTTCAAAATTTTAAATCTCGCGAAGGGCATTTCAGATATTTCTCCATCCCTTTTTAACTTAATCCACGGCCAATATAAGTTTTTTTGGGCCTAAAAGGATTTCTAAACCCATTCTAAAGTCTTATACAAAAAAAAAAAGAGTTAAAGTTCTTGAGAGAAGAAGAAAAGAAAAGCTAGGGTTCCAGAGGTTGAGGTCAATTTCTTGCAAAGATTAGTGCCGCCCTCCATTCCCAGTATGTAATACTGACCTATAATATGAGATTGTTCTCCAATGTGTCCCATGATTGTGATGGAATGAGTTATGATAATATTGTTCACATGATTTCATATCTTTTGAAAACCTCTATAATGTTTAACTTGTTTCTGCTTGCACTGTATAATTGATAAGTTTCTATAAACTTGATTCTTGAATAAATGATTTTGAATTCCTACATTGAATCACAATCCAGTGTTAGATGACAGGGGCACATAATATAGAAAGAGGTACACAACCAAAGAAAGATAGTATAACAATACGACATGAAATTCATGATACATGAAATGCAATAATGCTCATATATAGTGGGGATGTGACCATGACCTTCATATCAAATTCATGTGAGCTATTACATGAATCCGCCTGATGTAGACCTCCCATCGGTAAGAGAAGATTACTTGCCAAGAGTAATCTACATCACACCTTACAACCTCATCTTTTTAGTGTGATGGCACCTTCCTTACGATCACATCTTCTCAGAACGATTTCCATATCAAAATATATCATATGATATCAAAATGTGTAAACCATTCCTTATGACCCCATCTTTTCTGTAATGACTACCATATACATATGTTGGCACATAGTTTAAGGAAAGAAAAAGGACCCTTGGGGATAGCCCTACGCCCCAAATCCATTTGGTGGTAGGTCAATCATCCCACAAGAATACTTATACATATACATATTTTTAAAAGAGACATAAGTCATTTCAAATCATTTCAATGCATGTTTGGGCTAAAAAGTCAAACACATTTCACAATGATTGACACTTGGGCTCAAAGGCCAAATCATAGTTCATAATAATGGTCCTCATGCATAGGAATAGCTCATTCACATATACGGAATGGTGCAAGCACCCAAAATGCTCAAAGATCCATATCATAGACATTTATGTGATCACATTCTTGTCATATCCAATATCTTATCAAAATTATATACATAAACATAATTAGGCTTAACCCACTTCATAATTTTCATAAAATCTAATGCTCATGAATCCATATGTCATTAATAATATAAAAATAACATGAGTAATATAGATTCAATTTAAACTCAACAATACAATATGAAATTCAAGTAAATCCATAAGTAAAATCCATATTTAAATCACAATTTAGATTATCCATGCTTAAATCAAACTTTAAAGGGACAATGCATATTCAAATCTTCATAATAATTATGCAATTCTACATATTAGGGTTTAAATCAACTTAAAGTAAACAATAAAGCATAGCTCACACTTCAATTGAATTTATTCAACAAAAACCTTCAAAACCCCATACTTAAAGTAAGCAAAATTTTATGAAATTCAAATGAAAAGAGTTTGGGTCTTTTTGGTTGAAAGGGACCAAGAATCAATCCCATGTACCTTAGCTAATGAAGAAGATTCAAGAAGAAATTTGATGAAGAAAAGGATTTTCTCTTGATTCCTAAGCTTTTTCTTCACAATAGCCTTTGAGAGAATTCTTAAGAGTGACTTGAGAGAATTCTAAGTGTAAGAGTGAATTTGAATGAGAGGCGTAAATATAGGACATTTGCATGTCTTTAGGTAGGATAGAAAGTCACAAAAGACCTTTAGGATAAATCGTAATTGCGAAAACACCATTAATAAAATAAGTAGAAAAATTGAAGTCAAGGTCTCAGGGAGGGGGGTACGGTCCGTGAGGCACCATATGGACCGTACACTTGCCGTGGTCCAACACTTAGAAAAATTTCACTTGACGAAGGTCCGAAATAGTAATTCGACACATAGAAAAATCAACGTAGGCACTCCCACACAGCAGGTGGTATGGACCGTACCAAGTTATACGATCCGTGTACTCCTCCGTACCACTTTACTTAGAAAAATTCTGCCCGATGAAGTTTCGAGACGGTAATCCAATACTTAGAAAATTTTCACTCTGGCACCTATAAGGAAAGACCTCATGGACCATGAAGCACCAAACAGTACGTGAGAAGGGTCATACCACTTGCCTTAGGCTCAAAATTGTAGAGTCTCAAGCCCAAGGTCACCATATAGTCCACCACATGGTCCGTATGGCCTCATTCGGACCATGTGAGGTCCAACTGTGGTATGACTTGGTCCCAAACTTCATATTAAGGCTCTCACACACCACACAAGGCCAAAAGCCACTTTAAGGAGGCTTCTTACGGTCCATATAGCACCACACGGACCATAAAGGCTTCCATGAAGCGTCACCTTGGTCCAAAACTTTCCGGAACCAAATTTTCAAGATCCATTGAAGTCATTCAAAGTCCGGATCTTTACATCATCTCTCCCTTGGAAACATTCATCCTCGAATGTGATAGAACAAGGCTTGAAGGGCTTGACTTAGAACATGAAATATTTAAACACAAGATACAATGTATATTTCATCACTTGAAAATCATAAAGTCATTAAAACTCATATCAAAATGTATTCAAATCATTCAAAACATCTAAAACCATTTTTTTGCAGATGTATGCCTATCATGTCATGGAACTCAAGAGTGAAGGAATTAAGACCACTTGGAAAAAGAAGAACCTAATACCTTAGGCTTGAGCAGATTAGAAAAAATAAGGGTATTATTTCATCATATCCAACTCTGCTTTTCATATAGCACTCTCCACATGGTGATTTATCCAAAGTACCTTAATTGAAGCCACATCCTTGTTAGGAAGCCATTTCACATGCCTATCTAAAATCTCAATTGGAACTTCTTCATAAGACAAAATCTCTTCAACCTCAACACCTTCCAAAGGCACAATAATACTAGGATCACCAACAAACATCCTTAACATAGACATATGGAAGACCGGGTGAATAGAACTCAAATCTGGAGGCAAATCCAACTTATAAGCCACATTTTCAATTCACTCAATAATCTCATAAGGACCTACATTCCTGGAGATCAACTTGCCCTTCTTTTCAAAATGCATTGCACCCTTCATAGGTGAGACAATCAACTACATCCAATTACCAACATGAAACTCAAGGTCTCTCTTCTAAATATCCAAAAAGGACTTTTGGCGACTTTGGGCCATCTTCAACCTCTCCCTGATCAACTTCACCTTCTCCATAGCTTCCAATACTAAATCTGGGTCGATCAAAGTCATCCCTCCTAGCTCAAACCATCCTACCGGAGATCTACATCTCCTACCATACAAAGCCTCAAATGTTACCATATCAATGCTAGCATGAAAGCTATTATTATAAGTAAACTCAATGAGTGAAAGATCATGATCCCACTTATCCTTGAATTCCAACACATAATCTCTCAACATGTCCTCCAAACTTTGAATGGTTCTCTCGGTTTGTCCATCGATTTGAGGATGAAAAGTGGTACTCAACTTCACCTTAGTACCAAGTCCTCTTTGAAATGACCTCCAAAAGTATGAAGTAAATTGGGTACCACGATCTGATATGATAGACCTAGGCACACCATGTAATCTCACTAATTTTTGGATGTATAACCTTGCATAATCTTCAGCACTAAAGGTAGTCTTGACTGATAAAAAATGAGCTGACTTAGTCATTTGGCCAACAATCACCTAAATTTAGTCAAATTGCCTTCGGGTCCTAGGCAAACTCACCATAGAATCCATGTACACATCTCCCCACTTCCAAGTAGGAATTTGGTCCTCTACCTTCACTTGTTGAAAATTAGGGCATTCGAATACAAACTTGGCTATATCCTTCTTCATACCATGCCACTAATACACTACCCTCAAATCCTGAGACATCTTAGTAGATTCAGGGTGAATAGAATAATGAGAGGGTGAAACACAAAAAATAAAGGGTTAGTGATACGAAGAAAAAGGAAAAATCATGTACTGGGTGCAAGAAAAAAATAAGTCATGCCTTAGTGTCATCTAAAAAGCAAAATGAAGTGTAGAAACAAGGCAAAAAGCTGAAAAATAAAAAAAATCGCCCAGAAAAGCTTGAAATAGGAAAAAGGGAGAATAAGGTAAAAATAACATAGTTGATAGGGCAAAAGTGTAGAAAAATACAATGTCAAGGAGGGTCTTTAGTCACTATTTTCCAATAATATCATTCCAAAGCCCCCTGAGCCTACGTTACAAGCCTAGAAAGTCCTAAAGTGATCCTAGTCTGGTTAGTTGAAAGTCTGAGTCATGAGTGTAGGGGCAAGCCTATTGTATTAGACATTATGCATGAATATTTGTTGTGAGAGTAAGTGATTTTGCACAGTTCTAAGGTTAAACACGAAAACATTATTGAGTGTCAAATATGAGACTTCTTTCTGTGAGGGCACTTACATTGTATTATTAGCACTAGACTTGTTCAGTGATTGTGGACTATTGATAATCCCTTGCATGTCATAGTTATATTATCGCATACACCAGTTTGTATTGGTTTGCTAGATAGTTATCTAATTCTCTTTTGAAAATTTGATGTGGGTGTCTGCATTTAAGATTTATGTGATGTATGCTATTGGGTTGAGGTCTGTGTGTTACCATCTTATCTATATATATTGAGTTTGTCTCTTGAGGACAAGCAACAATTTTAAGTTAGGTATTGATGTGCTACCAAAATACACCAATTTTAATCCTTAAAATTTAGAATTTTGTGTGTTCTCAATGCAATGTTAGTTGATTTTAGGTGTTTTTGTGTTTATACTTGCAGAATTACAAGTTGGCCTTGATTTCGGGAAAAATTACAGAAGTTATTGATTTTTGTTGTTATACGAGACCCTTTATGAGTCGTAGATCATTCTACATGACGTAGGGTGATTTCGTGTACAATTCTAGTGAGGGGCTATTTTCTGAAGTTTATTCTACGAACATACAAATGAGCAGT
Organism: Solanum clarkiae; assembly: GCA_011800125.2. Lineage (NCBI taxonomy): Eukaryota > Viridiplantae > Streptophyta > Magnoliopsida > Solanales > Solanaceae > Solanum > Solanum clarkiae. The sequence goes on from JAABOM020000075.1 coordinate 20,607,894, forward strand.
AGAAGGTTTTACGAGTCGTAAAAGAAGGTTCGTGTCCTGAGGATGAGAGACTTGGACTTTTAGGAATTTCATCAGACGAAACCCCTTTTACGCGTTGTAAACTACTTTACGAGTCATAAAGATATGTCATAATGTTGAAGTCCAAATTCTCAGCAGCTGAGTATGAGAACTCAATTACGGGCTGTGGAATGCAATACGGCCCGTAAAATATCTTTCGTGTGGCGTGCTGATCAGTTCTCCTATTTTGTTTAGGACTTGAATTTCAATTATTATAAATAGGCTTTTTAGTTTATTTTTTAAAAGTTTTCGCCTAGCACTTAGAGAACTCAATATTTAGAGAGAGAAAATTGTAAGATCATATTGGAGAGTTTTTTAGAACACTTGTTTGAATTCATCCTTAAGCTTATGATTCTTATTGAACCTGGATTTTGCTTATTCTTAATTCTACTATGTAAGTTTTCAATTATGTCTTCTCAATTGATAATTCTTGCATCTACAAATAGCATAAGTAACTAAATTCACAACTAGGGTTGTGGGAACCATGAAGAACTAACAAAGTAAAACTAGATAATTCATGATTCTTGAAAAGTTTATAAGAATGTATTAATTAACTCTCTTCATTTTGTGTGTTTTTTAGTGGTGACCAACATTAGGACCCGCCTAGTGTTACTGACTGGACCAAAGTAGTAATGAATAGGAAAAGAGGTTAATTAATGGGATTCGATTGATATTTTCTCGTCTAATCAACCAAACTAGGCCAAGAGGAGGTTGTACTGGGACTAATAGGTTGAGGTTAGTAATGCACACTACGGAGATAGGCCAAGTCGCATAGTGAAATTCACCTCTCACCTTGGACCAAAGATCTTGGTAAACATAACTTATCATCCTGCATGTTACACACTAGAAAAGAATTAGGTTATCCAATGTTACTGAGTTGGGGAATCATGGGGAACACAATACCATAGTTTCTCTCCATATTGACTTCTCTCTTGTGATAGTTGGTTTAGTTATATTTCTCATTAATTATTGTAAAATTCCTCCCCTCCTTTGGGGAAGTAAGTTAGTTAACCATTCAAATTGCAAATTAGTGATTTCTCTTGAGTCTTATTTCCTGTGAGTTCGACTTTAACCTTTGTTAGGATCTATTTCTTGACAGCGACCGCTTTATCCTCTAAAAAGAAGGTGTAACTCGGGCAACATCAATAATAATATGAAAGATTTTTAATTAATTTAATCAATATGAGGATTATAAAGAAGTATTTGAAGAACTTGTATATGCTTCATGCATTTTAAAATCTTTCAAATACTTTCATATCAATTTTGTCCAGTGACAATATTCAATATTAAAAATATGACATTTTCTAGTGTCTAGATTGCAAATCAAATAAGTTTTACACTTACCAAGATGCATCATTACACTTGATGATTATAGAGCATGCCTTAATATACCATAAAATTTAGATCCTCATAATCTTTTATAATATTGCACTATATTATTCCAAAGATATCATTGACAAAATATTCCTTTTTGTCGATTTGCAATGCGACATAACTTATTGAGATCTCATCACTTTATTATTTTCATATAGCTACCCCTCTCATGAGGTTTCATCAAGTGTTATGTCATAAGCTTTTCAAGAGCACATTGCCTCTTAATTATGACCATTTTAATCATTTACTCCTTTTCTTTTCAAGAATTATCTTATTTGGGATCAATTGCATATTTCATATATGTCATAGATTGTGTCCTTCGGGACATTCAATAAGAGTATTTCAACTCTTAATTTCTTATTATCTCCCTCTTATGTTAGACAAGCTAATATATATTCCAATCTATCTTGGAGAATCCATCTTTTATACATCATGGTATATTTATTAATTATATACTGCATATCAAAATTATTAGATGGAAATTATATGGTCCCTGACCATATATCAATTGAGGAGAATTTCATCATATTGTATTAGACTAATGTATATTTTTATCTACAATTTGTCATATTTCAGACTATAAAGATTTGTTTTCATAAGAAATGATTGACCATTTATCTGAGCAATTTAATGTCAATCATCTTCGATATTTATCAATATTATCAAGATGAATTGTCTTGATTACGTATTCTAAAAGTCGTGCTCCTAACTCAATTATCTTACACAAATAAATTTATGAATATCAAACATCACGCTGACAATAAATTCACATGTAATTATCTTATATATGCGTCTATTTTACATATCACATGACGGTGAATAGGCCCATTTTCACCTTTCATACTTTCAGAATTCAGGTAATTCAGTCCCAACATTAGTTGATTCAATCAACTTATCATGAGAACAAGCAATCTTGAAGAATCTTTTATTTCTTCAATATATGTCTAATGAGTAAACTTCAAGTTTACCATGATATGTGCATTTTTCCATGGTAAATTTTTAATTTGGTATTACATGAACAAATTTCAGATTTTTTACTAGGGGAATAAATTTTAACTTTATTTCTTCTCAACTACTCTACTTCTTATGGAGGTGAATTGTGATCCTTTTTAAATTTGTAAATGCATCTGACATTTGATTCGTAATTCTTGCATATGAATAATCTTTTGTACTTCTTTCTCACAAATAGAAGCACATGGATAATAAAATTTTTCTTTTGATATTATTTTCTTCTCCCCCTAATTTTGAAAAAAGTGTCTCATCAAATCGACAATTTGCAAATCAAGCATTGAACATATATCCAGTTAATGGTTCAAGTAGCGAATAATGGAGGGTAATTCAAACCCAACATATATTTCTAATCTTCTTTGGGATCCCATTTTTATGCGATGTGGTGGTACCATAGGCTTATATACAACACATCCAAAAATTCTTAGATGGGATATATTAGGTTCTTGACCCAAAACCAACTACAATAAAAAATACTTATGATAATCTGTCGGTCTGAAACGAATAAATCTTGCAGCATACAAAATTGCATGTCCCCATATAGAAGTGAGCAATCTAGTTTTCATAAATAATGGTCTTGCTATTAATTGTAAACATTTAATTAATGACTCGGTAAGACCATTTTAAGTATAAATATGAGCAACAGGTGTTTAACTCTTACCACAATGGATAAATAATAGTCACTAAATGTTTGACATGAAAACTATACAGCAATATCAAGGCGAATAGACTTAGTTTGATTATCAGGAAATTGTGCTTTTAATCACATTATTTGTGTCAATAATTTTACAAATGTCAAATTACGAGATGACAATAGGCACATATGAGACCATCTAGATGAAGCATCTATTAGGACCATAAAATATCTAAGCATCTCATTATGTGAGTGAATAGGTCCACAAATATCCCCGTATATACATTTCAAAAAAGCAGGGGACTCAATCTTATCTTTCGTTGGTAATGGTCTCACAATCAACTTGTCTTGATAACAAGTAGTACAAGAAATTCACCATTTAAAAAAAAAAATAAGTTCTTTAGTGGATGTCCATTTGAATTTTCTTTAATTCAAATAATTAACAAAAAATCTCATTCTTCATGAATGAAACACAATCACCTTATCGTATCAATTTATGATAGCTTAGTACCTCATTCCATGTTCACGTGCATTATTCAATCGTTTGTCTTTTTTCAGACATTATGTACTGCTAAACATTCACTTTAGAGAATGGAGCATTTTAATGGAATATATTTTATGACTTTTCACCAAAAACATATTATTTTGCTTTAATCATCATTATATAATTAATATGGTGCATTGGGATTTGAACCCAATGTCTTATCCATGTAAGGTGTCTTACGCCATAAACTAATGGGGCTTGAACCCAACATCTTTAATTGTAAGATATTTATATTTTTCAAATTTTCGTCAAGATGATGACACAAGAATATCATAACTTTAACACAGTTTATTTTGATGCTTTATTTTCGTTCTTAATGATATCTTCAAGACACCTAGCATCCGACACTACAAAGAGTAGTTTTTGCCCAAACTATGAAGGGTAATGAACTCAAGTTTCTCAAAGTTATTCATATCAATAAATATAGAATAAATAAATATATAATAATTTAGTCTTAAACTTAATCTTCCTTCTTTAAGATGATAGAGTCTCATGCTGATAACGTATTATGAAAGTATAAAATAATATAAAGAATAAAGTGGGGAGAAGAGAGAGGACTTCTTATTTCTTTTGAAGAATATTCAGATCTATATTACAATGAAGGAAATTGTTATATTTATAGAAAAGAAACTGATTTGATCTCTAATTAAAAAACTGACTTGATTTCCAAGTAAAATTCATAATTCACTGCAAATAAAATATATTTATAACACTGATACTAATATACCAACTTTACCTAATAATAAAATGGAAGAGAGTACCGAGGAAAATATTCACAATCATCAGCAGAAATAAAAGGAAAAAAAAATAGAGAAGCTCTGTTTGTTGTCAAGCCGAAAAGGCACCATCGCTAGCTGCAAGACAAACGCCACTCTGGGGTTGATTAATCTTGATTTTGCTTAACCTTATCTTTATTGTAGAAGAAGAAAAAGAAGGAGATTCATAAATATTCTTAGCCAAAGTTGAGATATAAATTTCTTCTTTTCCAGCACAAAATTTCCTTGAATTATTCACCCTTCTCTCATATTCCTCTGCAACCAACATTGCTATTTCAGCCATGCCACTAAATAGGAACTTCAAAATCCAAGCTTTTTGATGGGTTAGAATCTTGTGTTTCACATTTTTATAGGAAAGACCAAAAAAATAGGTTTATATATAGCAACAGATATGGTTAGTTGGAAACTTTCCAGGTTACAACGACGTGTGGGGAGTGTTATTTAATGTGATTGGGGGTATCTTTATGGTTTCATGTAAAACATTAAAATCCACTAATTTCAATTCCAATTGTTCTAGGCTAATATTCTTCACCTTCTAATTGTTTTAATTTTCTTTTAAGTAGTTCTTTTGTAACATATTGAATAGTTTCAAGTGTAAAGGCTTGTAGTTTGTAGCTATATAAAAATATTAACTTTAAAATATAAGAAAAGCTAGTTTGAATTCACATAACATAATTAATACACTCGGACCACACAATATGTTTAGTTTTACACGGAAGGATAATAAAGTTAAAATAGTTAAAGAAAATCAAATTAGCTGTTTACTAAAACTCAAAGTAAAAGCTAAATCTTGTGAATAGATCTATAAAAATACCCTCTATTTTAACAACATTGAACATATATTTATATTGATGATTAATTTGGTCAGCAAATACTAAAATAAGAGCATTTGAAGATTTTTTTATGTTTACTAAATAAGAATTGTCCATGCGATTTAGACTGACTATCGTTTTTTGTGTGCTTTGAAGAAAGGAAAATTGAGAATCCAACTTGAATGTTCAAAAAAGTCGTTGAACACCTTATAACGAATTGAAGCATTGTACGACCGATGATTAGGCGTTGAATATGGTAAGGATTAGTGTCTTACATTCTTACTTTGACCATGTAGGTTGTTAGTTTTGTTTGTTTAACATCTAAAATAATTTCTCTAGATTTAGAATTAATTTATATATAGATATATGAGTATTTCTCTGATATGATTTTCAAATAAAGTAGAAAAGTCCAACATAATTCTTTATTTGTGGACTTAAATTTAAAGTCACCGTTACTATTTTACATGAAGCATAAATAGCCCCTCTTGTTTATTAAATTAGTATTTGTACTCGTGCGTTGTACAGATAAAAACAAATTTATTTTGAATATTTATTTTAATTATTTTTTATGTATAAAATTATTTATAATTTTTACATTAATGTTCAAAATCGCAAAATAAAACAATGCATCGTTACCTATTAAGCATATTTTATTTAAATAAAAATTATAATTTTAGTATCAAGTTAAACTATAATGGAAAAAATAATTTACTTAGGATTTATAATTAAATGAATTAATCATAATTATAACATGTATATAAATGACAAATAATTCTTTTAGAATGGTTGTAATAAATTAAATACAAATACTGAATATGTCTTTTTTCCTTTTTTTTAATTATCATTTTCATTTGTTGAAAAACTCCAAATTTCAAAGTAAAATTATATTATTATTTTTTACATTAATTTTTGAGTATTTAAAAAATATAAAGATATTACAAAATACAATTTATTGCATATTAATATAATAAAAATATATCATAAAATGTTAATCTAATTTATATTACTAAAACTCAAAAACACCAAAAAGTATGATAACTACATAGGAACAAAGAAAATAAATTATTTGTAGTGATTTTTTTAAATTTTAGTTGTATAAATAAATCTAAACCATTATTTAAATTTCCAATTTAAAAAAATCAATTTAAATTATTTTAAATACATTGTTGTGTCGGTCCTGGAAAAAGTATGTGGTCCGAATTACTACTACTACGGACCTTAGCTCAGTGAGATTATGACCAATAGTTTATTCATCTTATCTCTTCATTTGGAATTTTTGTTTTAAATCAATTTTGGGTCAGGGATCCATTCTTATTAATTAAAAAAATTATAAATTATATAAATATATAATTAATTACTATAATTCTCAATCATTTAAAATATTTATAGATTTCTCATATTTTTATAGTCTATCTCTTAACACTTGATACACTATCTATTAATACTCATCATTCTCTGGTTGGCATGTCTGAGTTGGTCTTAATTTTCTTATTGTTATATGTTATATATTGCTAATCGCACTTATTGTTCCATTCCCTACACTTATATTGCTTACTTTTCGCTTACATTTCTTGCTTCCTTACATTTTCTTTTGTCATATCTAAGTATTTCTGCCTACGGAATTTGAGTTGAGGGTTTTAGAAAACAGCCTCTCTACTTTCATGAAGTAGCGGTAAGGTCTGCGTATAATATACCCTCCCCAGACCCCACTTGTGGGATTATATTGGGTATGTTATTGTTGTTGTTGTTGTATCTAAACAATCCCTATTTTTTAGGCATCACGTCTACCAACTCTTTAATTAATGTTATTTTTGAATCACACATTAATTTCAATTAAAAGTAAAAATCTCAACTTCTCCCTATTTTCTTCGTATTCTTTGTTCACTAATACTCTTCATATCAATGGATCCAACCCATCAACTTCAAGTCACAAAAAATGAGCATATAAAAACACTGAAATGGATTTCACACCATCTTCTTCTACTACTAAAACACTCGAATATTTGGGTGTTGAAGATGATATTCAAAAATTGAAGTAGTCCCAATTAGAGTTGACGATCATAATTTTGAAGTAAGGAAGAAGAGTCATTGTGATACAGATGAAGTGGGCGAAGAGAAGAGCAAGGGATAAAAAGTCAATTTATCAAGTTCAAAATTCAAAAAAAATCTGATCACATGCAAAAAAAGGCGAAGACACTTAAGAACAAGGAAAAGAGACTTGTAGCTGTTTCAATAAGACCTTTTTTACTAAAGGTTATGATTTTATTGTTTGCCATTAATAATTTTTTTAATTAGAATTTTTTGCTGCGTAAAAAAAAAAAAAAGATGTTCATGTATTTATATGCACAATGTATCAATTTTTAAAAGTTTATTATATGTATGAAGTATGTGGGTTTGACCCAACAATGTTGATACAATTCAAATTTTTTTTTATCAACATTGTGCTCATTTGTTATGAAAATTTTTGTTTGGTGTGATACATCATGTAATTGAGTATTTTGTATTTAAGTATTGCAGTGACACAAGTTTATTGCATCAATACGACCACTGTCATAATTTATTTATGTATCAGTTAATATATAATGTACATATTGTATCAACGAACATGAGGGAATTTTTTGTATCAAAGACTGACCACATGTTATTTATCCTTTATTGTACCAACAATGTCATATTATCATCAGCACATTCTTTTGTATCAATAAATACATATTTATAACATCTATTTTACCTGCATCAAGCTTTTTAATAACAACTATTTATGTTATGTTTGTATCATCTATGTAGTTAACCATTTATTCATGTTTGTATCACTTATGAAAATGATGCCATGAATATTATAATGATTGTATCAGTAAATAGCTAAATTGATCCCTTCTCCTATTGTCGCATAAAATTTGTCAATGTATAGGTTGTATATAAATGAATGTAATTATTGTATAAATACATATTTGAACTCATGAATTATCACGTCCCGAGTCTACACCTTAGATGTAACTGGCACTCAGAACCCTTATTGGTCCCAAGTGAACTCCTTGGTCTAGCTACTTACTCAGCGGAAGACTTAATTCATGGTAAAAAGACTTTAAATAACAAGCTAAAGCTTCTAAATTATCTAAATAAAACTGAATGAGAAGTATCTCCATAATAACTGAAATAAACAACAACTGACGTACTTAACACATTGTCTATGGAACCTCTAACTAGAATAATCTGAACGACTACTAAAACAGGTCCCCAAGGTAATCACAACTGAAATAAAATGCTGAAAAGAAACATAGATAACTTCAAGAGCCTTCGACTGGAAAGAGGCCTGACCAATAACTGGATATTGTCTGGTCCTCAACGAAGCAGCTGCTGAGGGACTCTATCACCTGCATCTGCATCAGAAAATGATGCAGGTCCTAAGGACATCAACACGTGGAATATATGGTATATAAGATGACCAAAATAATAATCCAAGGTGATGCAATATTTCAAAGTATATAATCATATCTCAAAATAGGATAACATAAGTGATAAATACTCGATATGCCCGAAAGTAATTACGCTGATAATAAATATGTTAAAAATCTGTATGAAAAGAGAAACTGGCTTGCTCCTCTAATTACTAAGAGAATCTTATTGTGTAACCTCCTTACTGGTTGTTTTTCTAGAAAGTTCTTGTAGGAGCTTAATGTGTTTATTTTTGGGGTTACTTGCAATCTGTCTTGCATGTCTCTTTTAATTGAAGATTAGCATAAGATTGTTAAGCTATTTTCAAATTATCTTGTTTTAGTAGATGATTTTTATAAATCAATCGAATTGATAAATAGATTGAATGCAAAGACTTGTGGGATGAAGTAGAACCATTTTATGAAGAAAATTCTTTCTTTGTGAGGCTGGATAGAAGAAAAATATTTATCTTTTGATTTCTTTGCTCTTTCCTTTGACCAGATTCACCAGTCTCCCATTGAATTTTCATAATGTCTTGAATAAGTTTTTTTGTATAAAAGACGTAGACCGATTCCACAGCTGTCTTCCATCGAAGGATGCTCAAGATTGATGTGGATGAGGAAGAGGACTACCTACCCTTTTCTGCTCTTTAGATTTTTCTAGATAGAATAAGAGTTAACTTTTTGATTTTAGGTTTTTTTTTTTTTTTTTTTGGTGGAGGACTTTTAGTTTTACTTTAGTCCAATTCAAAGGTTTGCTGTTTTATTGGGCCAATTTTTGGGTTGCTGGACATCTTTTAATACTAGTTGTGTTTGTGTTGTACGGGCCTAATAAATATTTTAATAGTCATAGATATGTTATTTTAATTTTTTAGATGAAGTACATAAAGAAATAATTATATAATAATTAATTAAAATATTATAATAAATTTAAGTAGATATTTTAATAGCTATCGTAAAGTTTAGTGATCTGTTATTATAATTTTCTAATTAAAGTTGATAAAATAATTAAATAATGATTAATAAAAATATCAAAAAAATATTATTATTGAAGTAGTCACAACGATCCTAAATTTCTGAAACCATAATAATAAGCAGACACATTAAAGTCATCTATTTTGCTTCAAATAGCTACAGCAAGCAACTGAGCATCTAAGTTGTGTGGTTGCAATGAACAATAATTTAAATAATACTAATTAATGAAAATGTTTTAATAGCCCTCCATTGTTCCATTCTCCATAAAGATGAGTCAAAGATTTACTATTTTTTTAATTTTGGGATATGATAAAATAAAATAAAATGACTCTTTAAAATGGTTGAACTTTTTTCAATTGTGAAGTAGCAATTAGTCAATACAACTTTTGACACTTATCATGAATCATTTGAAAACAATTACATTATATTTTTAAATATAAAAATCAGGCTGTGTACATCTGACCTTCTCTTATCTCATAATAAGCGAAAATCTTTAAGGTATTGGGGTAATGATGTTATTGTTATTGTTGTTTTAATAGCCCTCCATAAAAATTCTTAGAATAAAGTAACAAGTGTCAGCATTGGAAAGAACACACACATGCAAAAGAGAGTTAAAATAGGCAAAGTAGTAACAGGTGCCACCATTGAAAAGACTACACGTATATGTAAAAGAGGGAGTTAAAAGACCCAAAATAACCTTACTACCCCAAGCAGTTCATTTTAGTCTCTTATTAGATAAGAAAAAATATGGCTGATGTCTTTATTGATTTAAAAAAAAAAATCAAACATGCATCTATCAATTAAAACATGCATATATGTAAGCTTTATCAAATCTTAAATGAAGCAATTGCACATATATTTAAAAATGAAAATAATGTTAGAAACATATAACATTTTCAAAAATAATTAAATCATTATAAATCACAATCAAAATCTTACGATAATTAACAATGTCCTTACATTTGAAAAGGGTATTACCATTTGGAAAGTATTAATAAGCATAATATTTTAAAATATATATAACCATGAAAATTTTACAAATGAATTAACATACATTATCCGAAAGAGTAATAAAAGTATTGATAACTACAACATTTAAAAGTCCAATATATATTTAAAATATAATTGACTACTGAAATTTTAGTTGTTTCATAAGTAATGATGAAACAAATAACATATATTATGTTAAATAACATTTTAAAACCTTTAAAAAGTATTTAAAATATATAACAAATATATGTACTAAAAGTAATTAAATATAATGTGCTTTTTAAGGTGTATTAATAAGACAACCCACTTCACATTTCTATTTGCTTCTTTCTTTTTGTATTGTGTATAGAAGCTTCTAGAATTCATTCTTTCATATAAATTATCTGTATATAGTGTGAAATTTAAATATCAAAAGAACAAAATTAAAATAAAAATGTTATACTGTAACAATCTAATCCAACATGTGAAGTATTATCCGGTCTTAGGTCTAGTTCATCATAAATTTATCCTTTTGGGTTCACTCTAAAAGGCATCTCATAATATATAGACCAGTCCATTATTTTATATGGCTAGCATCTTTCTTGTGTTTTGTCGACATGAGACATCTCCTCTCGAGATGAGTTGTTACATAGGTTTGCCCTGCCTCATCGGGACTTTCCTAAATTCAGTTGAACTCTAGCCCCACATTTACAAGGCTGGCACAGGAGTGACTCTGATATCATTTGTAACGACCTGACCCAACACTGTGAAGTATTGACTGTTCTTGGGTCTAGCCCATCATAAATTTATCCCTTTGAGCTCACCTCAAAAAGCATCTCACAATATATAGATTAGTCTATTATTTTATATACTCAATATATCTTCTGTGTTTTGCAGATGTAGGATATCTCCTCTCAAGATACGTTTGTTACGTATGCTCCACTAAACTTGGACATCTTATATATGTAAAAAAAATATACATATAATAATATATCACTTATACTTGATAGATATTAAGTGGTCCCACTTCTACTGTATTTATTATTTTATTAAGTAAATAATATATATATATATATATATATATATATATATATATATATTATATTAAAACTAGTGCCCATATAATACATAGGAAATGACAAAAGTTGGACTTTTTCTAGGTGCATTGATAGTGTCACACCTCAGAACTTTCATTAACATTTAACACTATCGAAAAAGAAAAAGATAAGACAATTCATTCCCCTTTTCTTGTATTCCTAATGTCCATTCTTCATTTTTTTCATAAATTATGATGAAACAAATAACATATATTATGTTAAATTAAATTTGCATAATTTTAATTAACATTGTAAGACTTTTAAAAAGTAATTAAATATAATGCGTAGGAAATATAAAAAGTTGTACTTTTTTAGGTGCATTAATAAGACAACTCACTTCACATTTCTACTTGCTTCTTTCTTTTTGTATTGCGTATAGGAGCGTCTAGAATTTCAATTTTATGAAATTTATATAAAATCTGTATATAGTGTGAAATTTAAAGAACAAAATTAAAATAAAAATGTTAAACTCCACTAAACTTGTACATCTGATATATATATATATATATATAATATACATATAATAATATATCACTTATATTTAAAAGATATTAATAATATATCAGTTATATTTAAAAGATATTAATAATATATCACTTATATTTAAAAGATATTAAGTGGTCCCACATTTACTATATAAACATATATATTATATTAAAAGTAGTGCCAATTTAATGCATAGAAAATGACAAAAGTTTCACTTTTCAAGGTGTATTGATAGTGCTAGACCTGTGTACTTCATTAATATTTAATACTAACCCATATTACTGAAAGAAAAAGATAAGGCAACTCATTTGCCCTTTTTTGGCATTCCCAACGCTCATTTTTCATTTTTTTCATAAGTTATGATGAAATAAATAATATATATTATATTAAATTAAATTTTTATAAAAAAATCATAATGCATAATTTGATTAATATTTTAAAATTTTTAAAAAATATTTTAAATATATAACAAATATATTTATTAAAAGTAATTAAATATAATGTGTAGGAAATATAAAAAGTTATACTTTTTTAGGTGTATTGATAAGACAATCCACTTCACATTTCTACCTGCTTCTTTCTTCTCCTATTGTGTATAGGAGCTTCTAGAATTAATTCTTCCAATTTTATGAGATTTATATATTATTTGTATATAGTGTGAAATTTAAATATCGAAAGAACAAAACTAAAATAAAAATGTTCAATTCCACTAAACTTGTACATCTTATATATATACTAGTAAACCTGTCCAGGCAACATATTTGATTATTTTTACGCTTTTATTCTTATGATCAAAATATTTTGATTGGATCATATGTAATAGATAAGAAGAAGCAGATAGTTCAAGTAAACAGTTGAAGCAGATATGTCGTCCATCAGCTGGCTATAACTTTCGTAGCATCTTTCTTATTAGAGGTAATATTGTAAAATCATAGTTGAAGTACCTAAAGAAATATAAAATTAAATAGTTAAAGAGGCACATTAAAGTTTACGGAATATTTTGATTGGATCGCATGTAATAAGGGAGAAGGAAAAGCAGACATCTCAAGCAAGCAGTTGAACCAGACATATCGTGCAACAACTGCCTGTTTCAACAGCTTCTATAGTCTCTTATTATTAAGTAGCTAAAGCAAGCACGTCAAAATTAATAGAATATTTTGATTGGACTGCATGTAATAAAGGAACTTATAAATTTTATGTAGTTACGTTTGTAATATTTTAACACGCAGAGACGTATGAGGTCATCTTGAAGGGTAAAATTGAAGGAATTAAATAATTTTTGTAGTCTTTTATTATTATTACATAGCTGAAGCAGGCTCGTCAAAGTCGATAGAATATTTTGATTGGACCGCAAGTAATAAAGGAATTTATAAATTTTTTGTAGCTATGTTTATTATAGTTTAACACGCGGAGACATATGAGGTTGTCCTGAAGGGTAAAACTGAAGGAATTTAACAACTTCTGTAGTCTCTTATTATTAGGTAGCTGAAGCAGGCATATCAAAGTTGATAGAATATTTTGATTGGACCGCATGTAATAAAGGAATTTATAAATGTTGTATAGCTTTTTCCATCAATCTCGGATGGAGCCAAAGATTCACTATTTTTTGGCTTTGGGGTATAATGGAATAAAGCAAAATGGCTCTTT
>JAABOM020000075.1:20652569-20698980 GCA_011800125.2 Solanum clarkiae
AAAAGTTTGATAATTCAAATTGCCATGATTTAAGACACTGCCATTTTTAAAAACGGATTTTATCTTTTCTCAGACACAAAGTAAGATCAGTATACTAGTATATAAATAAAACAAATTCAAAATACATAGAACTATTTCCATAATAAATATAACTATGTACAATAATTATCATAATTATAGCTAGAGAAATATTGTAACCCCTAAACTATAGTCATTTATGTAACTTCCATTAAATTTATTTTGTCAATAATGTAAAAAGAAAAATAAAAAAAGCAATTCATAGGAAATAAAAACAATATAATAAATGCAATGAGTCCTTTCCTTATCTCCCATCATAACGCTCTTCACACCAAGAATTGAAAGTACTTAAATGCACATGAATGAAATTTGAATAATTTATCCTTTCAAGCAAATGAAGAGCCTATATTACGTGGGACATTCATTTAATAACATAAATACTAATTTAATGAAATCATTAAGAAAAACATATGAAAAGTCAATTTTAAACTCAATATAATGATGAAATAAAAAGCTAATTAAGAAAAGTACGACAAACTAAAGTATCGTCTCCTTCTCTATTCATAAAATTATTTTCAATAATTATTTCTTATAACTTTCTAAGACTAGCAAAAAAATCTACATATGGAATAAAGAAAGATTGGTGATTATCTCATATAGTGTAAGAGATTTTATGCTACATCTAAAAAATCTCTACTTACATATGCTTGTTGGAATACTGACTCAAGAAAGGATCATGAAGTAGTCCTAGAAATGACTATTATAGTTCATTTAATAGTGATAGTATTTTAGAGTTCTCATTCATTCAATAAGGTTCTATCAAAATCAATAGCAATTTATACATGTATTTTAATTTCCAAGTCTATAAATATTAAGATAATGCCACATCGTGCCAGAATTTTGTCGTAAGGCAATTATTTTCAAAGAAAACCAAATTTTCTTTTTGTTAGATAAATCCTTGAAAAATAAAGAGTCCTCATAACTATATGTTGTCATTCTGTTAATTTCTATGATTGATGCTAACTTTTTTTTTTGTTTATTTATTTTGTCGAATTAGTAAGATGAACTAAATATTGCACTATATATGCTTGCGATTTAAATGAAAACATAGCGTGAAACCCACTTATAACATTAATATGAAAGTAAGTTATAAAGTTCCTTTAAGATTCTAAAAATTTTTTGTGAGAATTTTTTTGATGCCTATGTCAAATTTTTGCATTTGTAAGATTCGCTCTATCAATTTCTATACATATATCTGATTATAGATATGATGAATCATTAAATTTTATTATTAAATGTATTATTTGTACACGTGATGGTATTGTATAAGCAATTTTCATAGTATGCAAGAAAATATAAAGTTATAGTTTTAGAATAACGATTAAATATATTTATATAAGAATTTGAATTCCAATTGTTGCAAGTTTTGTCAGGGAGTCATCCCATTTAAAAAGCTTTATCTTAAGGAAGAATAGGATAAGACGATTTTATTTTATTATTTGAATACGTTATCTAATAACTTTATTTAAAATGTCATATACTCATTGATACAGCGTACATGCATAAAGCGCGTGTCCAAAAATTAGTTATTCAAAGTGTGGTCACTAGTAACATAGAAAGACAGAGGACCAATACTAGTCTAGTTTCTCACCAAAAAATACTTTGTCAAATGTTTATTCTCTGAATCATATGCGGTTCAGTGAACTTTTTGACAGCCATAAGTTCTTTCCAACTTTGTGATTTTCTAGGAATCCATGTTATACCTACTAAATTCTATGCAATATTTGGGAATCACACTACAAAAAATGACGTAAATTGCAAAAAGTTAATATTGCATGCTATGGAGGTTAACAATCCCCTACAAGTTGGGGTTAGGGTGCCTCACGATCCAAAATAGATCGCAACTAAAGAAGGAATAAATAAAGTGAAAATGCACTCACATGACATAAGAAATTTCCTAAAAACCTGGAGTCATGACTACAAGATATAGAAGGTACACTTAAATAAATATTTTTATTTGTCGAAATAGATAATATATTGTTATTGAAATTACATAGTTAAATAAGGAATAGTAAGCGCCTATGTACTATTATTAGTAGTTTCTTTTTGGTCTAAAAGATAGTACAAATATTATAACTTAGGAAGTGACAGTAAAATGTAGAGGCAGTGCAGAGCTACTATTGTACGTAGGAGGATTGATGCATATTGATTACACTATATATTGTTGTTGATGCAATTTGACGGATATGCCTAACAAAAGAAATTTAGGCCTTGTCTTATTCGATCTTCCCAATTGTAAACAAAGGAGTAATTACACATATCATACAAGAGTTAGAAATAGTACTTCAAGTTTAGAAGTCTCCTTTTCTAGAAAGTATGTCACTTGATTCTCTTCACGACAGACATGTAGTACCGAGCGTTCCCCATATACCATATTAGATCCCTACAATCAGATAGGTTGTTAAAATATGCTAGATGATTATTTTTTAGATATCGTATGATTTTCTCACTATCTATGGACTTCTAGTGGGTTTTAGGCTGTATTTAATGACTATCCTTAGGCATTTCAATAGAGTGTTAAGTTCTGACATTGTGCTAGATGTTGAGAATAAGTTCTCCACCAATCCTATTACCCAGTTTTAACTTGAAACACTTATTAAGAAAAGAATTATTGGTATAAAAAGTTTATCATTTTATCCCTATTAATTGATAGGATTCTAAACATATTCATTCAATACATTTTTTAAAGCGATTAACTTAATCATAATAAATTGAGAATATAATAGAAGAAAAAAATTTATCCTACCTTGATTTATCAAAAATGACAAATAAAGGTATAAACTAAATTAAAAAATATTTGATAGTTAAGTTGAAGAAAGAGAGTATATTGGTAATCACATGGCTTGGTATCATCACTGAGCATGAAGAACTCAGGCGTTTAAATACCAAATGTTCTACTTGCTTTTATAACAAGAAGATTCGGAACTTCCTTATTGTTCTTTAAACAGAGTACTTCGTCCATCAATCTTTACTTGTCCACCATACTATTTTAGAATATCCAATAAATTTTGTCTAATTTACTAAATAATATAGGATTATACTTTACCCTTGCTATACTAGTGGATCCATTTTGTGCACTTTATCATGCAATCCACCCCAAAATGGGATGGGTTCCTGTAAGGGGGTTACTTCTCGAAATAGAACAGACTCCCATAAGGTGAAGTATGGTTTACCTTGGCGACTAGACCACCTCTTTACAGATGAGGGGTAATCATCGGGATTCCAAGTTGTAGCTCGCTTGGACTTACTTTGTCAGTTAGTGTCTCTTCCCACAGATGTATCATGTTCTATGCAAGTTGGATGATTTACAAACATATTTTACTTTAAGCATTGATCATGCATGCCATATTGAGACTACGCTTATCTATTTCTTATTATTATGCATTTTGACTATATTGGCTTATGTCTTGTTGCATTACATCCTATATGCTTAGTACATTTAAACATACTAGTGCATACTCTATGGTTACATGATATTATCACGTAGGGACCGAAGTACCTCTCGATCATCCTCCACGTGGCTAATTTAGTACTTCAGAAGATAAGCTTTGGTGAGCCCTCAAGTCCGAGGACACTGTCTATGCTACTATTACAATTTGATATTTCTTTATGATGAACACTTGATACTTTGAAGGTGAGCCCGAAAAGTGTCTTGGCCCCCCGCTCCATTCGATGTTAGAGGTGTTGTTGGATACTATAATGTACTTACGCTTGAGTTTGAATCCTTAATGTTTTAATGATTATCAAATACTTCCCTTAGTCCCACTTCCCTTTTTATTATATCTTTTGTTTTTGTTTACTTTGCTTCCGCAACCAAAGATGTGTGATTGATATGCTAAGAGGCTTGTTTGGGTCCCTTCAGTTTTCCATTCATCGTGTCACGTGTAGATCCTAGGCTTGGGTCACGTGACAGTAGGCTCATGGGCATTTGGTATGGAATTTTGGACAATTAGTGACTAAGAGCAAACCTTGAACCACTCTTTTCAACACTTTCACCTTACCAACTCAATCACTCTCAACTTATTCTCCCTTTTTCTTCATTTTCAATCTTTTTCAGGTATTTTCTCTACGTTTTTGACCTTGTGTCTTATTCTCAAACTCATTTTGGTTTTTCAACTCATTCTAAGGAATCTTATTCTCTTTTTCTCTTACTCAGTACATGACTTCCTTCTCTTTCTTTCATTCCTAATTCACCACCTCATTTTTGCTATTATACCACAACATAGGCCACCCTCAACTTAGTCTTTTAGCTTGAGGTGAACTACACATTATCCAATCCCCAAACTAGGGACACTTTTGGTAGCCACCCTCAACTTAGGTTTTTTGCCTCAAGGAAGTTCAAGAATAAACCAGGGCCAATATTAAGGTATTTCACTAGATAAGATTAGGCGAATTAGGGATTAAAAAAGAATAAGGCACATGTCAAGCCTAAACACTTGGAACAATGGACAAACTCTTTTATTTGATCAATAATTTAGGCAAAAGTTGAAACGATCCCAAAAGGTGCCCAAAAATGTGTCTCAAATTCTCAGAATTTTCATTTCTATATATCTAAAAATTTGTTATTTATTTCAAAAATCTGACTTCATATTTGTGATCATGGGGTCAAAATTGGGTGAGAAAGAGTCTAACCTCGATTTAAGAGCGAAAGAATAACAATTATAAATTTTTAATTGACGAATTCCAGAGAGCTTTCCGCAATGACTCCGCGATGCACCTTGGGCGCACTTCAATATAAAATCTTCTCCATGTCCTCTCTATGACCCGAAGATGTGTATTTGCCTAGAAGTCTTTTTCTTGTGCGGCCCAAAACATTTCCCCTTACTTCCCAAAACACTTATCCAAATATTTCCCTTTTTTCTTGGTTCCAAGTTTTCCAAGCGTGTTTTTATTTATACTTAGTCAAATTTCACCCTTATATCATCCTAAACATTTTCCCTTACTTCCCAAAACACTTAGCCATATTCTAACTCCCAAATTCAAGACCCAAAACTCTCATCAAAAGGTAAGTATTCTCTTCAAGCTTCAAGTCTCCATTGTCAACCTTCACCAAGAACTTCTCCCAAATCTAAGGTATGTGGTGTTGAACCATCGGGTCCTTCCATCCATGGTGCCTAAATTCACTTTTACTTAATAATGCATAATTTAAATTTTTTTTACATATGGGTCTTGTATATTGATAAATTTACTACACAGTGATTTTAGTTCATAAAATTATGGTGGTTTTAGCATGTTTTGAGCTCTAAATCTTGGATCTAATATTGGTTTGATGAGGGGTTTTGATGTGACTATCTTTGGGGTGTTGTAAGGTGTTGATTGATGGTTTTACAACTGATTTTCTAGAATGATTACATCTCTAAATTACATGGTCTTTTACTCCCATTACACAAACCCCAAGTGTTTAATAAAATGTCCGACCAGGGTTTCTTGTTAAAATAAAGGTCCAAAAGCGTGAGATATGATATGAATGATGTTATAATGTTGAAATGAGCTTAAGTACATGATATGCTCTATATAAAGTGTTGCATTAGACCATGCCCAATTCGGGGTACTAAGAACCCGAACAACCGAGGTGGGCGTTTGTACCCATCAACCATGTAAGGGGTTTGTACCACACCGCCAGGGTGATGGGGTGAGATCATTATCAACCAGGGTGGGGGTTTGTACTCATCAAGTCATGTGAGGGGTTTGTACTTCGCCACCAGGGTGCTAAGGTGTGATTATCATCAACCATGTGAGGGGTTTGTACAACACCACCAGGGGGATGGTGTGAGATCATCATACCGACCAAGGGGTTTGTACTTTGGAAATCTAGTTGGTCTATTCTTCACTAATGATATCTTATATGGGCATGGGTTACTTAAGCATGTTTTACTTATGCATTGATCACACATGCCATATTGTTATACTATCTCCTATTTAATGTATGCATTTTGAGTATAATGTCTATCTATTGTTTCATTA
The DNA here is from genome assembly GCA_011800125.2 of Solanum clarkiae. Taxonomy (NCBI): domain Eukaryota; kingdom Viridiplantae; phylum Streptophyta; class Magnoliopsida; order Solanales; family Solanaceae; genus Solanum; species Solanum clarkiae. Next base: position 20,658,612 of record JAABOM020000075.1, read on the forward strand.
CACCCCACATACTTAGCACATTCGAAAACACTTATGCAATTGTCTTTCTAATATGATATCACCATATAGGAACCGGTGCCTAAGTTGATCATCCTCCTCCTGCACGTGGTTAGATGATGCTATTCCAAGCTTGTTGGTGAGTCCTCCTTTCCAGGGACTTTGGTTTATGTTTTTCTCTTATCTATATTGAGACACTTTCTTATCTTCTATTTGACTACAAGGGTGAGACCGATTACTTTGTCTTGGCCCTCGCTCTATCTATGTATGTAGTGGTGTTTGTTGGACAATTTTGTATTTAGGATATGAGCTATGGTTCCTTGTCTTTTGATGATGATGTGTTGCAAAGCTTTCCCTTAGCTCTAATGCCGCATTCTATTCTACATGTCTTTTATATGCTTCCGCGACCAAGGATGTGCAATGACAAGTTAAGATGATTGTTTGGGGTTCCTTCGAGTTCCCTATTCACCAATCACGTCTAGGCCCTAGTCTTGGGTCGTGACAAACTTGGTATCAGAGTACTAGGTTGTTAGATCCTCAAAGTTGAAAAAACCCTATCGATTAGAGTCCTATTCATGGTTGTGAAGCACGCCATAACTATGAGTAGGAGGTTATAAGGCTTTTTAGGAAATGTTTTCCTTCTTTATGTTCTAAGTCGTTCTATAAAGTTGTGGCAAGTTTTCCCCCCTAATGATTGTTCTTTGATATGCTAGATCATGTCAAACACTAGACAAAGATGGACCGAAAATCCCAAGGAGCAACCCACTAATGGTGAGCTTCGAGATGCCCTCACTATACTTGCCCAAGTGGTGGCCAACCAAGTCCAACAAGGGGCCCAAGTCACTCATGCTACTACCCTGGGAGCTAGGGTAAGGGATTTCATGAGGATGAATCCTCCGGTTTTCCATGGGTTAAAGGTGGATGAAGATCCACAAGAGCTCATTGATGAGGTCTAAAAACTATTGAATATCCTGGGTGTTGAGCTAAATGAAAAGGCAGAGTTGGTGGCACACCAACTCAAGGGAGTAGCCCAAATTTGGTATGAGCAATGGAATGGTGAGAAGGTGGTTGGTAATGTGGTGCTTTGGGAGGAGTTCAAATTGCCCTTCCTTAATTGCTTTTTTCATCTTGAACTTAGGGAGGAAAAATTTGTTGAGTTTATGAACTTGAAACAAGGTGCTATGAGTGTGAGGGAGTATGCCCTCAAATTTAATCAACTTTCAAAGTATTCTCTTCACTTGGTGGCCAATCCTAGGGAAAGGATGCATAAATTCGTTATGGGGGTCTCCGACTTGGTAAGTGAAGAATGTCGGTCCAACATGCTTCTTAGTGACATGGACTTGTCTCGGTTAAAGACTTATGCTGAGCAAATGGAGGAAGAAAAGTTGAGAAAGAGGATGGGCCATGAGGACATGAGGCCAAGAGTGCCCATTTTGAGGGCAAGTTCCAAAGGGGTGCTAGATTTCGTCAAGGCCAAGGACCCTCTCATGCTACTAATAGGGGGCTTGCTAATGACTTTTCTAGGCCACAAGGTGTTAGTGGTGTGACTCCTATTGATGTATGTCCTAGTTGTGAAGGAATCATAGAGGTCCATGTTTGAAAGATTCCAATGCATGCTTTGGTTATGGGGAACTTGGTCATAAGAAGGTAGATTGTCCTAGAAATCGTGGTAAGGTTCAGGGTGCAAATGCGGTCCCATTGGGCAGAGGTGGTCCTCAAGGTGGTTCCCCGAGGCACAATCAAATCTATTCTAGACATGGGAGTCAAGAGGTTGGTGAGGTCCCCGATGTTGTTACTGGTATGTCAAAAATCTTTGATCTTGATATATACACTTTGATTGATCTGGGTGCCACCCTTTCCTTTGTTACCCCTTTTGTTGATAAAAAGTTTCATGTTGAGTCGGAGTTGTTGCATGATCCATATAAGGAGTCTACTCCTATTGGTGCATCTATTGTTTCTAGGATGGTATATAGAAATTGTCCAGTTTGCATCTTGCATAAAATTTTACCTTGTGATCTTGTTGAATTAAATATGGATACCTACTAGTCAAGTTTCAATTTTCAGATGAACCCATCCTTGATTGGGAAAGTCATGATGTGGTAGTAAGGGGTAGGTAGGATCATCTCATGCATTAAAGTCCATTGGTTGATATCCAAGGGGTGTTTGTATCATCTTGTGAGGGTCAAAGATGTGGAGTCCAAATTCCCTTCTATTGAGTTGATTTCGATTGTAAATAAGTTTCTTGAGTGTCTTCCCTAATGACCTCCCTGGTGTACCTTCTGAAAGAGAGATAGATTTTGGCATAGAACTCCTTCCCGACACTCAACCTATCTCCATTCCCCCTTACCATATGGCCCTGACGGAGTTGAAGGAGTTAAAAGAGCAATTGAAAGATTTGTGGAAAAGGGATTTATTAGACCTAGTCATTCCCCTTGGGGTACACCGCTGTTGTTTGTAAAGAAGAAAGATGGGTCACTTAGGATGTGCAATGACTACCGACAACTTAATACTGTCACTATCAAGAATAGATATCCTCTTCTAAGAATTGATGACTTATTTCACCAATTGCAAAGGGCTAGCTTTTCCTCTAAGATTGATCTTCAGTCTGGGTACCATCAAGTGAGGGTGAGGGAGTGTGATATTCCTAAGATGGCCTTCCGGACTAGATATGGGCACTATGAATTTGTGGTGATGTCCTTTGGATTGACTAATGCACCAGCCATCTTCATGGACCTAATGAATAGGATATTCAAGCCCTACCTTAATTCCTTCGTTGTAGTTTTCATTGATGAGATTTTGATCTATTCACATAGTAGGGAAGAGCATATGGGCCACTTGAGGGTTGTGTTGCAAAGATTGAGGGAGGAGAGGTTGTATGCTAAATATGGCAAGTGTGAATTTTGGTTGAAGGAGTTGCATTCTTGGGTCATGTGGTGTCGGGAGATGACATTGAAGTTATCCTAGGAAGACCGATGTGGTTAGGAATTGGCTTAGACCATTGACCTCGTCGGACATTAGGAGTTTCTTGGGCCTTGCGGGTTACTACAGAAGGTTTGTGAATGAGTTTTCCTCCATTGCTTATCCTTATGACAAAATTGACTCAAAAGAAGGTAAAGTTTGTGTAGACCGATGAATGTGAGAAAAGTTTCCAAACAAAGGGTAAAAATTAGGTGAGAAAGGGTCTAACCTCGATTTAAGAGCGAAACAATAGCAATTATAATTTTTTAAGTGAGGAATAACAGAGAGTTTTTCACGATGCCTCTGTGATGTGCCTTAGGCATACTTCAGTACAAAATCTTCTCTGCATCCTCTCCACGACGCAGAGATGTGTATTTGCCTGGTAGTGTTTTTCTTATGCGGCCCAAAACATTCTAAGTGTTGGGCCCAAGTTTCCCAAACGTGTTTTTATCTATACATAGTCAAATTTCACCATTGTATCACGCTAAGCATTTCCCATTACTTCCCAAAACACTTAGCCATATTTTCACTCCCAAATTCAAGACACAAAAACCCTCATCCAAAGCTAAGGATTCTCTTCAAGCTTCAAGTCTCCATTGTCAACCTTCACCGAAGAACTTCTCCCAAAGCTATGGTATGTGGTGTTGAACCATCGGGTCCTCCCACCCATAGTGCCTGAACCCTCTTTTACTTAATAATGTATGAGTTAAAGTTGATTTTACATGTGGGTCTTGTATATTGAGAAATTTACTACACAGTGATTTTAGTTCATGAAAGTATGGTGGTTTTAGCATGTTTTGAGCTCTAAATCTTGGATCTAATGTTGGATTTGTTGAGTTGTTTTGATGTGAATGTCTTGGGGTCTTTGCAAGGTGTTGATTGATGGTTTTAAAACATATTTTCTCGCATGATTTCTTCCCTAGATTGCATGGTCTCTTACCCCCATTACATCCCCCAATTGTTTAATAAAATGTCTAGCTAGGGTTTCTTATTGAAATGAAGGTCCAAAGCATGAGATATGATATGAATTACGTTATAATGTTGAAATAAGCTTATGTACATGATATATTCTATAGAAAGTGTTGCATTAGACCATGCCCAATTCGGGGGACTAAGAGCTCGAATAACTAAGGTGGGGATTTGTACCTATCAACCATATGAGGGGTTTGTACCACAACGCCAGAGTGATGGGGTGAGATCATCATCAACCGAGGTGGGGATTTATACTCATCAACCTAGGTCGGGGTTTGTCCTCATCAAACTATGTGAGGGGTTTGTACTTCGCCACTAGGGTGATAAGGTGTGATTATCATCAACCATATGAGGGGTTTGTACAACACCACTAGGGTGATAGGGTGAGATCATCATCAACTGACCAAGGGATTTATACTTTGGAAATCTAGTTAGTCTATTCTTCACTAATGATATCTCATATGAGCATGAGTTACTTAAGCATATTTTACTTACGCATTGTTCATACATGCCATATTGTTATACTATGCCTATTGTTTAATGTATGCATTTTGAGTATAATATCTATCTATTGTTGCATTACACTCCACATACTTAGTACATTCAAACGTACTAAGGCATACTCTTGCCTACATGATATCGTCATGTAGGAACCGGTGCCCAAGTTGATTATCCTCCTCCTTCATGTGGTTAGACGGTGCTATTCCAAGCTTGTTGGTAAGTCCTCCATTTCGGGGACTTTGGTTTATGTTTTTCTCTTATCTATGTATTAAGACACTATCTTATGTTCTATTTGACTATGAGGGTGAGTCTGGTTACTTTGTTTTGGACCCTGCTCTATCTATGTATGTAGAGGTGTTTGTTGGACAAGTTATGTATTTATAATATAAGCTATGGTTCCTTGTATTTTGATGATGATATGTTGCAAAACTTTCCCTTAGCCCTAATGCCCCATTTTATTCTACATGTCTTTTATATGCTTCCACATCCAAGGATGTGTAATGACAAGTTAAGACGGTTCCTTGGGGTTCCTTCGGGTTCCTCATCTGCTAGTTATGTCTAGGACATAGGCTTGGTTTGTGACAAAAGTAGACTAAATCAATGAACAAGGATCTAAGATCCCTTCCTTATCCATATAACCCTGAACCACTTCACCTTTCACTCCATTGTTGGCCAAATGTTCTTCCTCAACCTCGACTTTCTCATCAACACTCTTTTCATGATCCTCATCAATAATCACTGGCATTGGATGGTCAATGGTACTTTTTCCATATCTTGTCATAACCGCCATGCAATGTACCTCGTTCTTAGGATTTTGAACCGCATTGCTAGGCAAAGTACCCTTTTGATGTTGATTCAATTGGAGGGATACTTGACCAAATTGTTATTATAGTTGCTTGATGGCCACTGAATGAGAATCTATCTTTTGGTCGATACTTGAGATATCCAATTTCATTCCTTTCAAAGTCTCATATTGGTTCTCCATTTTCTTCAACAATTTGTGAAACATCTCTTCTATCCTCGAATTGTAAGAACCTGCATCACGATTATGAGGAGGTATATAAGGACAATTCCTATGCCCATCTCTTCGACCCCACTCAGTTTCTGGCACCCTATCTTTTTAAAAGTAACCACCACAGTTAACTCCATATGCACCCTCTCGGTTGTAGTTCCGACCTTGATTTCCAGAACCTTGACGCCAATAGTTCAGATTGGACCCGTGGGTGTTGTTCCAAAAACCCACTGTTTGATCTCTAACAAAGCAAGCATCTTCAACATAATATGACTCACCGTACATGGGTGCTCTTGGAGGTTGGTGGACTACCGCGTGAACACTTTCTAGAGTTTGTTTTACCACTAAGTCCACACTAGTTCAGGGTTGAGCAAGTTATTGTATGATCTCATCATTGATTTTTGCATGCTCGAAAATAACACTCACCGCACATGAGCCCATCGTCATAGCTCTCTCCTTTTACCCCCATGCTCTATTGGTCTTAACTACTTGCTCCATTCTTTTTGCTATCCTTGCGAATGGTTGATCTAAGAACATGCTTCCCATGCTAGTATAGGCACACTCTTGACTATTCTCATCAAGAGTGTGGTAAGAAATCTCCACTAAGGCATCATCCACAATTTTATCGTCTGAAATCATTCTCAAACATTTGGTGAACCTCTCTCACATTGTGCTAATAGAATCACCTGACAATTGCTTAAAATTATTGATCTGATCCTTAAGTTTGACTTTTTATACCTTGCAAAAGTATCTCTCCAAAAAGGCTCTTTACAATTCTGCCCAACTAGTGATTGAGCTCTGTCGGAATTTTTGCAACCTTACTGCTACATCATCAGTAAGAGATAGAGGGAACACACTTAACCTGACGGCATCCATACAAAGATTCTGTGTACCCATCACACTCTTGTACACAAAAGCAACATTATGAAGATGACCATAAGGAACCTCAGTATGTAACTCTACAAGCAAACCACGGTTCTAGAGCATTTAGAATAATCTACTTGACACTGTGAACAAAGTGTCGGTCTATAGTAGTGGGAAACACTATAGCTTCTATGACATCCATGGCCATAGGATTCAACCGATATTGATTCCAACCATATTTATTCTCATTGAAATCCCTATGGTGTGGCCTATTTTTCCTTGGTGGTGGATTTTCCTCTCTACCGACATCATCATCATTTTGGTCCATGTCCTCATCAACCGTAATATTCATATTTGCTTGGGCCATTCTCCTTACAACACTTGGATCTCAAGATTAATTGGAGTTAGAGGTCCGCCTTGGCTCCTTGTATTGGGCATACACCTAGTATACCCTACAAAAGAAACTAAACAACAACAACAAACAAAAGTAAAATACAAGAGAATTAAAAAATCAAGACTTGAATTAACTACTAGTGAAATCAAGTCAAAACATCGCCATATTCGCCGGCAACGATGCCATTAAGTTTAATGTCGCTCAAACAGTATTGTGACGACCCAAGCCTAGGAACTAGATGTGACATGGCGAATAAGGAGCCTAAAAGGACCCCAACTAAGCCTCTTAGCATATCATCACACATCCTTGGTAGCAGAAGAATACAAAAGACATATATAATAAGAGTATGGGCAATGGGACTAAGGGAGAAACTTGCATAATCATCGAAGTCAAAATTCAAGAGTCAAGCTCATACATAGTACACACCTCGTCAAACATACATCTCTAAAACATATAAAGACCGGGGGCCAAGAAAAAGTAATCGAGCTCACCCTCGTAGTCAAAGATAAAACAAGATAGTGTCTCAATACATAGATAATAGATAAAAGACATAAATCAAAGCTCCCGAAGTGGAGGACTCACCCACAAGCGTCGAATAGCACCACCTAGCCATATGGCAGAGGAGGATGATCAACTCGGGCACTGGTTCCTACATGGTGATTTCATCTAGGCAAGAATATACATTAGTATGTTTGAATATACTAAGTATGCGGAACACAATCCAACAAGAGATAGGCATCTTGATCCAAAATACAAGACGATAGACAATAGGCATATTATAGAAAGATAGCATGTATGATCAATGCATAAGTAAATCATTCTTATGTATATCATGCTCATATAGAATATCATATGTGAAGAATGAGACCAAGCAAGCTATCCAAGGTATAAACCTCTTGGTGGTTGATAGTGGTCGCATCCCGACATCCATGGTGACAAAGTATAAACTCCTCGCATGGTTGATAGTAGTCGCACCCGCCATCCATGGTGATGAGGTATAAACCCCTCGCATGATTGATGATGGTCATACCCCAAACATCCATTATGACAAAATATAAACCCCTCGCATGGTTACCCGGCCTCTTTCCCCCCGGGATGGGCGTGGTCTATGCAACACTTTATATAGGATTTATCATAGGCTCTAATGCAATATCTCATGTAGAAATAAACATCTACATAAACTCATCTCATCATCATAACATCATTTATATCATATCTCATGATTTGGACCTTCAATTCTTTAAGAATCCATAACTGGACATTTTATCAAACTCCTTGGGGGTGTGTAATAGGGGTAAAAGAGCATGCAATTTAGAGATGAAATCATGCAGGAAAATCAGTGGTAAAACCTTTAGTCAACACCTTGCAACACCCCCCAAGACATTCATATCAAAACCCTTCATAAATTCTAACATTAGATCCAAGATTTGAAGCTCAAAACATGCTTGAACAACCATATTTTCATGTATTACAATCGTTGTGCAGTACATTTCTCAATATTCAATACCCACTTGTAAAATGAACTTTAAATCATGCATTATTAAATAAAAAAGAGAGTTTAGGCACCATGGGTGGAAGGATCCAATAATTCAACACCACATACCTTAGCTTTTGTGAAGTTCTTGAATAAGACTTTAATGAAGATTTGAAACTTGGGTGAGATACTTGAAGAAATCCTTGAGATTGGCCTTGAGTTTGGGACTTTAATTTAGGGTTGGAAATGAGTCTAAGTGTTCGGGGAAATATTGGGGAATGTTTTGGGGCGATATGAGGGTGAAATAAGGCTAAGTATAGGTGAAAATACATTTGGGAAAACTTAGGTCCAACACTTAGAAAAGTCTGAGTGAACTAGGAAAAGACAGTGCAGGAAAAAATAACCTCTCCGCATCACGAAGAGATCGCAGACCATCTCTGGAAATTGCACCAAGTGCAAATTTCAAAATTCGATATTTTTCTTTAAATTCGAGATTAGACCCTTGTCACCCTAATATGGACCTCCTAAACAAGAATATAAAATCAGATTTTTGAAATTCCAAACGGATTTTTAGATATACAGAAAATAAAATTTTGGGCACTTCTGAGGCACGTTTTCGGAAACTTTTTGGGGTAGTTTCAATATCTCCCCCTTGGGAACATTCGTCCTTGAATGTAGAAGAGACGTATAAGACAAGAATAATCATGAATAAAACAGCCCAAACATGAATGCAACATTACATTTAAAACATCACTTCAAAATCCCATTATAAGTGTGAAATCATCATAAATTGTCAACTTAAACATGAATGCACATGAATGACATAGGGCTGAAATATAAGACTTGATAGCATATAGGGAACTTAAATTTAGTACCTTAAGCTTGAGTGAAATGGAAGAGATAAGGGTAGCGCTTTGGCATGTCCGCTTCGGCCTCCCAAGTAGTACTCTCGACTTGTTGGTTCCTCCAAAGGACCTTAATGGATGTCACCTTTTGTTCCTCAATCTCTTTACTTTCCTATCCAAGATCTGAACCAGAACCTCCTCATATGTCAAGTTATCCTCAACAACACCCACAACATCAAGAGGCACAGTGGCATTAGGATCAGCAACACACTTTCTCATAATAGATACATGAAACACCGGATCGACCAAATTCATATCACTAGGCAACCTCAACTCATAAGCCACCTTACCAACCCCATTTAATCACCTCATAAGCAACAACATACCTAGGAATCAATTTCCCTTTCTTAACAAAACGAACCACACCTTTCATTGGAGAAACCTTCAAATAAACCCAATCACCCACATGCAATTCTAGGTCCCTTGTTCTTACAACGGCATAGGATTTTTGACGGCTTTGGGTTGTCCTCAACCTTTCCTTAATCATCTTAACCTTCTGAAGAGCATGCATAACAATATCCGACCTCAATAAGGCCACCTCTCTTACCTCAAACCAACCCACCAATAATCTACAATGTCTTCCAAGAATAGTCTCAAAAGGAACCATACCGATACTAGAGTGGTAGCTATTGCTGTAGGCAAACTCAATCAATGGAAGATGGTCATCCCTACTACCTTTAAGCTCCAAGACACAAGCCCTAAGCATATCCTCAAGTTTTTGAATTGTCCTCTCAACTTGGCTATCCATTTGAGGGTAGAAGGTCGTACTAAAGTGAACTTTGATACCAAGACCCGTTTGAAAAGACCTCCAAAAGTAGGAAGTAAATTGTGCACCACGATCCAATATAATCGATAAGGGACCTCATGCAACCTCACCAGCTTATGGATGTACAACCTTGCATACTCTTTAACCCTATATGAAGTCTTGACCAGTAGAAAGTGAGTCAATTTCGTCATCCTATCAACCACAACCCATATGGAACTAAAACCATTTCTAGTCTTGGGCAATCCAACCACGAAATCCATATTAACTACCTCCCCCTTCCAAGTAGGAATCTCTATGTCTTGGGTTAGACCACCCGGACATTGATGTTCAACTTTGACTTGTTTGGAACTATGCATCCAGAAACAAATTTAGCAATGTCCCTCTTCATGCCTCCCCACCAATACACATCCATCAAATCTCTATACATTTTGGTAGAACTGGGGTGGATAGAATAAGAGGAACTATGGGCTTCTTCAAGAATTCTCTCCTTCAAACCATCAACACGTGAAACACATAACCTACCTTGGTATCTAAGGGCCCCATCTCCCCCTTGGGAGAAAACCTCTATCTTGCCTTCTTTCAACAAGGACTTCAACTCAAGAAAGGAGGAGTCTAGATCTTGTTTCACTATCACCTCCTCAACCAAAAAAGATTTAGAACATCAACCACTACAACACTATCACCCACATCTTCTGAGCTCACCCCAACCTAGCTAACCTATGCACCTCCCAAGACATCCCCCTTTCACCACCATCCACATGAGCTAGGCTACCCATGGACACCCAATTCAAAGTATCCGCCAGAACGTTTTCCCTACCCGGATGGTAATGGACACTCATCTAATAGTCCTTAAGGAGTTCTAGCCACCTTCTTTGTATCAAGTTGAGATCTTTTTGAGTGAAGACATATTTAAGGCTTTTATGATCGGTGAAGACATCAATATGCACCCCATACAAATAATGATGCCAAATCTTTAATGCAAACACCACAGTGTCCAATTCAAGATCATGGGTAGGGTAGTTCTTTTTATGTCCTTTGAGTTTCCCAGAAGCATAGGCTATGACCTTACCATTTTGCATTAGTACACAACCCAAACAAACTCTAGATGCATCACAATACACAACAAATCCATCAAGCCCATCTGGTAGTGATAACATATGAGCAGACACAAGTCTATCTTTCAATGTTTGGAAACTTTTCCTCATATTCATCGGTCCACACAAACTTAACCTTCTTTTGAGTCAATTTTGTCATAGGAGAAGCAATGGAGGAGAACTCATTCATAAACCTTCTATAGTAACCCGCAAGACCCAAGAAACTCCTAATATCCGCTGGGGTCAATGGTCTAGGCCAATTCCTAATTACATTGGTTTTCTTAGGATCCACTTTTATACCATCCCCCAATACCACATGACCCTAGAATGCAACCTACTTTGACCAAAATTCACACTTATCATATTTAGCATAGAATCTCTCCTCCCTCACTCTTTGCAACACAACTATCAAATGACCTATATATGCCTCTCTACTATGTGAGTAGATCAATATTTCATCAATGAAAACCACAATAAAGGAATAATGGTAGGGATTGAAGAGCCTATTCATTAGGTCCATGAAGATGGCCGGTGCATTGGTCAACCCAAAGGACATCATCACAAATTCATAATGCCCATATCTAGTTCGAAAAGCCATCTTGGGAATATCACACTCCCTTACTCTCACTTGATTGTACCTAGACAGAAGATCAATCTTAAAGAAAAAGCTAGCCCCTTTCAATTGGTCAAACAAGTCATCAATCCTTGGAAGAGAATATCTGTTCTTTATATTGACCCTACTGAGTTGAGGGTAGTATGGACATTTTAAGAGACCCATCTTTCTTCTTTACAAACAACATTGATGCACCCTAAGGGGATCGGCTAGGTCTAATAAATTCCTTCTCCAACAAATCCTTCAATTGCTCCTTTACCTCCTTCAACTCCACTGGGGCCATACGGCAAGCGGGAATGGAGATAGGTTTGGTGTCGGGAAGGAGATCTATGCCAAAATATATCTAGGCTTTCGGGAGGGACACTTGGAAGATCATTTGGGAAGACATCAAGAAATTCATTTACAATCGGTACCGACTCAATGGAAGGGACTTTGGACTCAACATCTTTGACTTTCATAAGATGATACAAACACCCCTACGAAATCAACCTATAGGCTTTAATGCATGAGATGAACCTACCCCTCACTATTACATCATGACTATCCCACTTAAGGACGGGTTCATTTGGAAATTGAAACTTGACCCTATGGGTTCTGCAATCAATAGAAGCATAATAAGCATGCAACTCCAATCCATCCCAAGAATAAACATCAAAATCAACCATATCTAATTCAACAAGATCACAAGGTAAGATTTTATGCAAGATGCAAACCGGATAATTTTTATACACCCTCCTAGCGATACTAGATGCACCAACAGGAGTAGACACTTCATATGACTCATGCAATAACTCAGACTCAACATGAAATTTTTTTAGCAACAAATGGGTTAACAAAGGAAAAGGTGGCACCAGGATCAATCAAAGCGTATACATCAAGATAAAAAAATTTCAACATATCGGTAACAACATCAAGGACCTCACCAATCCCTTGCCTTCCATGTAGAGCATAAAAGTGATTGTGCCTTGGGGGACCACCTGGAGGACCACCTCTACCCAATCGGACCGCATTTGCATCCCAAACCTTGCCACAGTTTTTTGGACAATCTACTTTCTTGTGGCCAAGCTCCCCACATTCAAAGTATGCATTAGAACCCTTCAATCATGGGCCCTTATGGCTCCCTCCACATCTAGGACACATATCATTAGGATCCATCCCAACAATACCTTGAGGAGTAGGGAAGTCATTGGCGAACCCCCTATTAGTAGCATGAGGAGGCCTTTGGCCTTGAGGAAATCTAACACCCTTGGGAAAATTGCCTTCAAATCGAGCTTTATTGGCCTCGTGGCCCGTCCTATTTCTCAACTTCTCTTCTTCCATTTGGTCGGCATATGTCATATGTCATCAACCGAGATAAGTCCATGTCACTAATAAGAATTGCGGACCAGTACTCTTTACTTACCAAATAGGAGACACCCATAAAAAAGTTGTTCACCCTTGACCTAGAATCGACCACCAAATGAGGAGCATCTTTGAAAGTTGATTAAATTTGAGGGCATATTCCCTCACACTCACACCACCTTGTTTCAAGTTCACAAACTCAACCAACTTTGCTTCCCCAAGCTCAAGAGGGAAGAACCGATTAAGGAAGGCCAATTTGAATTCCTTCCAAAGAAAAACCTAACAATTACCCTTCTCACCTTTCCATTAATCAAACCAAATTTGGTCCACCCTTTTGAGTTGGAACGCCGCCAACTGCACCTTATCATTTGTCCCAACACCCATGATCGACAAGATTTTGTCGATTTCATTAATAAACTCTTGTGGATCGTCATCCACCTTTGACCTATGGAAAACTGGAGGATTTATCCTCATGAAATCCCTTATCCCAGCCCCCGGGGTAGTAGCATGATGGGCTTTGGCCCCTTGTTGGACTTGGTTGGCCACTACTTGGGCAAGCATTGTAAGAAAATCCCAAAGCTCACCATTGGTAGGTTGCTCCTCAGGAGTTTGGGCACGTCGTCCTCCAGTATTCAGCATGAACTAGCATAGCAAAGAACAATCTTTAGGAGGGGATACTTATCACAATTCTACAGAACGACTTAGGACATGAAAAAGGGAAACATTTCCTAAAATGCCTCATAGCCTCCTATTCCTAGTCATGGCGCACTTAACAACTATGAATAGGACTTTAATCATTGTGATGTGTTGGGCTTCGAGGATCTATCAACCTAGTGCTCTGATACCAAGTTTGTCACTCCTAAGCCTAGGGCCCTCCCAAGCCTAGGGCCTAGATGTGACACGGGGAATGGGGATCCCGAAGGGACCTCTAATAAGACTCTTAGATATCGTCACACATACTTGGTTAAGGAAGCATACAAAAAACATATACAATAAAAGTAAGGGCTATGGGACTAAGGGAGAAACTTTCTTAATCATTGAAGTCAAAAGTCAAGAGTCAAGCTCATACACAGTACACACCTTGTCCAACATACACCTCTAAAACATAGAAAGAGCGGGGGCCAAGGCAAAGTAACCGGGCTCACCCTCATAGTCAAAGATAACATAAGATAGTGTCTAAAATCATAGATAATAGAGAAAAGACATAAACCAAAGTACCTGAAGTGGAGAAATCACCCACAAGCTTGGAATAACAGTGTCTAGCGACGTGGAGGAGGAGGATGATCAACTCGAGCACCGATTCCTACATGGTGATATCTTATAGGCAAGAATATGCATTACAACATTTGAATGTACTAAGTATGCAGGATGCAATGCAACAAGAGATTAGAATCATAATCCAAAATGCAAGATGATAGATAATAGGCATATTATAAGAAGATGGCGATCAATGCATAAGTAAATGATTCTTAAGTATTTCATGCTCATATAAAATATCATATGTGAAGATGAGACCAATTAAGTTATCCAAGGTATAAACCCTTTGGTGGTTGATGGTCGTCGCACCCTGCAATCCGTGGTAACGAAGTATAAACCCCTCGCATGGTTGATGGTCGTCGCACCATTCCATCCATGGTATAAAGGTATAAACCACTCGAATGGTTGATGATGGTCACACCCTAAACATCCATGGTGACGAAGTATAAACCCCTCGCGTGGTTACCTGGGCTCCCTTCCCCCCGGATTAGGCATGGTCTATACAACACTTTATATAGAATTCATCATAGGCTCTAATATAATATCTCATGTAGAAATAAACATATACATAAGATAATTCCATTATCATTACATCATTCATTTCATATCTCATACTTTGAACCTTCAAATCCTCAAGAAACCACATCTGGACATTTTATCAAACACCTTGAGGGTGTGTAACGGGAGTAAAAGAGCATGTAATTTAGAAATGAAATCATATAGGAAAATCAGTGGTAAAACCTTTATCAACACCTTGCAACACCCCCAAGACATTCATATCAAAACCCCTCATCAATTCCAACATTAGATCCAAGATTTGAAGCTCAAAACATGCTCAAACAACCATGCTTTCATGTATTAAAATTACTATGCAGTAAATTTCTCAATATTCGAGACCCACATGTAAAATGAACTTTAGATCATGCATTATAAAGTAAAAGAGAGTTTAGGCACAATGGGTTGAAGGACCTAATAGTTCAACACCACATACCTTAGCTTTGGTGAAGTTCATGAAGAAGACTTTAATGGAAATTTGAAGCTTGGGTAAGATTCTTAAAGAAATCCTTGAGATTGGCCTTGTGTTTGGGACTTGAATTTAGGGTTGGAAATAAGTCTAAGTGTTTGGGGAAATATTGGGGAATGTTTGGGGGTGATATGAGGGTGAAATAAGCTTAATTATAGGTGAAAATACATTTGGGGAAACTTAGGTCCAACACTTAGAAAATCTTTGGCGAACTAGGAAAAGAAAGTGCAGGAAAACAACCTCTCCGCGTCGCGGAGAGATCGCAGACCGTCTATGGAAATTGCACCAAGTTCAAATTTAATAATTCAATTCCTTTGCTTTTAATTAGAGATTAGACCCTTGTCACCCTAATTTGGACCCCCTGAACAAGAATGTGAAGTCGAATTTTAGAAATTCTAAACGATTTTTTAGATGTATGGAAAAAACGATTCCAGGCACTTCCGAGGCACGTTTACGGGGACTTTTTGGGGTCGTTTCAAAGTACCTCTCACTTTGAGGATAAAGCGATCGTCAATAGTAAAAAACCTAATTGAGGTTAGAATAAAATCCCTAGGGAATACGAGGCTTTGCCACTTTCATTCATCAACAATCAATTCAAATATCAAACAACTCATTTCTCAAGGAAGGGGGGTGTTTGCAATAATCGATGGAAAATTAAATTGAACTACCAAAATGGAGAGACAATCAAATTGGAGAGAAACTTGGAAAATTGTGTTCCCCATGATTCACTAACTCAAACATCCCGGATAACACAACCTAAATTAGGACATTGCATGTAGGACTGTAACTTAGGTTCTTCCAACCATTGGGAAAAGATTAAGGTCGAATTTCACTATGGCACTCGGCCGGGTACTACAATGTGCCAAACTAATTGTTATCCATTGACCCAATCAGCCTCTCTTTGGTCGAGTTTAATTGAATAGATGAGAAAACGTCAATCAAAATTTATTTCCCATTTCCTTTTCCTATTCATCACTACCTTGATCCGGATCATGACACCATGCGGTGATCAATATTGGACACCATGAAACAACAAGTCAAATGAAGAAAAATGGATAATACATACAAAGACCCAACTCAAGAGTGCAATATAATCTGGGTTTCTAAGCTAGCTACTCATGATTCCCACAAACCCAAGTTGTCGGTTTAGCCACTCATGGCTTGGGCAAACAAACCAACAATGAATAAAGAAAACATGGGAGGTTTCTTACCCAAGAAAATTGAAGAATAATGAAACTCACTTTGCAATTAGAATCACAAGCTTGAATAATGAAGTTAACCCACAAGTGAATCTAATCTCCAATTTTGAGTCTCCAAAGATAAACCCTAGAAACTCTCTCTAAAATCTCTCTACAATCTTGAATAATAATGAAAAGATGCTCCTGAAACTCTAAGATATACTATTTTTAGTATTTATATAAAGGTCCTTAAAATAATTAGAAAGTCTGGTTGGCACTTTCTATGGCTCGTAGTTACAACTCGTAGGGCAGCCTAGAGTCATAGTCGGGCTTTCGTGGGTAGCACTTGACATTTTGGACTTTAGAGCTATGATACACCTCTCTGATGTGTCGTGGTCTGATCTACGACTCATAGTGCCTTCTCGAAGTCCACTCTTGCATTTCTTGTTCTAATTTTAATCAACACTATCAATTGCTACAAGGCCTCCCTTTACGAGTCATATAGGGGACTACCACTCGTACATTGAGCTCTTATGGCTGAACTTTAAAATTTTAGATTTTACTTTTAAACACCATTAACTTATACGAGATAGCCTCTTCGACTTGTAAATATAGTTTGATGAAAGGAGTATGGACCCTTGAAGATAGTCTACGCCGACATGTAATCTGTCGATGCAAATTCTATTCCTACAGAATACTTGAAATAATCATACATTAATCATAACATGAATCGCTTGTAAGAACATGACTTGAGTAGATCATAAACATGTTTGACCTCAAATGGTGAGCCTAACTTGAAACATCAGAGTAGATCATAATCATACATGAACCCTTATTTTAACATGAATTGCTTACAAGAGGTAAAAATCTTGAAGTAGGACTTAACTTGATACTTGTAACATCATAGATACTTTTCATTAATTCAATACATACTTGAAAGCCCTTAATCATCATATAGTCACTTGACGTGTAAATCATGAAATAGATCATCAATAACATGAGAATTCTTGACATGACATTTTATCAAACACATGGTGGACACATAATGCTTGTTCAAAATCATGCAATTCAAGAGTGTAAAATCAATTTAAAATCGACCGACCAACATAGTAACAAAACCCCAATTTGGGTATCATGAAATTCATCTCAAAAGTTCATCATAGTTCATAGTTTTCATAGCTCAAATCATGCATAGTCTCAATAGACAAAGATCATCTCATAGTATAAGCGTAAAATAGATATTCATGCATAATAAAAGATATTTGATAAAACCCCAACATAATTCATGCTCATATTTCACAATATCTACCTATAAGTTGCACAACTTGAAATCATGCAAATTATCATAAAATAGAAGATTAGACCTATGGGTGAAAGGACGCAATGTATGAAACCCATAGACCTTAAACTTGGGTTTCCTAGAGATGAGCTTGAAGGAAACTTAGAGCTTGAAGTGAATCCTTATGTTCCAAAGTTAAGCTTGAAATCCTTGGATTTGGATGAGAATTTTGATAAAGTGTTAGAGAGGTTTTAGAGAGGGTTTTTGGCTGATATAGAGTTGAAAAATAGATAAGTATGGGAGATTCCACGTGTAAATGGGCATGGGGCCATGACCCCAATGCCTTTAGGTTAAAAAAGAAAATTAAGGAAAAACCAACACTGCTCCGTGATGGGTCCGCATCGCAGACCAAACGCGTACCGCAACTGGTTTTCGAAAAATAATTTTTGCTACAGGTCTTCTAAAATCTGGGTTATACCCATTCCCCACACAATTTTGCCACTTGATTAAGAATATGAATTCAAATTTTCTATATCGTCACGAATTTTGAGATATGTAAAAATTATGATTATGGGCATTTCCGAAACACAATTTATGGCATTTCAATATCTCACCCTTTGGAACATTCGTCCCCAAATGTCAAAGAAATGTGCATACGAGAAGTAATCATGAGTATTTCAGCCCGATATGAATGCAAAAAATGCATTTAAACATCAATTTCAAAAATCTCAATATGAATGTCAAAAGTCACCATAAACTTGTTACCATGAACATGAATGCATGCAAAAAGGACATAAGGGCTGAAAGTTAAGACTTGAAATCATATAGGGGACTTAAAATGAGTATCTTTGGCTTGAGAGTGAAAGAGATATGTATATCACTTTCTCAAGTCTGCCTCGGTTTCCCATGTGGAACTTTCAACTTGTTGATTCCTCCAAAGGACCTTGACAGAAGCTACATCTTTGTTTCTCAACCTCTTCACTTGTATATACAAAATCTCTATCGGGACCTCCTCATAGGTCAAATTATCTTCGACAACACCCACAACCTCTAAGGGCTATATAGAAATTGGATCATCCACACACCTTTTTAACATGGATACATGGAAGACTAGATGAACTATATTCATCTCTATAGGCAGCTCCAACTCCTATGCAACCTTATCTACTCTCCTCAAAACTTTATAAAGATCCATGAATCTTGGGCTCAATTTCCCCTTTTTGTCAAATTGGACCACTCCTTCATAGGTGATACTATCAAATAAACCCAATCACCAACCTCAAACTCAAGATCTCTACTCCTCACATTGGAATAGGACTTTCGCCTACTTTGCGCTATTTTCAATCTCTTCCTAATTAACCTCACCTTTTCCAAGGCCTGCATGATAAAATATAGACCTAGCAAACCATCTTTCCCACCTCAAACCACCCAACAGGGACCTGCAACATCTACTATATAAATTTTCAAAGGAAGCCATACCAATGCTTTAGTGGTAGCTATTGTTGTAATCAAACACAATGAGTGGAAGATGTTCATCCCAACTATCCTTAAACTCCAAAATACAAGCTTTAAGCATATCCTCAAGAGTTTGGACAGTCCTGTTGGCTTGACCATCCATTTGAGGATGAAAAGCCCTGGTAAGCCTAACCTTGGTACAAAGACCTCTTTTGAAGGACCTCCAAATGTGAAAAGTGAATTGAGCACCACGATCCAAAATGATAGACAAAGGCATCCCATGCACTCTAACCAACTCATGAATGCACAACTTGGCATAAGATTCGGCACCATAGGTAGTTTTGACTGGTAAGAAGTGAGCCGACTTTCTCATTCTATCTGCAACTACCCAAACAGAGTCAAAATGTTTCCTAATTTTAGGCAACCCAACCATAAAATCCATGTTTATCTCTTCTCACTTCTAAGTAGGAATCTCTATGTCTTATATTCCGCCACCTGACCTTTGATGTTCACCTTTCACTCTTTGGAAATTGTGACATCCAGATAAGAACTTGGCAATGTCTCTCTTCATACCACCCTACCAATACACCTCCATCAAGTCTCTATACATTTTTGTAGAACCGGGGTGAATGGAATAGGATGAATTATGGGCCTCCCTCAAGATCAATTCTTTCAATTCATCAACATTAGACACACATAGCCTACCTTAGTACCTAAGGGAACTATGTCCCCCCTTGGGAGAAAACCTCCACTTTACCATCTTTCACCAAGGCCTTTAACTCTAACAATATGGTGTCAAGATCTTGTTTTTCCTTTACCTCCTCAATCAAGGAAGATTTAGAACCATCAACAACCACTACACCACCATTATCAACTTCATCCAACCTAACCTCCAATCTAGCCAACCTGTGAACCTCTCTAGCCACCTCCTTGCCACCATCATCAACATGAACTAGACTTCCCCTGGAAACTCTACTTAGAGCATCAGCCACAACATTAGATTTTCCGGGGTGATAATTCACACTCATATCATAATCTTTAAGGAGCTCTAACCACCTTCTTTGTATCAAGGTAAGATCTTTTTTGGTGAACACATATTGGAGACTCTTCTAGTTGGGAAACATATCAACATGAACCCAATATAAGTAAACATGCCAAAATTTTCAAAGCAAAACCAGGACCGCCAATTCAATATCATGGGTGGGATAGTTCTTCTCAGGCACCTTAAGTTGCCTAGAGGTATATGATATCACCTTGTCAATATGCATAAACCACAGCCAAACCAATTCCTAAGGCAACACAATATACAAATCCTTCCAACCCTTCCGGTAGAGCCAAGATAGGAGCAGAGACAACCATATCTTTCACAGTTTGAAAACTCTTTTCACATTCATCGATCCAAACAAACATTGCCTTCTTTTGGGTAAACTTAGTCATAGGGGAAGCAATAGAAGAGAAACCATTTACAAACCTCTGGTAATAACCTGCCAAACCCAAGAAACATCTAATATCCAATGAGTAAAGGTCTAGGTCAATTTTTAATCACTTTTGTCTTCTTAAGATCCACCTTAATGCCATCACTCGACACCACATGCCCTAGATAAGACACCTCTTTCAACCAAAACTCATAATTTTAATATTTAGCATACAACTTCTCCTTCCTCAAGATTTGCAACGCCATGCTCATCTGATTCACATACTCCTCCTCACTATGGGAATAAACCAAGATATCATCAATAAGGACCACCATGAACATGTCAAGGTAGGGTTTAAAGACCCTATTCATGAGATACATAAATGTAGTTGGTGCCACAAACTCAAAGTGCCCATACCTAGTCCAAAAAGTCATCTAGGGAATATCACACTCCCTCACTTTTACTTGGTGATAACCGGACAAAAGATCAATCTTAGAAAAGTGATGAGCCCCTTGTACTTGATCAAAAAGGTCATCAATCCTTGGTGGGGGTACTTGTTCTTTATGGTGACTCTATTATATAGCCGGTAATCAATGCACATTTTAAGAGAACCATCCTTTTTCGTCACGAATAACACCAATACACCCCAAGGTGATTTACTAGACCTTATGAAACCCTTTTCCAATAAACCCCTCAATTGATCCTTTAACACCTTAAATTCCATTGGGGCCATATAGTAAAGGAAAATCGAAATGGGTTCAGTATCTGGAATGAGGTATATACCAAAGTCAATTTCTCTTTAAGAAGGAACATTTGAAAGCTTATCGGGAATGACATCAAGAAATTCACCAACCACCGAAACTGGCTCAATGGGAGGGACTTTGGACTCCATATCCCTAAGCCTCACAAGATGATAAAGACAACCCTTAGAAATCAACTTTTTGGCTTTAAGACAAGAAATGAATCTACCCTTGACCACCATGTCACGACTTTCCCACTCAAGTACAGGCTCATTAGGGAATGGGAATTTAACCCCATGGGTTCCATAATCAATAGAAGCATTATACATGCAACCAATCCATCCAAGAATAATATCAAAATCAATTATATCTAATTCAACAAAATCACAAGGCAAGACTTTATGCAATATGAACACGAGAAAATTTATATAGGCTCTTTTAGTAACAACGGACTCAGCAATGGGGGTAGAAACTTCATAAGGTTCACACAAGAATTCTGGACTAACATGAAGCTTTTTGGAAACAAAAGGATTAATAAAAGAATGAGTGGCACTTAGGTCTATCGATGCATATATATCAAAATAAAAAACCTTTAAAATACCGATGATGACATCAGGCACCTCATCTACCCCTTGTCTCTCTTGAAGAGCATAGAATCTATTTTTCCTTGGAGCACCCCTTTGTTGGCCTCCTCTACCCTTTTGACCTATATTTGCACCTTAGCCTTGTGGAAGACCATCTCTACCTCAGTTTTGATTATCATGACAATAAATAACCTTGTGACCCATCTCACCACAACCAAAGCAAGCATTAGAATTCCCAAAACATGGACCACTATGATTCTTTTCACACCTTTTGCATCTAGGTTTTGTCATTCCACCATTACCACCTTAGAACCTTGGGTTGGTCACTCTATCATTGGAAAACCTATTGGTAGGAACATTGAATGACCCTTGGCCTTGGAACTTGTGGCCTTGTGGAAATCGACAACCCTTATATCCTTGGAAACCATCTTTAGAACGAGCCCTCTTGGACTCACCACTTCTTCTTTTTCTAAGCTTTTCCCCCTCTTGTTGCTAAGAATATGTCATGAGACAGGACAAATCCATATCACATAATAGCATGGAGGTATGAAACTCCTCATTTACCAAGTCCGACACTCCCAACACAAATTTATTCATCCTTGCATACTTCGAGAGTTGGTTAAACTTAAGGGCATACTCCTCGCACTCATGGAACCTTGCTTAAGGTTCATAAACTCCATCATCTTAGCCTCTACTATTTCAATAGAAAAAAACCAATTGATAAATGCGGCTTTGAACTCTTTGCAAGGGATAAGCATCATCATTCCCCTTCTCCAACTTCCATTGCGTAAACCAAACTTGAGCAACCCCTTTGAGTTGGTAGGTGGCCAACTCTATCTTTTCCTCTGAATTGACCCCCATGATGGATAAAACCTTGTACACCTCATCTATAAACTCTTGGGGATCCTCATCCATCTTGGATCCATGGAACTCCAACGGGTTCTTTCTAGTAAAATCCCTCACCCTAGTAGTCGATGTGGCAGCATGAGCGTCTTGGGTCGCTTGGTGAATTTGCTTGGTCATAGCATGAGCCAACATTATAATAGCATCCCGGAATTCATCGTGGGCTACCCCTCCTCCTTGTATTGTGGGAGGGGCTGGTTGCTCCTCGAGTGTATGACTCTCATTAGTCTCTATCTTGGGATTGGCATGATCTAGAATAGAAAGAGCATTTGTTAGGGGAAAAAGCCTTACAATTACATCTAAAACATGACATAGACCATGAAGAAGTGAAATATTTCCTGAAACGCCTCATAGCCTCCTATACATTATTGTGGCACACTTCAGTACCATAATAAGACTCTAATCAATGTGGTGTGTTGGATTTCGAGGACCATTAACAACCTAGTGCTCCGATACAAAGCTTTTCATGACCCAAGCCTAAGGCCTAGACATGACATGGTGAATGGGAAATTAAAGGGATCCAGACAGGCCCATTAGCATATCAATCACATCTTTGGTCACGGAAGCAAAGTAAATAACAACAAGAAATATAATAAAAAGGGAAGCAGTACTAAGGGAAGTCTTTGATAATCATTAAAACACTAAGGAATCAAACTCAAGCATAAGTACATCATAGTATCCAACAACATTTCTAACATCGAATGGAGTGGAGGCCAAGACACTTTCTGAGCTCACTCTTATAGTATCAAGTGTTCATTATAAAGAAATATCAAATAGTAAGAGTAGCATAGATAGTGTCCTCGGACTTGAAGACTCACGAAAGATTATCTTCCGAAGTACCAAACTAGCCACATTGAAGATGATCAAAGGGTGTTTTGGTCTCTACATGGTAATATCATGTAGGCATAGAGTATGCGTTAGTATATTTGAATATACTAAGTATGTAGGATGTAATGCAATAAGACATAAGCTAATATAGTCAAAATGTATAATAATAAGCAATAGATAAGCTTAGTCCCAATATGGCATGCATGATCAATACTTGAAGTAAAACATGCTTGTAAATCATTTAACTTGCATAGAACACAATACATGTGTGGGAAGAGACCCTAACCGAAAAAAGTAAGTCCAAGAGAGCTACATCTTGGAATCCCGATGATTCCCCCTCTTCGGTAAAGAGATGGTCTAGTCGCCAAGGTAAACCATACTTCACCTTATGGGAGCCTATCCTAACCCATCCTATTTTGGGGTGGGTTGCATGATAAAGTGCACAAAATGGATCCTCTAGTATAGCAAGGGTAAAATATAACCCTATGTTAGCACATTGTTTGAGGAAAGGAGTATGGACCCTTGAAGATAGTCTATGCTGACATCTAACCTATCGGTGCTAAGTCTAGTCCCACGAAGTACTTGAAATAATCATCATTAATCATAATAT
Source organism: Solanum clarkiae (assembly GCA_011800125.2). Lineage (NCBI taxonomy): Eukaryota > Viridiplantae > Streptophyta > Magnoliopsida > Solanales > Solanaceae > Solanum > Solanum clarkiae. Next base: position 20,682,776 of record JAABOM020000075.1, read on the forward strand.
GAATAGCTTGTAAGAATATGACTTGAGTAGCTCATAAACATGTTTGACCTCTAATGGTTTACCTAATTTGAAACATTAGAGTAGATCATAATCATACATGAACCCTTATTTTAACATGAATGGCACACAAGAGGTAAAAATCTTGAAGTAATACTTAACTTGATACTTGTAACATCATAGACACTTTTCATGAATTCAATACATACTTGAAATTCCTTAATCATCATATAGTCACTTGACATGTAAATTATGAAATAGATCATCAATAACTTGAGAATTCTTGACTTGACATTTTATTAAATACATGATGGACACATAATGCTTGTTCAAAATCATGTAATTTAAGAGTGTAACAAGATGAGTAAATCTATTTAAAATCAACCCACCAACATGGTAACAAAATCCCAATTTGGGTATCATGAAATTCATCTAAAAAATTCTTCATAGATCATAACTTTCATAACTCAAATCATGCATAGTGTCAATAGACAAAGATAATCTCATAGTATATGCTTAAATTAGATATTCATGTGTAATAAAAAATATTTGATAAACCCCCAAATTACTTCATATCATATTTCATAATAATAGATACCCATAAGTAGGACAACTTGAAATCATGCAAATTTTCATAAAATAGAAGATTACACTCCATGGTGAAAGGACCCAATGGATGAAATCCACATATCTTAAACTTGGGTTTCCTTGAGTTGAGATTGAAGAATACTTAGAGCTTGAAGTGAATTCTTGAGTTCCAAAGTTAAGCTTGAAATCCTTGGATTTGGATGGAATTTTGATAAAGTGTTGAAGATTTTTTACAGAGGGTTTTTGAGTGATATAGAGTTGAAAAATAGCTAAGTATGGGAAGTTTCACTTGTAAATGAGCATGGGGCCATGATACCAATACCCTTAGGTCGAAACAGAAAATTAAAAAAAAACCAACATTGGTCCGTGATGGGTGCGCGTTGCGGACCAAACGCATATAACTATTGTTTTTCAAAAAATTAGCGAAAATTATTTTTCTCTATAGACCTTCTAAAATTTGGGTTATATCCATTCTCACTCAACTGTGCCTCTTGATCAAGAATACGAAATCATATTTGCAATATCATGCACGAATTTTAAAATATATGGAAATTGCGATTATGGACATTTTCAAAGCATAATTTGGGAAATTTCACCAATCTTTACAAGACTATAAAGTCCTAAAGTGATTCTAGTCCAATTAGCCTACAAATCCAGGTCATGAGTATATAGGCAAGCCTGCGGTATTGGTCATCATGCATGAATCTCATTTATGAGAGTGAGTGTGCTTGCACAGTCCCATGAGCAACTTTTGAAAGCATATCAAGTGTTAAAAAAGGATTTCTTTTCTGTGAGGGAATTTACATTGCATAGTTAGCATTTGACTTGTTCAAGGAGTGTGAATTGTTGATACTCCTTAACTTATAATAGTTGAATGGCCAAATGTATCAATATGTTGTGGTTTGCTTATTAGCCACACGATCATATTTTGAAAAAGCTTTTATGGGTACCTAACTTGAGATTGAGCATGGTATATGCCAGTGGGTTAATTTCTATGTATTGCTTTATTTCTATCTAGATTGAGCCATCGCTTGAAGACAAGCAACAACTACAAGTTGAGGGTGTTGATATGATGTCATATACGACACATATGATGCCTAAAACATGAGGTTTTTCGTGTTCTCAATGCGACTTTGTATGGTTTTTATGTGTTTTTGTGTTTTTTTTTGCAGAAAATATAGGTTGGCTTGATTTTGGGAAAAGTTGCAAATTTTGTTAATTTTCAAGACCTGCGAACTCCACTACGAGTCGTAGCCCAAGCTGCAAGTCGTAGAGGCTGTCTCTATCAGTTAACCGTGTTCAAAAACAAAATCTAAAAATTTGAAGTTCAACTATACAAGCTTAAAGTACGAGTCGTAGTCTCATCTAGGACATGTAGAGGGAGGTCTCGTAGTAATTAATAGTGTTGATTAAAATTGGACGAAGAAATACAATAGTTGACTATGAGAAGGCGCTACGAGTCATAGACTAGACTATGACTCGTAGAGGTGTATCATAGCTGTGACGTCCAAAATTCCAAGTACTAACCGCAAAAGTGCAACTACGACTCTTAGGGCAGCCAACGAGTTGTAACTATAAGCCGTAGCAGACGCCGAATAGATTTTCTAATTATTTTAAGGACCTTTTTGTAAATACTATAGATAATATATCTTAGGATTTTAGGAGAAGCTTTTCATTATTATTCATTTATTCAAGATCGTAGAGAGATTTTAGAGAGAATTTTTAGGGTTTATCTTTGGAGACTCAAAATTGGAGATTAGATTCACTTGTGGGTTAACTTTATTATTCAAGTTTATGATTCTAATTGCAAAGTTTGTTTCATTGTTCTTCAATTTTCTCGAGTAATAAATCTCCTATGTTTCTTTATTCATTTTTGGTTTGTTTACCTGACCCATGTGTGGCTAAACCTACAACTTGGGGTTGTGGAAACCATGAGTATCTAGCTTAGAAACCCAGATTATTTGCCCTTTTTAAGTTGGGTCTTTACATGTATTATCCATTTTCCTTCAATTTGCTTATTGTTTGACGGTGGCCAACATTAAATCCCGCCTAGTGTCATGCTCCCAATTAACGTAGTGATGAATAGGAAAAGGAAATAGGTAATAGAATTCGATTGATGTATTCTTGTCTTGTCAACCAAACCCGGCCAAGGAGAGATTGACTGGGATAATGGGTAATGGTTAGTTTGACACACTATGGTAGCCAGTCAAGCGCCATAATGAACTTCGACCTTCACCTTTGCCCAATAGTGGGAAGAACTTAAGTTACCATCCTGCATGCAATGTCCTAATTTAGGTTGTGTTATCCGTGGTGTTTGAGTTAGTGAATCATGAGGAACACAATTTCCCAATCTCCAATTTGATTGTCTCTCCATTTTAGTAGTTTAGTTTAATTTTCCTTCAATTATTGCAAAACCTCCTTTCTTAAGAATTGAGTTATTTGATATTTGAATTGATTGCTGGTGAATCAATGTGGCAAATCCCCATATTTCCTTGGAATTCAACCCTAACCATAGTTATGTGAGAGGTATTATTTGAGAGACATCATTTACATATGCCATTGATCATATCCACAACTATCTTTCAGTCCATTTCTAATATGATAGAATCAATGATGTTTTCCCTGCACCATTTTTGACCAAGAAATGATGCATGTGTTTCTTCCAACTTATTAGAGCAAAAGGTCATAGACACTATAAAGGCTATTGTTATGTTACCTTGATGGTCCTTTAAAATGTTTCCACCTCTTGCTTTGTTAGTTTTAGTCATGGAGCTCCCATCAGTGTTCATCTTTACCATATTATGGCAAGGCCTCTTCCAACAAACTGCCACGGAGATTAGCCATGGCTTGTATCCATCTATCAGGGAGAAAAATCTTTTCCATTGACATCCAATAGAACACAATCAAAATGTTTTCTTATATAAATCTTGAGGTTGAAGAAAATCTCATGAATAACTTTGGAGAAGAAAGTTTTGACTTTCGCAAACCTATTGGCACATTCTTTGTCAAAATATCCCAGAAAATTAAAAGGTGGACTAGTTTAGTCACAGGTTAAAAAAGGTGGTTGTTTGGGGTTTGATGATGTTGAAATCAAGACTAGATAATTGTTGTTAAGCTTCATTGTTACTGTTATGCTTTTTATACTACACGATGGTAACATTAACTGGAATTCTTTTGGTCATGATCCACCAATTCAAAAAGGTTACCTTGAAGGGAGTCACTGATGTTCTTCTTATTCCAAATAGTCTCTCTAGCTGAAGCACAAGTGAATGATCCATATTGAGAAAACATCCTGTAATTGACTATTCCTATAGAATATTTAAATCTTGTTGATGTAGTGATGGAGATCTATAGGAACAAAATTTTGTAACATCTCATTGCTCCGTCTATTCCATTGAGGAACTCCTTGACCTAAATATTATTCATAGTGTGGCTACTATTAACATAGGAGACACATGACCAATACCAATCTAGTTGTCTCACCAAAAAACACTTTGTCTGTTGTTTATTCTCTGGATCATATGCAGTTCAGTGAACTTTTTCATAGCCATCAGTTCTTTCCAACTTTGTGAGTGTCTAGGAATCCATTTGTCTAGCTACTAGATTAATTTTTTTTTTTTGCAATATTTGGCCATCATAAACTTCTTCCAGAGGTTGTCATGCATTTTGAGCCTCCACCATCTTTTCATAGCAAAAGATTCTTGGATTTCATGGAGCCTCGTGAATCCAAGAACCCGCTTCTCTTCTTTTCGATAATAGACTTTGTCCGAGGAAACCTAATGTTTCTTCTTTTTGCCTTCTTTCTAAACCTAATACAAATCAACCAGCAACTTTTCTATTTGAATCAAAAGTCCTTTGAGACGGGCAATGGCTTTGCCATGACCTTGCTTTCTACAACATCTTTATGGTGATGTCTATGAAGTAGCATATCTTTTTCTTTCTTGCAAAAATTGAACACCCTAAGTATGTGAAGGGGAATATTTTGTGAGAAAACCCTTTTAGCTATTAAATGTTTTTCCTATTTTTTTTCAGTATGGGTAGCTATTATAAAACTACTTTTCTTGATGTTGATCTTTTGGCTTAAGATATATTCATATCTCCTTAATTTTCTAATGATACTTTTAAGAGATTTGTTTTTGCAAGATGTGAAAATAAGCATATCTTCTACATAGGCCAAATGATTAATCGTGGCCCTCTCTTATTCATCTTGAAACCTATTAAGTTTATGCTATCAAACAAGTCATTAAGATTTTTTAGTGAGTTTCGGCACTTACAACAAAAAGAGATGATGATAGATCTCCTTATTTAAGACCCCTGGTGGAATGAAAAACCTCTTCTCTCTCTATTGATTAAGATTGAGTACAACATTGTCAACAAGTCTCTCAATCATATTGATGAATACCTCATTAAAACCAATTTTAATGAGTACCATATAAAAGAAAGGCTACCGTATGCCTTTTTCATATCATGTTTGATGATCATATTATCCTTATCTTTAGATTTATTGATATTATGAACTATCTCTTTGAGCTAGGATAACATTCTCAGTAATGAGCCTTCCACTAATAAAATCAGCTTGATTATTTTTTACCTACTCATGAATGTTTCCTACAGACGCTTTAGACCAGTGATCAACTCCCTAGATAAAGATTTAAGCATTTCTTGGAGCACTCTCATGAAGTTGCCGCTATATGATCTATCCCAAAACACCTGAATCAATTCATAGAAAATAGGTTGGTCTATCCAAAAATTTTAAAACTTGAAGTAAGAGGTGAGTTTGTGATCATGTAAGTTGAGCTTTATAAGTATATCTCTATGGTCTGAGCCTTTTCTTTGTAGATAAACAAATATTGTACTCCCCCTAGTATTTTGTAGTATGTCTTGCCTTTTGTAGATCCTTTTATTCTTTTCCATCCATTTGTTCAAATGTGCACATCATCATTGAAACTTGCATCAAAAGTATTACGGTCAGCTATGCATACTATAAAATCTATACTATGTCATTAATCTCTCTAAGATTATCCCATGACGCCTCCCTTTTTTATACTTTGTCATTAATAGTTCCAGAATAGTTATCAGTTTAAGTTTATTAATGTTGATAATTTGATGAGTCTATCAAAAGATTTTTGAGACTTAACGCCCCCCCCCACTTCCCCTAGTATTCCATTTTGACCTAGATAACTAAACATAAGGAATATTGGGGGAGTGATTCCATTTATCCATCTTACACTAGTGGCTGAGTGCATTTTGGTATGTGTTGCTGCTTCTTTTTCGTTGTTCTTGATCTCCACCTGTGGGATAATTCCTCTTTTTCAATGACACTATCCAGTTCAGAGCCGACCGAGACTTTGATTCCACTACTTGAGAGGTAACCTGGGACAGAGGAGGCTCATGACCATGTGGCTTAGTACAGTCCATACCACCCTCTATATGGATGCATATGTTGAATTGTTTTTTTAAGTATGGGATTACCATTTTGGAGCTCTGTCAAGTAAAAGTTTTCTAAGTGTCGGATCACAGACATGTATAGAGTCGGTATGACCTATCACAGATTGTATGGGTCCTTCTTGAGATAAAAATTTCAATTTTCAACTCATTTCATTGATGGCATTTTATTAATTATGGTTTATCCTAAGGGTGTTTTATGACCTTTTATGCTAGCTAAAGACTTTCAAATAACCTATACTTTATTTTTGTCATCTAGTTCATTTCGCACACTTAGAATTCTTTCAAAGGACTCTTGTGAACCTAAGCTTGGTAAACAAGGAAAGACTCATTTTTTTTTTCAAATTTCTTCTTGAATCTTCTTCATTAGCTATGATATGTAGGTTTGATCCTTGGTCCCTTTCAACCAAGAAGACGCAGACTCTTATACACAGAATTTCATGAAAATTTAGCTTACCTTAAATATGGGTTTTTTACTATTATTGTTTATTAAAATTAATTGTTGTATGTGCTATGTTTTATTATTGATTTTCGAATGATTTAAGCCCTAATATGATAAAACACATTGAAGTTATGAAATTATGAAATTGCATGTCTCCTTTAAAGCTTCATTTGTGCATGGGTAATCTATATTATCATTTAAATGTGAATTTTACTTATGTTTTTACTTGAATTTCATAATGTATTATTGATTTAAGTTTGAATCTCTATTACCCATACTAATATCATCTTATTCATGGCATGTGATACATTACTATGGTTTTATGAAGTTGGTTAAGACGAATTATGTTTAAGTAAATGATTTTGATAAGATATTGGTCATGACAAGAATAATTTGATCACATAAATGTCTATGATATGGCTCTTTGAGAATTTTGGGTGCTTGCACCATATTGTTATGTGAATGAGCTATTCCTATGCATGAGAATTATGATTATGAGCTATGATTTAGATTTTGAGCCCAAATATGCATTGAAATGACTTGAAAGGACTATTGCCTATTTTGAAAGCATGTATATATATAAGTATTCTCGTGGGATATTTGACTTAGCACCGATGGATTGGAGGAGTAAGGCCCATCCCCAAGGGCCGTCTCCCTTTCCATGAACTATGTGCCAGCAAAGGTATATAGTAGCCATTAATGAAAAGACTGGGTCATAAGAAATGTCTATACATTTTGATATGATATGACACATTATGGAAATCCTTCCGAAAAGTGAGGTCGTAAAGAAGGTGTCCATCACATCAAAAAATGTGATAGTAAGGTGTGATGTAAATAACCCTTCCCATGTAATCTTCTCTTATCAATGGGAGGTCTTCAATGGACTAATTCATGTAATAGCTCGAATGGGTTTTATTTTGTTGTTTAAAGTCAATCCCCACTATATATGAGCATCAATGCACTTCATGTATCACCAATTTTCATGGAATATTGTTATACTACTCTTCTTTTGATATATATCACTTTCTATATTATGTGCCCTTGTCATCTAACATTAAATGCATGTTTGATAAGTCATATTTGTTGCATACCCGCATACTTAATATATTAAAAAGTACTAATGCATAGTTTTGCCTACATAATCTAACCATGTTGGGGCTGAGGATTACCTTTATCTAACGTATAATGGTTAGCTTGGATCTTGAGATTGCTTGTTATGGTTGTCCTATCTTTCAAGGACCAACAACCATTTCTCTACCTAGGGTGCTTTTATTTATGATATTTACTTGAGGGTGAGCACGCGAAATGTGTTGGCCCTTGTCCTATCTTATGACTTGAACCATTGTTGGACATTTTTTAATCTCTTGTACGTTGTATGCTAAGTTTTATATTTGGAGACCTTGCTTATTATTATGGAAACCTATTGGTTATTGTTATGTGGATTGGCTATGAGTATTATGATATGTTTATATGTTATGATCAGAAGAATGTTAAGTCCGGAATTTACCCCCGTAGAGTGAGTCATACTTTCCCACCCCTTAGTATTATGTGCTACATGCTATGTGAATCTATATTAACCCCATACCCCATGACATCCCCATAGCATGAGTCCTACTTTCCTGTCCCTTAGAACTATTTGTTTAATATTCGATTACGCTTCCAAACTGATAATGTGAACTTGAATACTTTGAGGCTTGTTTGGGGACTCTCGAGTTCCCATTCTCTATATCACTCCTACGCCTTAGGTCTGGGTCATGATAAGCTTGGTATTAGAGAAAAAGGTTTTTAAATGATCCATGGAGTCCAACATGTCATGTCAAGTAGTGTATTATTCAAGGATGTGAAGTACACCATGCCTATGAGTAGGAGTCTATGATGACGCTATAGGAATTATTTTACTTATTCATGTCTTATGTCGTCCTTTGGGTCGTACATTTTGTTTTTTATCCTGATGGTACCCTTGCTACATTACAGAAGATGCATCCACAAAGAGCACTCCTACCGAGACCGGCTTTGGCTTATACGGGCCAAGTTCCTCAAGGGCTTATGGAAGAGACTATGTCTAATAGTGAATTCCATATGGATGTTGCTATACTTGCACAAGTGGTAACTTCTCAAGTAGACATGCTAATCTTCCTCGTGATCCCACTCCATTTTATAGATTAAGGTATTTCACTCGGATGAATCCCCTAGAGTTTTATGGGTTGTTGGATGATGAGGATGCTGAAGAGTTTATTGATGAGCTCATTAAGGTGTTGACTGTTATGGGGGTTACTTCTGAGGAAAGTACTCAGCTAGCTACATATCAATTGAAAGATGTATCCCAAGTAGAGTACACTCAATCGTTGATGGAGAAAGTTTGTGGTAATGTTGATAGTTAGGAAGAGTTTAAGTTTGCATTTCTAGATCATTTCTTCCCACTTGAGCTTAGGGAGGCCAAGATGATAGAGTTTATCAACCTTACGCAGGGTAGTATGAGTATGAGGAACTATGCCCTTATGTTCACAAAGCTCTCCAAGTGTGCTCATATGCTTGTGGCTGACCCCTATGCAAGAATGCATAAGTTCATTTTCGGTATCTCTGACTTGGTTGTGAAGGAATATCGTACGACTATGCTTATTCAGGACATAGAGATCTCCAGACTCATGGTATATGCTGAACAGATTGAAGGAAATATTTCAAGGAGAAGAGTATGCATGATCCTAAGAGGGCCCATTATGATGCTTGGTTTATCAAATCTAAGGGTGATGGTTATGGTCATTTCTAATAGGGAAAAGGCTCTAATGTTTTGGATTGCTAATGCTAGGGTGACTCCTCCTAAGGTACCGATTTATAGTGGGCCATTATTTTCTCAGTGTGACAAGTGTGAAAGGAATTACTCGGGTGCTTGTTGGAGAGAGTTGGGTACATGCGTTAGATATGGTGATAAGAACCAAATGGTTGTTGATTGTCCTAAGAATGTTCAGAGAGATCAACATCAGTCGGCTCAAGGTGGTCAAAGCTAGAAAAGAGCTCCACAAGGTGTTGTCCCAAGGAATAATATGTTTTATTCTCTTCATGCTCGTCATGACATTGAGGAGGTTTCGACTATTGTGATTGGGTATGTTAAAAGTTATTGATATTGATGCTTATGGTTTGCTTGATCCAGGTGCAAATTTGGCTTTTGTGACCCCATTACTGACTTTCAACTTTGGTTTGAGTCCCAAAATTTTAAGAGAGACCTTTTTAGTTCATACTCCGGTCGGTGAATCTGTTGTTGCTTATAGAATTTATCAGGGTTGTCCTATTTCTGTGTTGCATAAAGTCTTTCCATGTGATCTTGTGGAAGTTGAGATTGTTTATTTTGATGTGATTTTTGAAATGGATTAGTTGCATGCTTCATATGCCTCTATAGATTGTAGAACCTGAAAAGTCAACTTTCGAATTTCGGATGAGCCCCTTCTTGAAAGGAAGGGTAGTGACTCTACTATTAAAGGTTAGTTTTTTCCTACATTTAGGCTCAGAAGATGATCTCCAAGGGGTGTATCCATCATATTGTGAGGGTCAAAGATGTGGAGTCCGAGTCACGTACTATTGAATCAGTCTCGCTAGTGAATGAGTTTCCTGATGTGTTTCCCGAAGACTTGTCGGATATTGCTTTCGAAAGCGAAGTACACTTTGGCATGGATCTTTTCCCGAATGCTCAACCTATCTCTATTCCTCCTTATTGTATGGCACCAGATGAGTTGAAGGAGTTGAAGGATCAGTTGAAGAATTTGTTAGATAAGGGCTTTATTAGGCAAAGTATATCTCCATGGAGTGCTCTTGTGTTATTTAGAAGAAAGAAAGATAGGTCGCTTTGGATGAGTATTGATTATAGGTAACTGAATAAGGTAACCATCAAGAATAAGTATCTGTTGCATAGGATTGACAATTGTTCAATCATCTTTAAAGGGCTACACATTTGTCAAAGACTAATCTCAGTTCCGATTATCATCGATATGGGCACTTTGAATTTGTGGTGATGTCATTTGGTTTGACTAATGCTCTGACCATGTTTATGGATTTTATGAATCAGGTAAGCCATTCCTTGATAATTTTGTGGTTGTCTTTATCGATGATATCCTTTTTAATTCCTGAAGTGAGCAGGAGAAAACAGATCATTTGAGGATGGTTCTTCAGACTTTGGGAGAGAATGAGACGACCCCAAAAAGTGTCCAAAAATGTTCCTCAAAAGTGCTCGAAATCATAATTTCGATATATCTCAAAATTCATGTGTGAGATAAAAAATACAACTTCATAATCTTTATCAGGTGGTCAAATTGAGTGGGAAATGGATCTAACCCCAATTTTACATCTATTGTTGCGAATGTTGAAATTTCAAAGTGGGCAAAAAAAGTGAGCAGGCGCGCCAGTGTGTTATTTTTTGCCCAATTTTATTAGTTCGGTCCAAGGCTTTTGGGTCTTGGGCCTAAGCCTTCCCATAGTGAAAATATCTATACTTAGACATATTTCACCCTCATATCATTCAAGACATTCCCCAATACTCATCCAAACCCTTAGACTATTATTTCTCTCAAAATTCAAGTGTCCAAGTCTCTGCCATATCTTAAGGAATTCATCCGAACTTCAAGTCTCCATTAACATCGTCATTAAGGAATTCTCCAAAGTCAAGGTATGTGGGTTTCAACCATTGGTTCCTTTCACCCATGGTGCCCAAGATTCCTCTTTACCTAAAATACATGTTTCTAAGTTGATTTTACATATGAATTTCTATTATGGATTTTACTATGACCTATGTTGGTGTTTTATAAAAGTGTGACTGTTTTGATATCTTTTGAGCTATGAATCTTGGATCTATCTTGAGATTTGATCAAGGATTTTGATGTATATTTCATGATGGTATTACCAAGTGTTGGTGGGTGATTTTACATTGAATTTACTTGCATGATTTCACTATTGATTTGCATGGTTTTACACTAGTACTACAAACCTACCAAGTGTTAGATAGAATGTCCAGATTATGTATCTTGAGTTGTTGAAGGCCTAATGCTTGACATATGTGTTAAGTGACTTTATGATGAAAAGATGGTATTCATGAGTTCATTTCATGATATGTATATATAGGGTTGTATGTTGACCATTAACCATATTGAGGGGTTGATACCTCGACAACTTTGATGGAGGGTGTGATATCCATTAACTATATTGAGGGGTCGATACCTTGACAACTCTGATAGAGGGTGTGAAGTCCATCACCATGTTGAGGGTTGATACCTCAACCACTTTGATGAAGGGTGTGATGTCCATTAACCATGTTGAGGGGTTGATACCTTGACCACTATGATGGAGGGTGTGAAGTCCATTAACCATGTTGAGGTGTTGATACCTGGACCACTATGATGGAGGGTGTGAAGTCCATTACCCATGTTAAGAGGTTGATACCTTGACTATTATGGTGGACGTAATGAAGTCTATTAGCCATGTTGATTGATTGATACCTTGACCACTATGCTGGAGGATGTGAAGTCCATTAACCATGTTGAGGGGTCGATACCTTGAGCACTATGATGGAGGGTATGATGTTCAGCTACCGATTGAGGGGTATATACCTTGATCACCCTCCAAGGTGTTGCTAAGCCTTGGATTCCAAGTACTAGTTTGCTTGGTCTATGATGATCGTCTCTTCTTACATATGTAATATGTTCTATATAAGCATGTTTTACTTCAAGCATCATTCATGCATGGCATATTGTTATTATGTTATCTATTGCCAATGTTTATGAATTTCGATTATGTGGCCTATCATTTTTGCATTGCATCCTATATATACATAGTACATTCAAACGTACTAATGCATACTCTATGTTTATATGTGTTACCATGTAGAATCGGAGCTCTATTTAATCACCATCCTGCTCAACATGGCTAGTAATATCCATTCAATCTAGTTGGTGAGTCCTACATTCCGAGGGCAATGTCCTTGACTTTATGTTATGTATTAACACTCTCTCTATTTATTTGATGTATGTTGACTATGAGGGTGATCCTGGTTTCTTTTCTTGGGCCCTGCTAAGTGTCTATGTAGTAGAGGTGTTGTTGGACATGCTGTGTGATTATGCTATGAGTCTTCACTCTCTTATCTCTTGATTTTATATTATGAAAGCTCTCCCTTAGCCCCTTTGCCATAATTTCTATTCATTCAATGCTATTCAATTGCTTATGCGACCAAGTATGTGTAACGATATGCTAAGAGGCTTGTTTGGGGTTCCTTCAGTTTCTCCATTTGTGGTTCACGACTAGGCCCTAGGCTTAGGTCATGATAAAGATGGTATCAGAGCACTAGGTTGTTAGATCCTCAACATCCAACACACCGCATCGATTGGAGTCTTATTTATGGTTGTGTTGTGCACCATGACTATGAGTGAGGGGCTACGAGGCGTTTTAGGAAATGTTTCCTTTCTTCATGGTCAATGTCGTTCTATAGAGTTGAGGTAAGGTTTTTCCCCCTACCTATTATTCTTTGCTATATTAGATCATGGCTAACACAAGAGAAAGAAGAGCCCATGTACCTCAGCACCAATCGGCTCCTCCCGCTCCTCATGATCCTTAAGATGGAGAAATGGTTCACGAAGAATTCTGGGATGCTCTTACCATGCTAGCCCAAGCGGTGACAAACAAAATCAACCAAGGTTCCTAAGCCTCTCAAGTTCCTTCTCCGGTATCTAGGGTAAGAGACTTCATTAGGATGAACCGACCGGAGTTCTATGGTTCTAAAATGGGTAAGGACCCTCAAGAGTTCATTGATGGAGTTTATAAAGTATTGCTTATCATGGGTGTGAGCTCGGAAGAGAAGGCAATGTTGGCAGGTTACATCCTCAAGGGGGTGGCACAAATATGGTTTACTCAGAAAGAGAAGGGGAACAATAATGTGGTTCTATGAGAGGAATTTAAGGTGGCCTTTTATAACTGGTTCTTCCCTCTTAAGCTTAGGGAGGCTACGATGATGGAGTGCATGAACTTGAAGCAAGGATCTATGAGTGTGAGGGAGTATGCCCTCAAGTTCAACCAACTCTCAAAGTATGCTCCCCAATTGGTAGCCAATCGAAGGTCTAGGATGAATAAGTTTGTAATGAGTGCATCCAATTTGGTGAATGAGGAGTACCGGTATGCTATGTTGATTAGTCTCATGAATTTTGTCCCGCATTATGACTTATGCTAAATAATTAGAGGAGGAAAAGATGAGAAAGAGGAGGGGTAAGGAGGCCAAGATAGCCCATGATGAAGGAAAGTTCCAAAGTCCCAAAGGTCATGGTGGTGTGGTACCTTATTCCAGGTGCCCAAAATGTGGTATGCCATGATGGTTTGTGCTTGAAGAAGACCAAATCTTTTTATGGTTATGGGGAGATGGATCATAAGATAATAGATTGTCCTCTTAGACGCAACAAGGGTAAAAGTGGTGATATTGATCAAGGAGGTGCTCCAAGACGTAATCGGTTCTACACTTTTAAAAGATAGCAAGGAGGGGGTGAGGTGCCCGATGATGCTACCAGTAAGTTGAAGGTTCTTCTTGATTTTATTGTGCATGCTTTGATGTTTTGGGGGTCTCTTTTCCTTTCATTGTCCCTCTTCGCTGCTAGTATGATTTGGTTGTGTGAGTTTATTGGTGCTAGAAAGGCTTATAAGGCTTACTTCATGTTCTTAATGCATAAAGGCTTATCTTGTGGTTTGGTTGAATTTAGTTTGATAGGTTGGAGGTCTTGGGGTAGCTTGGCCACTTGCATATCATGCTTCCAATGAGTGTAGGACTCGTAAGGGTGTAATGTGATGGTTAAGGATGGATAATCTATTTGGTTAACTGTAATGGGCTAGTCGCTTCTCTAAGATTGATTGTGGTTCGACAATTGTCCCCAAGTGAGAATGAGGGTAGGTGATATCCCTAGGTATCCTTTTGGACTAGGAGTGAGCATTTGATTATTGGTGAAGTTGTTTGGTTGACTTATGCACCGGCTATATTTATAGGTTTCATGAATAGGGTGTTTAAACTCTACCTTAATGTGTGTGAGGTGGCCTCTAGTGGTGGGGCATCGATTTAGTTAGAGCTTGTGAATTATTTAGGGGTAGTGTTGCAAGTCTTAGGGGATGAGATATGGGTTGCTAAATGCGATAGGTGTGAATTGAGGATAACAAGAAGGTGGTTAGAACTCCTTAAGGATTATCATATGAGCATGCATTATTCCCCGGTAAGGCTAATTTTGTGGTTGATGCACTAAGTAGGGTGCCTTTGGGTAATAGCATATGTTGACAATGGTGGTAGAGAGGTAACTAAAGAGGTCCATCAATTTGCTAGATTGGGAGTTAGGATGGAGGAAGTTGAGAGTAATAGTGTGGGTTCATGATGGTTGAAAATCTTCTTTGGTTGAAGAGATCTAGTTTAAGCAAGGCCTTGTTTTGCCTTACTAGAGTTGGAAGTTTTTAGTGAAAGGATGGTAGAGTAGAAGTTGTCTCCCAAGGGGGAGATGGTGGTTTATAGTACCAAGTGCACTATGCGTGTTTAAGGTTGAAATTTGGTTAAGGTTTGTAGGTCCTTCTAGGGTGTTGAGTAGGATTATAAGGTTGCATGTACATGGGAATTGCCTATGGATATGGATATGGTTCGTCCAATTCTTCATGCTTCTAGGTTGAGGGGATAAGTTGGTGACTCTAGTGCTATAGAACTCTTTGAAGTTTTGGGTGTTGTGGAGGATAAATTGACTTAGGAGAATGTCCCAGTGGAGGTATTAGATGGAAGGGTGGAGGAGTTGATCATTAAGGATGTGGTGTTCGTCAAGGCCCTTTGGAAGAATTGTGAAGTCGAAAGTGTCTCTCGGGGAGCCAGAGCGGGCATGGAGAAGCAATATCCATACCACCTTTATTCTATTCCAGCTTATGATCACACATCAAATCCTTTCTTATGATTTTAAGTCCTATGTTTCAACCCCTATATCATTTGCATGCATTCAAGTTTATGTTGACAAGTTCACAATGATTTTGACAATTATGTTGAGATTTTCAAAATGGTGTATAAGTGTATCATTGCATTCTTATTGGGGCTGATTTCTTCATAATTACTCTTCTTATGTATGTTTATTTGACATTCGGGGACGAATGTTCCCAAGGGGGAGATATTGAGACGACCCCAAAAAGTGCTCGAAAATGTGCCTTAGAAGTTTCAGGAATTGTAATTTCCAAATATCTCAAAATCTGTATGTGATATAAAAAATTCGACTTCATATTCTTGATTAGGGGGTTAAATTGAGTGGGAAATACGTCTAACCCTGATTTTAGAGCAACCGAATTTCAAATTTTCAAAGTGAGCAAAAAATAGTGAGCAGGCGTGTGCCAGTGTGTTATTTTGGTCCTGGTTTTATTAGTTCGGTCCAAGGCTTTTGAGTCTTGCCCTAAGCCTTCCCACACGTGAAAATACCTATACTTATCCCCTAATACTCACTTAAACCCTTTAACTAATACTTCTCTCAAAATTCAAGTGTCCAAGTCTCTTCCGGAGCTTAAGGAATTCATTTGTTCTTCAAGTATCCATTAACATCTTCATCAAAGATTTCACGCCCCAAAGTCCCGTAGGGTGGACCGGCACCCGTAGCCGATAAGGCCTGGGAGAACCAACCTATGACTATGCACTTACTGTACGTTTCTACCTTTAGAATGCCTTAAAGTAGGTAAACAATGATAATAAGCCAAAGGAAATGCATATGAC
>JAABOM020000075.1:20699080-20712813 GCA_011800125.2 Solanum clarkiae
GATTTTGGGTTTATTATTTAAAGTTAAAATCAACCCAATTCAAATATTATCGATTTTTATGTATATCAAATCAAGTCAAACCAAATTACTAGTTGAATTTTTTCTCTCGAGTTAAATTGATTTATGATTTGATTTTGTTTACACCTACTCACATCATTGCTTTTAGATGAGTTTCCTGTTTAGTGTTTTTTCAAACAAATATATTTTTAAGGATTGAGCTGAAACCTTTTCTAGAAGGTGAACCAATCTAGCTGTATGCCTAACCTATAGAGACGTTTCTTTAAATTTAATAATTTTATAAAGACACAAGAAGTTTAGCAGTAATAGATTTGTATTAAAGTGCTTTAGAAAAAGGAATAGTAGAAATATCTGAATATAGTTGATAAGTGATCTGTCGATATGTAAAGGAGACTATTCATGAAATGTTTTTCTGAGGGCATAACACATAAATGTTCCTTTTAACTTTCTTTCAATTGACATCTATATCGTATAATTTTGGATGAGCATAAGCAGACACTGAAAATTTTAGAAACTCATGTTCAAGTTACTCCCAATAATTAATGGAACTATTCGAGAAGCCTTATTGAGTTTGTATTTGCAGTTGAGGCTTACATTTCTCTATCAATTGATGAACTTGGTAAAAAGTTCAATTTTATGTTAATGCATTTTCATGAGTTTAGTCATAATTATGCCATAACTCATGCTATAAAAGTAATTTAAATTTTATGTACAAGTTGCTCCCAGTACTTAATAAAATTAGACTCAAGATCTATATATCAATAAAAGGCATTTTCTTGCAAGAAGCTCAGAAACTATTTAACAAGATAATCTCCATAAGTTTCTATATTATTGCAAGTTTCAATAAAATGTGCTAACATGTTGTTTCGATGGTAAATAAAAATGGAAGTAGCATGTCGTGCACTTTGTTGAAACTTTTATAATATTAGAATCTATAGAGATTACAACAATAACATACCCAGTAAAATTCCACAACAAGAGAATTAAGTTATCATTGAGTTCAACAATTGATGGAGAAATGCCAGCCTCAATTACAAAGATAGATTTAGCAACACTTGAAGAATAGAAAAAATGCATCGGACTTCATTATAAACTACAAGGCATCACATTCAAGTCAGTGATGGAGTCAGTATTTTCGTCGAGGGTGTTCATACTTTTAGAACATGGGAGGGTGATTTTTTTATCAGGGTGTTCAAAAATTGATATATATCAAAATATCTATATTAACCTATATAGTCTAAAAAAAATTTCAACGAAGAGTGTTCATTTGACCACCCTTGGGTGAATATAATTTCGCCCCTGATTCAAGTCTTTCAAAGAACTAGCTACATATGCCAATAACATGGACCTTAACATATCCTTGAGTACTGGAAATCAAGGACCACTTATTCATAATCTTTGGAAAGAAAAAAATAAATTAAAAGAGAAGAAAAGGGGCAAATTTGTGCCAGATTATAATAACAAAGAATTAGTGATGTTAATGCTACAACATTAAAGATCATTACAAAACTTAGCAAAAAACAGAGTGTGAAAATAACTTCCTCTCAAGAACATTCATATCAAAAGTTGACCTTGAAGAATTCTTTTCTTTAATTCTGATCGATGTCTCCATTTTTTAATTTTTTTTATAAATTACTTGAGCTAAAACTTATTAAATTATCAGAGATGAAGCAATCTAATAAATTTGTTAGATGAAATGATCCAAATTGTTGCATTAATATATCTAATGACAACATCAAAGTGTCATGCTTCAATACCTACAAAGAAGAAGAAGAGAATGAAATCCAATCAACAATTTCTCCTTCAATACCTACAACAGATAAGCAAAGAGTGAAATTGTCACGACTCAAGCCTAGGACCTAAAACTGAAACAGTGAATGGGGAATCCAAAGAGACCCCAAACAAGCCTCTTAGCATATCGTTCACACATTCTTGATCGCGGAAGCAAAATAAACATCAACAAGTGATATTAATAAAAGGGAAGCGGGACTAAGGGAAGTTATTCATACCAGCATAAACATAATAAGAGTCAAACTCATACATAGAATACCATATTATCCAACAACACCTCTACATGGAATGGAACGGAGGCCAAGACACTTCCGAGGCTCACCCTCAAGTAATAAGTATCCAAAAAGTAGTAAAAGTCTCAACATAGCATGAAGGAAAATAGATGATGTCCTCGGAGTTGAGGACTCACCAAAAGCTTTCTTCAAATGAACCAAACTAACCACGAGGAGGAGAATGATCAATAGGAACTCTGGTCCCTACATGGTAATATCACGTAGGCATAAAGTATGCGTTAATACTTGGAATATACTAAGTATGCAGGGTGCAATACAACAAAGACATAAGCCATAATATTCCAAATGCATAAATATAGACAATGAATATAATCTCAATATGACATGTATGATCAATGCTCGTAATAAAACATGCATGTAAAACATTCAACTTGCATAATGTAACATACGTATGTGGGAGGAGACCTTAACCGACATATAAGACCAAGCGGGCTATTACTTGGAATTCTGAAGCATGACACCCCACGGAAAGATGTGGTCCACTTACCAAGGTAAACCATACTTGACCCAACTTGAGGGGAAACATGAACTAGATGAACCTTTTTAGGAAAAGGGATAATGCATCAATCCCCCTCCCCCCCCTCAAACTTGGCTTCATGGCTTAGTTTAGTACTAAACTACACGAGGGTTTAAACCCCCCTTAATTAGTTTCTCACCAGCCCAAGGCGAGTGTGCAGTGGTATTTGTTGGGCGCATTAACCTTTTTCATAAGATATTAATTTTTTTTAAGTACTAAATATATTGGGCAACAGTAAAATAGGACCAATTTCAAAAGTCCTGATTTTGTTTTCTTCCTCATTCTCTTCTCCTCTTCCTCATGTTAGTCGATAGAGCAATTCTGAAAAGAATTGTTTCTGTTGTAGTTATTTCACCTCTAATTTTAACAGTTCAAAGCTTGAAGGTGAATTTTTGAAGAAAAAATTTTGCTATTATTCATCCGAGAAAAGGTAAAATTCAACCGCATTTGTATTGATTTTTGGTTTCTCCCTTCTGTTTATTGTCATTTTTTTCTTGCAGAACATTGTAGCACACAATGCGATCAATTAACTTGTCTAAGCTTTGTATGGAGGAGGACGATCCTACTGTGAAAGAGAGTTCGATGCAATCATGGATCAGTGTGTGTTTAAAAATATCTTGGACTTCAAGTAATATCGAAAGAAGATATTGGTCATGTCCTTATTATGGGGTAAAGAAAGGGAGATTTTTGTTGATTGATATTGGTCGTATATTCGTGTCGATTATTTTTGTCAATTGAGAATTTTTATTGACCATTAATTTGTTCATAGTTTTTCGTTATTGAAGGGCCCCAGATCTTGCAAGTTTTGGTGTAGGAGGGATAAGGAAAATATTAATCCAAGGTCCAAATTTTTAATTCCAAAACTCATAAGAGAAATTGGGTGAGCTTGAGATTTAGTGCAATCTTCTCAAATGTCGGTCAACATTGAGACTTCTGAAGAAGTTGAAAAGCCTATAGATTTCAAGTAAGATGATAATTGTTCAGATATGAAATTGTAAAAGTTGGAAGAACAAGTTGAAAAATTGAAAGAAGGGGAGAAGAAATGGAAAAGAACTAGGGATAATGCACTCCTTTTTGTTGTGATTTGTCGTTGTGTTGTATCTATAATTATAAGCTATTGGTTTCGGGTCATATATGTGAAGAAATGTTCAATGAAGTTACCTTAGATGTAGCCTCTTTTGTGTTGTGTTCTGTAGTTGTATTTGTGTTGTAGGCTCTTTTGCAATGAATTTTGAATTGATCTATTAATTTAATATAGTTCATTTCACAAAATCTCTATATTTGAAGAAGATATAGCCTCAGTTCTCTGTATGCTACTTTGCATTTTGAGAGTAATTTGTACCAGTTCCTCTCTTCATATGACTGTAAACAAATAGTATACCCTGTTTATATGACTCTTAATAATTGACTATGCAATCTTATTTTCTTGGTTGGGTTTTGAATCTTGTGATTTCCATTCTGGAATTTGTTTGGAAAAGTGCCCTGTGCTTGTTGATGTTTACGTAAGTTTGTGCTGCTGGATTCTATATGTGGTGAATTTCTTCCATATTTTCTAATCACAATCTTGCTAAAGGATATCCTATCTATCTTGATTCGTTTGTGCTAGGATGTCAAAATGCCAGCCACTTTTGGCGTTGCAATGAAAATCAGCTCAAGATACAAGGGTTGTCAATCTTTTGAACTGGAATTCATAGTTTTTCTGTCAGCACCAAGCATGCAGATCAAATCACTACACTAACAGCTTGTGGATTTACTGGTACATAATAGGTGTGTTGCTTGTGAATTGCTGGTACATAACACCACCAAGCATGCAAATCAAGCAGTCGAGTGTTTATCCCAGATAACTACATTTATCATCACCGTCACAGTTGCATTTCACTACACCAATTTCACAAAGAAACAACAAAGTACAGTCACTACACCAATTCCACAAATAAACAACAAAGTGCAGTCACAACTGCATTTCACTACACCAAATCAGTACTTTTCACAACACAATACACATGAAAATGATTGCAGTCACAGCTGCTACACTGGAAACGACACACAATACACATTAATTCATTGTTACACCAAGTCAGTACTTTTCACAACACAATACACATCAAGTCATTGTTTTACTTGTTTCAAAACAGACAAAAAGAAGTGGGCTTGTTTCATTTCAGCTGCAGTACTTCAAAATGAATGCAGTCATCTTCATTTTCTGGAAAGTTGATAAACTTTGGCTCCACCAATTCATTTCAGCAGCCTTGGACATTATCCTGATTCTTTTATATTCTCTCATCTCTTGAAGACCATGTTGGGTTACACCAATCTTTCCTTTCCAATTCACACCTGATCTTAGTTTATGAGGTCCTAGATTTCCAAAAACTGTGGAGGAGTTCATAGACATCCCAGGCTAGTAACACAAATATATATGAATTAGATGTTTGATAAGTTTAAATTGACTAGTAAGTAAAACAATTAATAGAGCTTACATTATGAATTGTAAAACCACTTTATGTATGTAGTACTCTCATTCCAACCATTCTTGGTCTTTAGAAGGTGTTTGTCTTCCTCTTCTAGTAGCAACAGGAACAGCAGCATCAACATCAGTCCCTTTTCCTTTTTCAGCGACACTAGTAGCAACACTAGCCTATGACACAAGTGATTTCATAAAAATACAAATAAAAAAATGCAACTGTGAAATAACTTACTAACTAGGGATATTACCTGTTTGGCAGAACCTCTTGGTTGACCTGGTGGCCTCTTTGTAGCTATTTCTAATTCATTTAGTGCCATAGAAGATCCAACACTTGATCTTCTTGAACATGTCCCTCTTGATCTTCCTTTTCCTCTATTTGTAGTAGTTTGATCATTCAAATGACAACCCCTTTTATCGTGACCCTTTTCATGACAAAGGCTGCAGGTCATGTCCACACCTGTTTTAGATAATTTACCAGTCTTGTTTTCATTCTGCTCCTTCCTCCTATACTTTCTAGGCCTTCCTGGCAGTTTTCTAACCTCAGGTGGTATTACAGGAAGCTTGGTTGACTGTGGCCACATTTGCATATTACTCACTAGTTGAATAAAGTAACTATATGTCTTTTGGTAATTCTCCTTCCTATACCAATGTACAACTAGTCAATAGGATGTAATTTTTTAAAATGAATTGCAGATATAGCATGACACCAGGGTATGCATCTTAACATCCAAGATCTACAAGTACGACTTTTGTTGCTCAGATTCACTATAAATATGTTAACTAAGTTGTCTTTAACCTCAAAGCCATATTCTCCATTCCATTCAAGCTCACACTTCGTTGACTTTGTTGTGTTCTCTTGTAACACTTTTAGGGCCATTGGAGAAATATTAGTTATCCAAGTATCACAAAACTCCCTCAATTGTCCTATTCTTCTTATCACTTTGACCCTTATTTCTTCGAGCATTGTTATGATAGTTTTGTGTCTTGCCCCCAAAATCCATGAATTAAAGTTTTCGACTGTGTTGTTGTCAACACTATCACAACAGCTAAAGTACTTGAAGTACACCCTAGACCACTTCTCTATATTGTATTAAAGTAGGTCCTCACAGATGTTATTTCCCAACTTGGCCATATGATCCAGACTTCTTTTTAATCCTTGCTCAAATGTAGATTTTATACATCTCCAGAAACAGTTTCTTCTTTCAATGTCTTTCTGATTTTTAGACCAGTTGGCTAAAATGTGTCTAGCACACATTCTTTGTTGTGCATTTGGTAGAAAATCTTGAATAGCTTTGTCAAGTCCCTGCAAGAAAATTTAAAGGTATTAGAAGTATATATAATGTAGTCATGAGAAAAAGATTCTTTAATGTAAAATACCTTCTGCATATCAGAAATTGTTGTCAATTTAGATCCATCTCCGAGCTCAAGATCATCCCTTAAGATACTGATAAACCACCTCTAAGTGAAAGTGTTTTCTACTTCAACCACTGCCAGGCTATAGGTAGCATCTGGTTGTTCCCATCCTTACAAACAGCCACAAGTAATTGACCTTTTGAAACACCTTTCAAAAAGAAACCATCTAATCCAATACATCTTCTACATCCAGCCTTGAATGCCTTTTTCAAAGCATCAAAACATATGTAACATGACCGAGACATTTTTCTTCCACCTTTTAATGTTTCCTCACTGAAGTCTTATCACATATGCGCTACCTGGATTAGTCCTTAGAATCTCATCTCTATAATCCAAAATTCTGTTAAACTCCTCCACATGATCACCATAATTTGTTGCAGCATAATGTTTCTAGCTTTTCTTGCTACTGTCCTCCCAATATACACCTTCAACTCTTGCTTCACAAGACTTTGTAATTAAAAAAACTCTAATCTCAGGCAGTGAGATAATTCTACCCTTGTACTTTTCTGCTAAGTATTTGGAATTCACCAGTTTGTTTGTTGTTGTGCCATTGCATTGATGCACTGGATTATAATTCTGCACCACAAATTCTCCTGTTCTTGGATCATGACTTTCAAACAGCAACCATGGACAACCAGCTGTGCATTTTACCCTCACCCTAGTCGCTTCATTAACATATTTATCCAATTTAACATGTTGTTGAACTGAATATCTAGTAATAGCTTCTCTAAACTGTCTAACACTTTTGAAAGCAAGCCAGTCTCCCAAACTATTGACTGACAAGTAGGATCAAAGACAACTCTATTTTTATTTCTTTTTGCTCTTCTTGCTTTTCTTTCTCTTCTTATTGGTTGTTCAACCTCATTTTTCATATCAACTTCTTCATCAATATCAAATCCAAAGCTAACAACGTCATCAGAATCAAAGTATGACTCATCTCCACCTATCTTACCCTCCAAAGTACAAGGTTTCTTGGACAAATACTCATTATATCCTCAATCAACTTCTTTTTTTTTCCTAAATCAACTCTTTCAGATCTACAGGCTTTTTCTTTTTTCTTTTTTGTTTTGGCAGCCTGTTTATCTTTTCTTAGAATTCTAACCTCCTCATATACATCATTACCATCTTCATCAAACAAATCTACATAGTCTGAATCTTCACTATTTTCTAATTCACTAGCAGAAGTCTGAATCTTCACTATTTTCTAATTCACTAGCAGAAGCTCCACCCACCCTAAGTTCTTCACCCACAGAATCTTCTTCAAGAACCCCAACCCCAGGTTCTTCATCACAGAAGCTTCTACAGGCACTCCAACCTCAGATTTTTCACCCACAGAAGCTTCACCCATAGAAACTCCTTCAGGCACCCTGAGTTCTTCACCCACAAAAGCTTTTTCAGCCACCACAGGTTCTTCACCAACAAAAGCTTCTTTAGACATAACAAGTTTTTGAGGTTGTGAAGTATTTTCAAACCCTAAATTTTCACTACCCTCAAATGTTTGGCCAAACTCTTTTTCATAAGTAGGGTTAGATTCCTCATCCCCATTATTTACATACTCAAGGAAAGGTGGGGCCATAACAGTTTCGTCAATTAAATGGGTCAAATAAAGTTCAACAACATGTCCATTTTTTAACTGAGGTATAATACTCATAATATCCCTATCACTATTAACTTCTACAACATGACGGGATTTAGGTGGTCTAATATAAACAACACAAGAAGCACAATTATATCCAATTTCTTTAACATAATCAACAAACTCGAAGTAAGAGAATTTGTCAACGTCAACACCAAAGCAATCTGTGACAGTACCTCCAGTATATTTAATACGAGGTTTTTGTTGTAATTTTTCACCATGGTGAAACCTTAAGGTCATGTACACTTCCATTGCAAACTAAAAGAATAAGAAAAAGGGACTAAGTTATACATGCAACCTAAAACTCCTTCAAAATCAAAATGAAATTTACTAACCTGATAACTTTATCTTTGTCAAGAAACACCAAAATTCCTTTACAACGCCATGAAATCAACAGGAATAAATCATCTAGGTATTTCACGGAGATTTCAAAGAATTTTGGATTTTAAATTATGAATCGGAATGATTTTCGTCAAAAGACACCGAAATCGCTTCACAACGCCATGAAGTCAACAGGCAGAGATCGTGTATGTTCGTGGAGATTTCAAAGAATTTTGGGTTTGATAGTATTACGAATCGGAATGGATTCAAGACTTAGGGATACTTGGTTTTGGAGGGTCGGGTCGGGTATTTTAATTTCTTTTAATTTTGGGATAGGTACGGGTAATAAAAATAAATAATATTTTAATGAACCAATCACATTGCGTGTGTCCTATCGACACTCGCATTTTACTTGGGCTGATAAGGGGAGGGTTGAAGAAAAGTGTTAAAACTAGTTAAGGGGGCATTTAAACCCCTGTGTAGTTTAGGTACTAAATTAAGTCGTGAAATCAAGTTTTGGGAAGGGGGTATGTATTATCTGTTAGGAAAATAATATAATCTTATGGTGTCACACAGTTTAGAGACTAAAGACTTTATATAAGGACTCCTTGAGTCGAGCCACCACCTTAAGCCTCAATCGGTGCTAAGTATAATCCCACGGAATACTTGAAATAAACATAAATTTAATCATAACATGAATAATTTGTAAAAGACATGATGACATGGTATAAGTAGCTCGTTCACATACTTGACCCCTACATGGGCATATACCTTATACTAGAGGGTAGAAAATAGTACATAGATTTGACCTATTCTAGTAGGTATTGCATTTCACATGAGGGTAGAAACTTGTAACATGCTTGAACCCTACTAGATAGTGAGTTTAACTTGAACATGAGGGTAAAATGGTAATCATGCTTGACCCCTCAATTAGACATGATTGGCTCACAAGAAGGTAGAATTATAAAATAAGGGCTCAACTTGTCACTTGTAAATCATAGATACTTTTCATGGACTTAATACATGCTTAGGAGCCCATAATTATGATGAAATCACTTGACTTACAAATCATGCAATAATTCATCTTTAACTTGAAAATCCTTGTCATGTAGTTTGATCAAACATGGTAGGTATTTGAAAATACGTACAAACCATGCAATTATAG
Organism: Solanum clarkiae; assembly: GCA_011800125.2. NCBI lineage: Eukaryota > Viridiplantae > Streptophyta > Magnoliopsida > Solanales > Solanaceae > Solanum > Solanum clarkiae. Next base: position 20,708,699 of record JAABOM020000075.1, read on the forward strand.
AGTAATAACTATAAGAGTGTAAAATCATCCAATTTAGAGTCATGCAAATCAACCCACCAACATTATAGTAAAATCCTTAATTTTGGTATCATGAAATCCATCTCAAGGTTCACAACAGTTCATAGTTTTCATAGCTCATATCATGCATAGTCACAATAGACATAAATCCACTCATGGAATAAGCTTAAAATGGACATTCATGTATAGTCAATCAATACTTGATAAAACCAAACATAATTCACATTTATAATGCATAATAAGAGACACTCATGAAGAATGCAACTTGAAATCATGACGTTTTTATCAGAAGAGGGGGTTGGGCTCCATGGGTGAAAAGACCCATGGATGAAGAGCCACATACCTTAAACCTTGAATTTCTTGAAGAAAGATTTTGGAAAAGACTTGAAGCTTGACTAGTGTTCTTGAAATTCCTTGAATTTGAATGAGGGATTTGATAATGCTTTGGAGAGGGTTTTAGAGTGTCTTAGAGTTGAGAAATGGCCAAAGAAGTAGGGTTTCACATATAAATGAGTATTGAATTACTACCCAAATACCCTTGAACAAAATACGAAAAATAGGAGGAAAATTGCACTGGTCTGTGCCCTAGGCGCGATGTGGACCAGGCCCAAAGGGGACAATTGCACTACTGCGAGTCACGGCCTAGGTGCGCAGGCTCACTGAAATCTTCTAAAATCCGGGGGTTACCCATTTCCCTCATAATTTTGCCCCCCGAATAAGAATTTGAAGTCGGATTTCCGAAATCATGCACGATTTTTGAGATATTTAAAAAATACATTTTTAAAGCATTCTGAAGCACATAAGGAGTGTTTCAGAAATCCACTCAACAATTTCTCTCTCATCGTCGAAAAGGCCTGCTAAATTTTGTTTATAAGAAGCATGTGACATAAAAATAACATTCACAAATGATGACTTTCTACTTGATGAAATACTATATAATTATTTTGTGTACATGGTAGGTTATGTACTGAAAAAGTTGACGGATAGAATTCTGATATACAAAGGATCTGGAGTTAAAATTATCTTATTCTCACAATGAAGAAGCTTGCCATAGGGGTAAGGAAAAAAATGTAATTTGAAGTTGATGGAGACATTTGAAAAATGTTTTTCTTAGTTTTCAAAAGGAAGTCTTTTTTAAAAAAAAATTTGGAAGAAAAAAAAACAAGCTGATCTAGAAAATATTTCTCAAAACATTTAAGCTAACCAAACATGAAAAAATGAAAACATTTTTCAAAAAATATTTTTCTTCTGACACTTTATCAAAATTTTCATTCAAATTTCAAGGATTTCAAGTCAAACTTTGGAACTCAAGAATTCTCTTCAAGCTCCAAGTTCTTTTCAAGCTCATCTCAAGAAAATCCAAGTTTGAGGTACATGGGTTTCATCCATTGGGTCTTTCAGCCATGGAGTCCAATCTTCTTTTTTATGAAAATTGCATGTTTTCAAGTTGTTTTACTTATGGGTATTCATTATTATGAAATATGAGCATAAATTATGTTAGGTTTTTATGAAATATTGATTGATTATGCATATCTATCTTTTTCAAGTTTATACTATGAATTGGATTTGTCTATTGAGATTATGCATATTTTGAGCTATAAAACTATGATCTATTATGAGATTTGATGATGGATTTCAAGGTATCTTACATGAGGGTTTTACTATATGTTGGTGGGTTGATTTACATTGATTTTTCTCATATTATTTCACTCTTGAATTGCATGCTTTTGAACAAGCATTACGAAGCCGCCAAGTGTTTGATAAAATGTATGGACAAGGATTCTCAAGTTTTTGATGATCTATTACATGGTTTATAAGTCAAGTGACTTTATGACGATTAAGGGCTTGTACGTATGCATTGAATTCATAAAAAGTATCTATGGTGTCGCAAGTAGACCACACCTTATTGGGAGGGGTGACATGCCCAATCACCTTATTGAGGGGGTGACATGCCTCAATCACCTTGTTGAGGGATGACATGCCCAATTACCATGTTGAGGGGTGGATCCCTCGATCACTTTGTTGGGGATGACATGCCCAACCACCATGTTGAGGGGTTGGATACCTCGATCACCTTGTTGGGGGAGAGGGGGTGACATGCCAATCACCATGTTGAGGGGTGGATATCTTAATCACCTTGTTGGGGGTGAAATGCCCAATCACCTTGTTGAGGGGTGAAAACCTCAATCACCTTACAAGGGGGTGACATGTCTTGGTTTCCAAGTAGTAATTCGTATTGTCTCCCAGCACACGCAAGTGCACGCGGTCAAAATAAGTAATATAGTGGCCTTATTTAAAGGAAGGAATTATCGAACCCAAGGGATTTAATGTAAATTATTTAATATTCCGAGTTATAGTGTTTAAAAGGCGATAAAGAATTGATTTATGAAGTTTTGTATTAAAATAGCTATACTTTCAATTAAATTAGTGAACTTTGCAAATAAAATAATATTCATGTTATCTTGTATTTTAAAGATTCAAATGTTGCGAGATTCTGGGATTGCAACCTTAACGACGCCGTCTTAATCTTTAATTTCATACTTATGTTTGGGCAGTGATAGTTAGTTCTGTAATGACCCTGAAGATCATTTTTGATATTTTCAGCCAAATTACTATTTTTCCCTTTTTAAAAGTTTCCTTGAGTCATTATTGGCTAATGCTAAAAGTCAGATTTTAAAAGTATGGTGATAAGCTTGAGTTTTTCAAATGAAAGAGTTTTAAAGGCCTAAGTTGGAAAATTTTGATTTTTCTGGCCATTTTAAGTTTTAATTGTCGGATCGTGATTTTGTCGATTCCATCAGCTCCGGAATGCCGAGTATGATCTAGGAGAACTTGCGGAACTTAATTTGGAGTCAAAATGAAGATTTTAGGTCAGAAGTTGCATTTTTAGTTGTTACCGGAACCAAAGTTTGACTTCTTTCAACAATCGGGGGTCGGAAGCTCGAATTAGAATTTTAAAAATTTTAATAGTTCTAGATGGTCAAACTAACTCTAGAAATGATTTTGCTGCAATTTTTAGAACTTCTAAGAGTATTTTGAGTTTTTGAGGCCAAAACTAGTTTAAATGAGTTTTCTCAGGTTTTGGGTCAAGGAGGCCTCAATTGCAAATTTTGATATTTCCATTGGATCCGGAACGTCGAGTTTGGTAGAGAAGGACCTTTCTCTCAGTTCCCGAGGCTTTTTAGGGATATTTTGGTCTCTTCGGTAGTTTTCGATAGTGAGAAATGGGACCCACATTGGAATAAAATGACCTCATATGAGAATTTTGACCACACCAATGAGTCAGGAATGTCATTTCCAATCAGATTTCATATATGGATTGTAATTTTTCAACTTTGGATGAGGTCGGAATATCGAATTTAAGTGCGAGAAGTTGCTGGAAATGCTGAAACCGGCGGGTGACGTGGCCCAATAAGGTCCTGCCACATGGCAGAACTGTTTACGGACCCTTAAATCTGCAAATTTGTGCAGAACACTTACATTTCTTTCCTAACTTCAACCTTCAATTTCTCTCTCAATTTTAATCCGATTTGAGTGACTCAAAAGGATATGTATAATTTTCTGAGAAGAATACCCTGGGAGCTTCAGAAATTGACGTTGTTGCTTCATTTGAGGTAAAATTTGCAGATTTACTACTGCGTTTTTAATATATTTCGAAAACTTTAACATGCGATTTCTTCCTCATATTAGCTCCGGTTTTGAAATGGTTTTCACAACTGAAATCCTTATCACTTGGGGAACATTTTCATATATAAATTTTCAGATTCCGACGATATTTTCTAGTGATGAAATTTTTGGACCATTTTACCCTTTTCACCAAATTAATTGATTTTAGTGTCGTTAGATTCATTATATAATTATGACGCTATATTTGAATAGATTTTGGTGAATTGGAGTGCCATAGAAAGGGAAAAGCTTCAGAATTGACGTGATTCGAGACTTTATACAAGGCAAGTAGATTTCTAATCTTTTGTTAAATATGGTGAACCTCGTATGCTCCAATGTATATACAATTGAGTATTTAGAGTAGAGATAGATTTATGTAGGCTTTGATTGAAATATTTTGAATTGAGTAATTATCCTATGGTGATATTTGA